>CM059440.1:45211535-45637423 GCA_030390025.1 Squalus acanthias | reverse complement strand
ACCTAAACGTTGTCCTAACAATTTACTATTGATTTTAAAGCCAGCACCAGAGTTGAAATTAAAAAAAAATTATTGTACATGTTTTGTTCCAGTGTTCTAACATAAAATTAACACCTAAAGTATTAAAATCAACAATTCGACTTATCAACAGTTAGGGGGGAAACTATACACAAGATCTGAACACTAGAAAAAACAAAACTTGTGCCTTCGGTTTTTTTTAAATCTGCGCTTTCTGCGTTACAATTGTTAGTTCCACGTTGCAATATTTACATTAAAATAAAGGAGAGAAGAGTCACTACCTGAAGTTTCTGGAGTTCACTCTGCACACCGACACTATTTGGCAGGAAGCGCCTGGCGAGCTCCCGCGCATGCGCGCCCCTTGCTACCGGCGGGTGCTCACTATTTGGCAAGGCAGGCCCGGGGCCCGCTCCCGGCGGACAACAATCACCCGACAACCCCAGCCGGAGAGAAGCCGCACGGGAAATGTTCGGCTGCAGTCGAGATTCGGGCCGACGGTAGCAGTTCCACAGGCCGAGATGCCTCACAATCCTCTCTCTAATCCCCTCAGCCCCCGCCGCCCGGACTGGGCGGCCGCCATTGCCGCGCTGCACCCTGGGCCTGCCGGCGGGTCACGTGGCTCCGGTTCCCGCCAGCAAGGGCTGGACTTTGTGAATGAAACTTGCAGGAGACCCTGGGTTTACCCCAGTGCCATCAAACCACATTAAAGTGCCAAGCAAGTGACCCCCCCCCCTTTAGAGGGGTACAACTAATAGAAAACTATTGCCTGTAAAGCAAAGGAAACTTACAGAATTAAATGATATTATTTGCACTATCCACCCACTCCCTCCAGTCCCTGTGGTGCCCACCGGTTACCGAAGGCCTAAAGCGTGCCAGCAAACACCACCTGCTCCTCCAGGGCCACCCAGGCATGGATAAGGCCCTGGAGGAGAGGCAGGCAGCAAGAGTGACCACCCCCAGGGGCCGAGCCAGGAAGTGTTGCACTTTTACAGGGAGAGGGCCAACCATAGGACTGACTAGTGAAGGAAATGAATGTCAGGAGTCAATGAAGATTTATATATGATCAAAAAGAATGAGATAGATTACAAACACAGTTGTGTTGATATTGAAGTGTGAACTACATGGCAAGAGGTTGCACTTTTAAATCAAAATGAGTGATTGTCACACTTAACCAATTAGATTTTTACTTCCAATTGTTTTCACTTATTTTGAAGGTACTGGAGTTCCATGGGTGATGGCAGCTTTCTGGGATGTCAGCTAAGTGACCATGTTGTGAAAATAGACAATGAATCATAGAAATTTACAGCACAGAAGGAGGCCATTTCGGCCCATCGTGTCCGCGCCGGCCGACAAAGAGCTATCCAGCCTAATCCCACTTTCCAGCTCTTGGTCCGTAGCCCTGTAGGTTACAGCACTTCAAGTGAATATCCAAGCACTTTTTAAAATGTGATGAGGGTTTCTGCCTCTACCACCCTTTCAGGCAGTGAGTTCCAGACCCCCACCATCCACTGGGTGAAAAAAGTTCTCCTCAACTGCCCTCTAATCCTTCTACCAATTACTTTAAATCTGTGCCCCCTGGTTGTTGACCCCTCTGCTAAGGGAAATAAGTCCTTCCTCTCCACTCTATCTAGGCCCCTCATAATTTTATACACCTCAATCAACTCTCCTCTCAGCCTTCTCTGTTCCAAAGAAGACAACTCCAGCCTATCCAATCTTTCCTCAGAGCTAAAATTCTCCAGTCCTGGCAACATCCTCATAAATCTCCTATGTACCCTCTCTAGTGCAATCACATTTTTCTGTAATGTGGTGACCAGAACTGTACACAGTACTCTAGCTGTGGCCTAACTAGTGTTTTATACATTTCAAGCATAACCTCCCTGCTTGTATATTCTATACCTCGGCTAATAAAGGAAAGTATCCTGTATGCCTTCTTAACCATCTTATCTACCTGTCCTACTACCTTCAGGTGTGGTGCTGGAGGACTGAAGGACTGCTAACATTGTACCATTGTTTAAAAAGGAAGAAAAGGATAGACCGAGTAATTACAGCCCAGTCAGCCTAACCTTGGTGGTGGGCAAATTGTTGGAAAAACTTCTGAGAGACTGTATTAATCGTCATTAGCATAACTAGAGGCCATCAATATAAGATAGTCACCAAGAAATCAAATAGGGAATCCAGAAAAAATTTCTTTACCTAGAGAGTGGTGAGAATGTGGAACTCACTACCACAGGGCGTGGTTGAAGCAAATAGTATAGATGCATTTAAGGGGCGGTTAGATAAGCATATGAGGGAGAAGGGACTAGAGGGTTATGCTGATAGAATTAGATGAGGAAAGACGGGAGGAGGCTCGAGTGGAGCATAAACTACGGCATGGACTGGTTGGGCCGAATGACTTGTTTCTGTGCCATATATCCTATGTAATGTCATTTAGAAAGGCATGGATTAATCAAGGACAGTCAGCATGGATTTGTTAAGGGAAGGTTGTGTCTGACTTACTTGATTGAATTTTTTGAGGAGGTAACAAGGAGCCTCTGCTATTTCCTCCCTTGCTGCTCTTAACAGCCTGGGATACATTTCATGCAGGCCTGGGGATTTATCTACTTTCAAAGATGCTAAACCCTTTCATACTTCCTCTCTCACTATGTTATGAATCATTAGGTGGCCTGAAGCCAATGTAGATCAGCAAGGACAGGGGTGATAGGTGAGTGGGACTTGGTGTGGGTTAGGATATGGGCAGCAGAGTTTTAGATGAACTGATGTTTGCTGAAGGAGGAGGATGGTAGGCCAGCCAGAATAGCATTGGAATAGTCAAATTTGAAGTTGACAAAAGCATGGATGAGGGTTTCAGCAGCAGATGGGCTGAGGCATGGGCAGAGGCAGGCAATGTTACTGAGGTGGATGTTGGGGGACTTTGTCATGGAGAGGATATGTGTTTGGAAACTCAGCTCAGAATCAAATAGGTTATGGACAGTTTGATTCAGCCTGAGACAATTGCCAGGGGGGGGGGGGGGGGGGGATTGAATCAGTGGCAAGAGCACAAGTTTGTGGTGGTGGCTGAAGACAATGGCTTCAGTCATATCAATTTTTAGCTGGAGGAAATTGCAGCTGGATGTCAGACAACATAGAGCAGAGGAGGGGATGAGACAAGTGGTGGAGAGGCAGAGCAGAGGAGGGGATGAGACAAGTGGTGGAGAGGCAGAGCAGAGGAGGGGATGAGACAAGTGGTGGAGAGGTAGAGCAGAGGAGGAGATGAGACAAGTGGTGGAGAGGTAGAGCAGAGGAGGAGATGAGACAAGTGGTGGAGAGGTAGAGCAGAAGAGGGGATGAGACAAGTGGTGGAGAGGTAGAGCAGAGGAGGAGATGAGACAAGTGGTGGAGAGGTAGAGCAGAAGAGGGGATGAGACAAGTGGTGGAGAGGTAGAGCTGGGTGTTGTCAGCAGACATGTGGAAACTGACTCCACGTCTGCGATGATGTTGTCAAGGGGGAGCTTGTAGAGAAGGACGAGGAGGGAGCCTCTTCAACTTGTGGTTTTGCCTTTAATGTCCTAAGGACCAGAGCCCCCAAATCCCTTTGCCCTTCAACAGCACCAAGCCTACTTCCAGTCAGAGTATAATTAATGCTGGTTTTTTTTAGCCAAAATGCATCACTTCCAATGTTCCCTCTAATTTTTATTTTTAGTACGCAGTCCCTTTAAATTTGCTGCGTGGTATCTTTTCCAGTGGAACAGCTGGTGAGCGGCCTGCGCGGGACCTCCCAATCAATGCGTGGCCCGCGCCGTGCAGCTCAGGGGGAGCGTTGATCACCTACTGCCATTGAATTGCCCCATTTTATCAGCATCCCTTTGATATTTTAAAGAATTAACTATACCTCCTATTTTGGTATCATCTGTAAATTTTGACGCCACCTCACTCGGTGAACCCCATGGGACACCACTATTCACTTTCAGCCACTTTGACAAACTGCCCTCAATTCTGACTCTCTGGCCAGGATTTTGCTCACCTCGGCGGGTCTGGTACAGGCGATGTCGGTGGCAGGTCGCAGCCCCACTGCTGGCTCCATCCTGCTGCCTAAAATGAATTTACGTTATAGGGCTTGTTAAGCCCGCCCAGCGCATTTCCCGATCCAATTAGGTCTGGTGACATCATTCATGATGCGTCATCAGCCGGTTTCTTTAAAGGGACCATGGCCAACTTTCTTTTGACATTTGTGCTGTCAGTGTTCTACAGCATTGAAGTGCTGCAAACACTGACGATGACTGCACAGAGGCAGAGGGCTGCACCCAGGCTCTCCCATGACTCCCTCCATATGCTTATCGAGGGAATCAGAACATGCAGGGAGGTCCTCTCCCCTTCCGAAGGGCGGAAGAGACCTCCCCAGGAGACCAAAACAGCCTGGTTGCACATTGTACAGGAGGGCACAAGCAGGGATGTGGTCAGGAGGACCTGGGTGCAGTGGCGCAAACATTTCAATGCTCTCATTAGACCACGATACGTTAGTACAAAGCTACACTCAACCTCATCCTGCTGTGCCTCTCATCACATCCCCATCACTCTGCCTTCCCTACCCTACTCCTGCACATCCTTATTCACACCAACTTACCTTGCACCTCCACCCATCCCTCTCTATCTACATTATCACAACCCATCTCACTAGCCATCCCTCACACTCACCCTCATCCTAGTGCAATCATATCAACTAACAACACACAAGGGCAGGCACTTGGGTGTTTTATCCAATGTTTATGTAAAGTTTCTATTAATGTGCTGTCAAACATTGAAATCTTTATTTTCAACACTTTCCGGTCCTGGACAGATTTGTGTGCACCTTTGGAAGTGGTTTAGTGAGTTGCAGTGAATGGTGAGATATAACGGTAGCCTCCGCAATGGTCATGAGTGTGAAATGAATGGCTTGGTCATTGTAGGGATGCTTTATGGTGTTGGTGTGCAGTGGTGCCAACCTGGCACATTATGATGCCCTCTGTCCTGTGTCAGCTGTGGCTCAGTTGGTAGCACCCTCGCCTCTGAGTCAGAAGGTTGTGGGTTCATAGTCCCACTCCAGGGACTTGTGCACATAAAGCTAGGCTGACACTCCAGAGCAGTGCTGAGAGGTGCCATCTTTCAGATGAGACGTTAAACCGAGGCCCCATCTGCCCTCTCAGGTGGACGTTAAAGATCCCAAGGCACTATTTCGAAGAGGAGCAGGGGAGTTATCCCCGGTATCCTGGCCAATATTTATCCCTCAATCCACATAACAAAAACAGATTATCTGGCCATTATCACATTGCTGTTTGTGGGAGCTTGCAGTGCGCAAATTGGCTGCTGCATTTCCCACATTACAACAGTGACTACACTCCAAAAGTACTTAATTGGCTATAAAGCACTTTGAGACGTCCGGTGGTCGTGAAAGGCGCTATATAAATGCAAGTCTTTCTTTCTTTATCATGTGGCAGCCAGGGTGTACAGCATAAAGTTAAGTAAATCTGGCTATGATGAGGCCATCCCTGGCCTCCCGGGCAGCAATGTGCTCAGGTGCTGATGCCCTCTGTCCTGTGCAGCATCAGGTGATTGCAGAGAAGGTTGGTGTTGTTGTTGGTGCTGCTGGTGTGCCTGGTGCTGCTGGTGTTGGGGCTCATCGTGGTCCAATTCTGAGGACCAAGGTGAGTCAGTATAAACGGCACCCATGCTGATGGACTAGATGGCAGGTGAAGTACAGACGACAGAAGCGATCTGTCAATGGTGAGAGAGGTAATGAGGTGAGACTGGATGGAGACTTGTGGAAATGCAGTGAGGAACAGCTTGTGGCTGAGGAAAGTGATCTCTGTCAGGTGGGAGCTTTTACTGTACATTTGAAGCTGTCAAGGAATCAGCTGGAGCAATGGCCACTGAACTCCCGCCTCAGGTTGACAGACGTGGTCCCAGAACAGCGTGGTTCCCATGGCCATGAAGAGTAAGTTAAAAAAGCCTGTTAAGGGTCTGTTAAGTACATTATAATGAGTTTAATTGGGTCACCCGCCGCTGCCTGTCGGGTCTGCTCAGCGCTGACAGACCCGACATTGGGAAAGGCTTGTTGTGGCAGGTTGACAGCAGGTTCCTGAGTCACCCGACCCGCCACCAATCCCGCCCGCTGACACCCTGGAAAATTCCAGACTCTGTTTTCTCCCTTCTAACCAGTTTTTAATTCAGTTTGCTATTCTCCCCAATTCCATACCCCTAATCTTCTGTAATGATCTCCCATGTCAAAGGTTTTCTAAAGCCCATGTACACTACATCCACTGGCCTAGAAATTGGATAAGGCCTGAAAATGGGCGGGGGCACCGACCAGCGCTATTTGCCTGCACCTCTTCTAAGTGGTATAGGCAGCACGCAAAATTCGCTTAGCGCTCAACGGGCGGGGGGCAATATCGGGTGCAGTCTAATGGTCAATAAAGTTTGTCCTAGGCTCTCTGCACTACGTAAAGGGAAGGTGCTTTGTTGCAGAAGCACTTCATTGTCAGTCTGGAGACACAATGTCCCAACAACCAAGAGAGAGAGCCAGATGATTTTTCAATGCTGCACTGGAGGCCTTTGTCCTGGGGGTCCAACTAAGGCGGGCTGTCCTTTACCCGCAGGGAAAAGTAACATAGTAGTTATGTTACTGAACTAGTAATCAAGAAGCCTGGACTAATGATCCAGAGATGTGAGTTCAAATCCCACCACAGCAGCTGGGGAATTTAAATTCAGTTAATTAAATAAATCTGGAATAAAAAGCTAGTATCAGTAATGGTGACCATGAAACTATCAGATTATTGTAAAAACCCAACTGGTTCACTAATGTTCTTTAGGGAAGGAAATTTGCCATCCTTGCCTGTTCTGGCCTATATGTGACTCCAGACCCACAGCAATGTGGTTGACTCTTAACTGCCCTCTGAAATGGTCTAGCAAGCCACTCAGTTGTAACAAACCGCTACGAAACACAATATTAAGAATAAAACTGGACGGACCACCCGGCATCGACCTCGGCACCGGCTATGGATACGACAATGGCACACCCAGCCCAGTCGACCCTGCAAAATCCTCCTCACCAACATCTGGGCACTTGTGCCAAAATTGGGAGAGCTGTCCCACAGACTAGTCAAGCAATAACCTGACATAGTCTTCTCACAGAATCATACCTTTCAGCCAATGTCCCAGACTTCACCATCACCATCCCTGGGTATGTCCTGTCCCACCGGCAGGATAGATCCACCAGAGGTGGCGACACAATGGTATACAGTCTGGAAGGAGTGGCCCTAGGAGTCCTCAACATTGACTCCGGACCCCATGAAGTCTCATGGCTTCAGATCAAGCATGGGCAAGGAAACCTCCTGCTGATTACCACCTGCCGCGCTCCCTCAGCTGATGAATCAGCACTCCTCCATGTTGAACACCACTTGGAAGAAGTACTGAGGGTAGCAAGGGCAAATAATGTACTCTGGGTGGGGGACTTCAATGTCCATCACCAAAAGTGGCTCGGAAGCACCACTACTAACAGAGCTGGCCAAGTCCTGAAGGACATAGCAGCCAGACTGGGCCTGCGGCAGATGGTGAGAGAACCAACACGAGGGAAAAACCTACTTGACCTCGTCCTCACCAATCTACCTGTCGCAGATGCATCTGTCCATGACAGCATTGGTAGCAGTGACCACCGCACAGTCATTGTGGAGACGAATCCCCGTCTTCACACTGAGGACACCCTCCATCGTGTTGTGTGGCACTACCACCATGCTAAATGGGATAGATTCAGCACAGATCTAGCAGCTCAAAACTGGGCATCCATGAGGCGCTGTGGGCCATCAGCAGCAGCAGAATTGTATACCACCACGATCTGTAACCTCATGGCCTGGCATATCCCTCACTCCACCATTACCATCGAACCAGGGGACCAACCAATTCGGTATGTTAGCGCCTCCTGTTAGCGCCTGGTGGGGGTGCTAAGGGGATAGCGTCCGGGCGCGGTGAATGCAGCGACACCCGCGAACTTCAGTGCCGCTAACTCTTAGCGCCTGGGCCTCTAGCGCCTCGCATATTGTGACATCATAAAGTGAGCTGCGCCCTGTTATCGCCCCAGATGGTAAATTGACTCTCGCCCCCTGCTTTATCGCCTCACGCCGACAACGCCAGCAAGAGGAGACGTTGTGAACTCGGCTGGCCGCTTCGGGAGCGGTAATTAAAGGGAATGCTTTTCAGCTCACGCAACCTTTATTATGTGCACTGGTCTGGTGCCTGCGCAAAGTTTTTAATGTTTCATTGGTGCAAGATGTCCAAGCCCTCCACTTTGTGAGAGTGTTTGGGGCTGTAATGGCAGTCGCCCAGGTCGCCTTGCAAAACAGAACTGACGACAACTAGCTTGTGCAGCATCACTGGCCCTTCCCTTTAAGCGAGGGAAGCAGCCTCTGTGATGAAAGACTGCCGTTTACAACGCCCTCGAAATTGTTTAGCGCTCTGCCGCTACCGTCCCGCTCTCAGACTTTAGCGCCCTAAGAGAAGTGGTTAGTGCTTGATTTGGCGCTGGCATTGTCGGCGCAAGGCGATAAAGCAGGGGGCGAGAGTCAATTTTCCATCCGGGGCAATAACGGGGCGCAGCGCACTTTATGACGTCACGATCTGCGAGGCGCTAGAGGCCCAGGCGCTAAGAATTACCGGCACTGAAGTTCGCGGGTGTCGCTAACCCCTTAGCGACCCGTTAGCGCCCCCGCTAGGCGCTAACGGGAGGCGCTAACATATCTTTCTTTCTCTCTTCATTACCCAGGTATACATAGAAACATAGAAGATAGGAGCAGCAGTAGGCCATTTGGCCCCTCGAGCCTGCTCCGCCATTCGATGAGATCATGGCTGATCATCCAAACTCAGTACCCTGTACCTGCCTTCTCCCCATATCCCTTGATACCTTTCGCTTTAAGAAATATATCTAACTCATTCTTGAATATATTTAATGACTTGGCCTCAACTACCTTCTGTGGTAGAGAATTCCACAGGTTCACCACTCTCTGGGTGAAGAAATTCTTCCTCATTTCTGTCCTAAATGGCTTACCCCTTATCCTTAGATTATGACCCCTGGTTCTTGACTCTCCGACCATCGGGAACATTCTTCCTGCATCTAGTTTGTCCAGACCTGTCAGAATTTTATATGTTTCAATGAGATCCCCTCTCATTCTTCTATGCTCCAGCGAGTATAAGCCCAATCGACCCAATCCCTCCTCATATGTCATTCCTGCCATCCCAGGTATCAGCCTTGTGAATCTTCGCTGAACTCCTTCCATGGCAAGAACATCCTTCCTCAGATAAGGCGACCAAAACTGCACACGGTACTCAAGGTGTGGTCTCACCAAGGCCCTGTACAACTGCAGCAGGACATCCCTGTTCCTATACTCAAACCCTTTTGCTATGAAGGCCAACATACAATTTGCCTTCTTCACCGCCTGCTGCACCTGCATGCTTACCTTCAGCGACTGGTGCACAAGGACACCCAGGTCTCGTTGCACTTCCCCTTCTCCCAATCTATTGCCATTCAGATAATAGACTGCCTTTCTGTTTTTGACACCAAAGTGGATAACCTCGCATTTATCCACGTTATATTGCATCTGCCATGCTTCCGCCCACTCACCCAACCTGTCCAAATCATCCTGGAGTTTCTCAGTATCTTCCTCACAGCACACATGCCCACCCAGCTTTGTGTAATCTGCAAACTTGGAGATATTACATTTAGTTCCCTTATCCAGATCATTAATGTATATTTTGAATAGCTGGGGTCCAAGGACCGAACCCTGCGGTACCCCACTAGTCACTGCCTGCCACTCGGAAAAAGACCCATTAATTCCTACTCTCTGCTTTCAGTCCGCCAACCAGTTCTCTATCCAAGTCAATACCTTGCCCCCAATCCCATGTGCCTTAACTTTACACGCTAATCTCTTATGCGGGACCTTATCGAAAGCCTTTTGAAAGTCCAAATACACCACATCTACTGGTTCTCCCTTATCTATTTTCCCAGTTACATCCTCAAAAAATTCCAGTAGATTAGTCGAGCACGATTTACCTTTTGTAAATCCATGTTGACTTTGTCCGATCCTGTCACTGTTTTTCAAGTGCTCAGCTATTACATCCTTTATAATGGACTCTAGCATTTTCCCCACTACCGATGTCAGGCTTACCGGTCTGTAATTCCCCGCTTTCTCTCTACCACCCTTTTTGAATAGTGGGGTAACATTAGCTACCCTCCAATCCATGGGTACAGTTCCAGATTCCATCGAATGTTGGAAGATGATCAGCAATGCATCTACTATTTCTAGGGCCACTTCCTTAAGTACCCTAGGATGTAGATTATCAGGCCCTGGGGATTTATCGGCCTTCAATCCCGTCAATTTCCCTAACACCATTTCCCTGCAAATACTGATTTCTTTCAGTTCCTCCCTTTCATCAGACCCTATGTTCTCCAACATCTCTGGGAGGTTATTTGTGTCCTCCTTTGTGAAGACAGAACCAAAATATGCATTTAATTGGTCTGCCATTTCTTTGTTCCCCATTATAACTTCCCCCGCTTCTGACTGCAAGGGACCTACACTTGATTTCACTAATCTTTTTCTCTTCACATATGTATAAAAGCTCTTACAGTCAGTTTTTATGTTCCCAGCAAGCTTACTTTCATATTCTATTTTCCCCTTCTTAATTAATCCCTTTGTCCTCCTTTGTTGAATCCTAAACTGCTCCCAATCCTCAGGGTTACCGCTTTTTCTGGCCAATTTATATGCCCTCTCCTTGGATCTTATGCTATCCCTAATTTCCCTTGTTAGCCACGGTTGAGTCACCCTTTTTGTTTTATTCTTATGCCACACTGGGATGAACAAATTCTGTAGTTCATCCATGCAGTCTTTGAATGTTTGCCATTGCCTATCCACCGTCAACCCTTTGAGTGACATTCCCCAATCAATCCTACCCAATTTGCGCCTCATACCATCGTAGTTTCCTTTATTTAAATTCACGACCCTAGTCTCTGATTCAACTACTTCACTCTCCATCCTAATGAAGAATTCTATCATATTATGATCACTCTGACCCAAGGGGCCTCGTACAACAAGATTGCTAATTAATCCTTTCTCGTTACATAATACCCAGTCTAAGATGGCCTGATCTCTGGTTGGTTCCTTGACATATTGTTCCAGTAAACCATCCCGTAAACATTCTAGGAATTCCTCCTCCACAGTATTTTTACTAATTTGGTTAGCCCAATCTATATGTAAATTAAAGTCACCCATGATGACTGCTGTGCCCTTACTGCATGCTTCTCTAATTCCCCTTTTAATGCTGTCCCCAACCTCCGTATTACTGTTTGGAGGTCTATATACCACTCCCACTAACGTTTTCTGCCCCTTGTTATTTCTCAGTTCTACCCATACAGATTCCGCATCATCAGAGCTAATATCCTTCCTTTCAATTGTGTTAATCCCCTCTTTAACCAGCAATACTACCCCACCTCCCTTTCTTTTTTGCCTATCTTTCCTAAATATGGAATTTTACCTAGATAGCAAGGCAAGTGAAAACATTCTCTGGGGCATAAGGAGCCAAAGTTCTTCGACGAGAATAGTTTGAAACATTGACACCAAAATATTTAGAGTAAAAAAATAAGGTAAAAGAAACCCAAAAACATAACACCTATGTCCTCTTGTTCTAGTTTCATAGTTTAGTTGGAACTAACTGTTATGGATTTACCTTTCTATGCTTTTTACTGAGAGGTCACCTCTTAGTCATCTCTTTTCAAGGCTGAAAAACCTAAATTCTCCAGTCTTTCATCGAAATAAAGTCCACTAGTGGCTCATGGCTTTGCATGGCTCATAGCTTCTCTATGTTCCCCTTCCAGAGTTTGAAAAACCTCCTATATGTCTCAACCAGAATTGTACACCGTGCTCAAGGATTGGTCTGGCCAGAACACTATACATCTGAGTATGCTCAGACCTGCTGAGTTTTTCCAGCATTTTCTGTTTTTACATCTGAGCGTGATTTCCTCCAACTTGTACTTGACTATTTTGGCTACAGTATATACTTTCCCTCCTGCTCTCTTCGACTTCGGGCATTGGCCTGTCATCTAGGTTTCTCAGAAAAAGAAAACTTACACCCTCTAACATTCCATTGCTTCATTGTTGTCTTTTACCAGAATTTGTAGGTCAATGATCTAACCAAGCAAAGTCTAATATGATGCAACCGATATCAAGCATAATTAATGCACATTAGTTGAAAATAATAAAATAAAAACTACATATTAAGTATATCAAACTAATAAAAAGGCTGTGGAAAGTACCTGATTTGGCATAAACTCAAACATTTCTGGTCCCTTGGCCTCCGTGCATTCCGTCTTCAGTGCTGCGCGTCCAGTATTGATGTAGATGGCTGCTGAGCGTTGAATAAGGTATAAGTTGCCATGTTTGGTATCACCCTGAATCTTTACGTTTTGCACAAAAGGGGAAGGAAGTCTGGAATGATATTAATGTTGAGAAATGTAAAACTGAATGATACAGAAAAACAAATTAGTTCACAAACCATGTGCATGCAGGTGTTTTTAGACAGCAATGGAACAAACACATCAGGAAAAAGAAGGCTTGCAAGCGACAGAGCTTTTACATGGCTCGCATTGTGTCCCAGCTGAAAGAACTGTCCACAGCTATTCATCTCCAGCACATCTGGAAAGCAGCTGTTGTGCAGATATGTTCTCAGGGAGCCAATTGTAACTCTAGGCTGATTTTGTGGAAAAACCCCAGAAGAGTGTTTAATTAGGACATTGTGCTCGAAAGTTGCCACTATTGCAGTATTTTCTTGCCAGCGATTCCGTGACTGATTGACAGGTCAGACAGAGAAAGCCACCCAGGAGGAGAGCTGTGGGTGATGGCTAATGATTGGATTCTGGCTGCCAGATTGAGCATGACTGATAAATATAAACACTAGGGTGCTTCAGGAAAGCAATTAATCACTTCAGGTCTGTTGCTGACAGTTTTTTTAAACACTTTGGGGTAAAAATTCAGTTGGTTGCGCCTCCCGTTAGCGCCTTAAGAGGGCGCTACTGGGGCACAAAGCCGCTAACGCCCGGGCGCAGCGATGTTTGCGCCGCTCGGGAACTTAACTAGAGATTGTGCGGCGGCGCTAAACTTTACCGCTGCGACCACCTGCGCGCGCAGATTGTGACGTCATTCCATGGTGCAACGCCCTTGTGGCGCCCCGGAGCAGAAATTGAGTGGCGCCCCCTGCCTTACCGCCTGGCGCATCCAACGACCGGAAGACTGGAACACTATCAATCGCTGTGGGGCTGGGGGGGGCGCTATTTAAAGGGGGCCTCTTCCTGTCTTTTTCTGTGGTTGACATTTTTGCACCACTCGTTCTGAGAGAGAGAGAGAGATTCGCAGAGAGAGAAAGAGAGACTTCTGCATTGACTCAACGCTTTGTGAGGTAGTTTTGCCTACTGATCCTAACTTTGCTAGTACTTTCGTTGCTGTCCTTCATTACTTTGCTTGCAAAGAGACTATGGGGGCTGCACTGATTGGGGGCGTGGTCCTGCTCCAGCTGAATCGGAGGACACAGAGACGCAGAGAGAGAGTGGCAATGATGGCCAGACGGAGGAGGGCCAACAGGCGTATGTACAGGAGAGCTTACCCTCCCAGGGTATATCGTGAACAGCTCTCCTACATTCATATGTCTGAGGAGCTGTGTTTGCGAAGGCTGCGATTCAGCAAGGAGGTGGTCACTGAGCTCTGCCACCTGCTGCAGCCAGATCTGCAGCCTCAACTGAGGTCCAGGACGTCTCTGTCGGTGGCAGTGAAGGTCACAGTGGCTCTCAACTTCTACGCTACTGGCTCATTTCAAGCTGCTGCTGGGGACCTCGCCAATATCTCCCAGTTCGCGGTGCATTGCTGCATCCGGCAGGTCACAAATGCCCTCTTTAAAAGGAGACGAGAGTTCATCTCTTTCCCCATGACCCCAGACAAGCAGCGTGACCGTGCTCTGGGCTTTGCGAGGATAGCGGGCTTCCCCATGGTGCAGGGCGCCATTGACTGCACGCATGTGGCTTTGCATGCTCCGCATGAGAATGCCGAGGAATTCCGGAACAGAAAGGGGTTCCATTCCTTGAATGTTCAGTTGGTCTGTGACCACAGACAGCTGAAACTCGCTGTCAATGCCCACTATCCTGGCAGCTGCCACGATGCTTTTATCCTGCGCCAGACTACTGTGGCAGAACTTTTCGAAGCACCGCATCAGCCAGTTGGTTGGCTTCTCGGGGACAAGGGGTATCCATTGAGCACCTGGCTGATGACACCGCTCCGTACGCCCAACACCCCTGCTGAGCTGCGGTACAATGAGAGCCATCAAGCTACCAGGAACATAATTGAGCGCACAATCAGCGTGCTCAAGCAACGGTTCCGCTGTCTCGACCATTCTGGAGGAGCCCTGCAGTACTCGCCTGAGCGAGTATCCAACTTCGTAGTTGTGTGCTGCATGTTGCATAACATGGCAATCCTCAGGACCCAGCCAATGCCACCAGGCCTTGGAGCACCACCAGAGGAGGAGGAGGAAGAGGAGGAAGAGGACGAGGAGGATGATCATCAGCAGCACCAAGGCGGGAGGGCGGCCCACAATGGTGAAACTGCAAGGGCCGTCCGTCAACGGCTAATAGCAAGCCGCTTCTAGGGCCCCTGCTGTGGAAATGGCTTCTGCCATTGCTAACAACATCAATGAACCCAGCACGCAACCCCTAAGCCAGCCAAGGCACCAATAATTCCAAACACCAACCATGTATATTTTGAATACAGAAACTTATTTATTTACAAACTCTGTGTGTGTCAATTCCTCATGACAAACTCATAGAAATAAACACAAAAAAACAGTCAATAACATAACTGGTTCTCACAACCTGGAGATAATGTCCAAAACACTAAACAAAAGTTGGACCATGAACCTCGACCTTTAATAAAAAAATGACCAGCATTTTGTCACACCTCCTACTTTTTGCCCTTCGAGGGTGATCTCCTTCCCTTGCGCACTTCCCCCCTTCTAACCCTACTGCTCCTCCGTAATGGGACCTCAGTGGCTGCAGCAAGGCTGGTGGAAGGCTGCTGCTCGTCAGACCCTGACACTGCAGATGCCCCTGAAGGACGGCCTCGACCAGTTCTGGGCCTGGAGGGCCCGGCTGCAGACTGCACCAACTCTGCATGGGCGGCAGCAGTCTGTCCTACAGGCGGTGGCAAGTGCAGTGGAGAAGTGACAGTGTTGGCAGCAGGAATGCTGTCATCGTGAGAGAGGACAGCAACTCCCTGCTCGCCCGACACACTGGCACTCCCACGGGGCAGCACTTCAGCATCCGGAGCAATCTGCTGGAGAACAGATTGCTGGCCTGCTGCGGCGCGGTGAGAGCCCCGGGGACATGTGAATGAACCATCGAGGTTGGCAGCAGTCTGTGCTCGCGTGGCCTCAATCTGAGTCTGCATGAGAGCAGTCTGAGATGGGGTCATGGCAGCCAGTGACTGAATTGCAGCACTAAGCGTTAGTGTGGCATCCGCCTGTGCTACAGCGAAGTGCTCCACACTCCTTGCCAGTGACTCAATGCATTCGGGCACCCTTCCCACTGCACCCATGAGCTCAGTGTGCATGCCCACCGCCTGGGTGTTCATTTCTGCGATCAGCCGCTCCTCCTCTGTGTCCATTGCAGTAGGAGTCTCTGGCCTACTCTCCCTCTGGGGAGAAGGCCCCCGTTCTTCCCTACCCCCATGGCGTTGCTGCAGCCCGCTGGGTCCTGGAGCTTCACCCTCATCAGACCCTTCCCCCCTGCTTCCCTCCAGGGAAGGCGTGTTCCCAGTGTGGGCATGGGCTTCCTCGGGAGAGGGTGGCACTGATGCTCTGGCTTCCTCTTCCTCCTCGGCTGCAGCTTCAGTCCCAGTGGCAGCTTCAGGGCCCGTCTCCTCAGCTGGTGAATCACCATCTGAAAGCAGGGAGGTACAAGAGTGGCTTTAGCGTGAGGACAGGGTGGCAGTAAGGGAGGAATAAGTGCAGCGAGTTAGCAAGTTGGATTGAAAGTGTCAAAGGCTGGTGTTGTGAGGGACAAGTGGAAGGACAGAGGACAAAAAGGTGATGACCTTACCATTGCTGTCCAGAACGGGGTCGGCGTCTCCAGTGGCGACGGGACCGATCACCCGGCTTGCCACAATCCTGTGGACGCGCTCCTCAAGATCGCTGAGGGGTTGCAGCTGAGGCCGCCCTCCACCTGTCCGTTGCTGCTGTCTCCGATTATGCGCCAGCTTGGCCTGTAAGAAAAAGGACAGCATCTGAGTAAATATACAGCCATGGTCTTGCCTGATGTGCCTCCCATAGGTGAATAGCCCTTACTGTATACAGCCATGGTCTTGCCTGATGTGCCTCCCATAGGTGAATAGCCCTTACTGTATACAGCCATGGTCTTGCCTGATGTGCCTCCCATAGGTGAATAGCCCTTACTGTATGCAAAGTGTGGAATGTTAGTGTGTGTTTCATGAAAGGGCCATAGGTGTTGGATGAGTGTTGTGCATTGGGTTTTTAAGACCCTCTGGCCATAGAGTGAGGTTGAGATGGAGGGATGGAGAGGTATTGAGAAAAAGCCACTCACCCTGACGACCCGAGTGAGGTCGTTGAACTTTTTGCGGCATTGAGTATGGGTCCTGGGCACCATGCTCCTGGAGGAGACGCTCTGAGCCACCTCCCTCCACACTCTTCTGTACTCGCGTGGCAAAGGCCTCCTGCCACTCTCAGGGAAGAGTATACATCTTCTGCGCTCCACCGCGCCAACCAGAGCATCCAAGGCCCGCTCGGTGAAGCGATGAGCTCGTTCTCTCACCCTCTCCATCCTTGGCAGCAAAATGGATTCACAGGTCTCTCCAGGCCGAGATTCAAGGCTGCAATGAGCAGGGTGTGGCTGGGGAGCAAGTTGGCCCACCCCGCTTTAAGAAGTGGCCGGCGCCAGTGTGTCTGTGTTCCCTCGCTAACTGGCAGCAGCTGCGCTGCGCTCGCGCGCTGAGTTAGCACCTCACTGCTCGGCCTTTGCGCCTTAAAAGAGGTGTGCAGCGCCTGCTTTAGCGCTCCACTCACCTCCCGGGGCGGTAAAAGTGAAGTTTCCAGTCAGTGGCGATAATTAGCGTCAGGCGCTAATATTTGCGTCCAGACGATATTTGCGCCCCAAACGGGGCGCGACCTAATTTTTCCCCCTTTAGGTCATATGAATAGATAATAATAATAAAACTAGCATTCCACAATTATGGCTGTGAAGCTAAAGGAGCTGTTTTGTCTTTTAAAAATATTATGCAAAATGCGGCCAAATCAAGGATGTCTGTCATTGGTCAGCTGTCTGCCATAATTTTTGTAGCCATATTTTTGAACATTTTTATTAATGAATTTAATTATTTTTCAGGGATGATGAATTTCTTGTAATAATCATGGGATTTCGGAAGAGATGCAGGACTCGTAAGTACTGGACTATTGAACAGGTGATTCAAGCTTGACAATAGCAATACGGTGGCTTAGTGGTTAGCACTGGTGCCTCACAGCGCCAGGGACCCGGGTTCGAATCTGACCTCGGGTGACTGTCTGTGTGGAGTTTGCACATTCTCCCCGTGTCTGCGTGGGTTTCCTCCGGGTGCTCCGGTTTCCTCCCACAGTCCAAAAATGTGCGGGTTAGGTTGATTTGGCTATGATAAATTGACCCTTAGTGTTAGGGGGGGATTAAATATGTGGGGTTATGGGGATAGGATGGGATATGTTAGGGGGAATTAAATACGTGGGGTTACGGGGGTAGGGTGGGATATGTGTACTGTGGGGATTAAAGCAGGGATAGGGTACTGGATTTGGATGATCAGCCATGATCGTATTGAATGGTGGAGCAGGCTCGACGGGCCGAATGGCCTACTCCTGCTCCTAGATTCTATGTTTCTATGTTTCTAATAGAGGGGAAACACATCTTTCTTGGATAGTTCCTACCCACGATTAGACTGTGAGTCAAATGGGGCTCTTCTGGTTATGAGTCCAACAATCTTGTAGAAAGAAAGAAATAATGTGGCCATTTTGATAGTATTTGAATATTACTTTCCACTTGACTTCAGATTTGGGTGAGACTGGTTTGGCTGAGTGGAAATTGGCTGTTGTATTCATGGTTGGGTCAGATAAAGAGGTGGATGCTGCACTTAAGACCAGGATAAGGGAGCTGGCTGCTGCACTCAAACTTGGCTCGGACAGGAGAGTGCAGAGCCAGGGCTGGAGTACTCTGGGTGAGCCTCAGTGGAAGGGAAAGAGTTGAGCTGGAGCACTTGGGACAGGCCTCAGTGAGAAGGAAGGAGCAGAGCCAGACTTGGAGCACTCATGACTTTCTTGGGAAGCTGCAGAACAGAGGTTTAGCTCAGGAAAGGATCAGAGGCCCAAGAGGGAGATGAGTCAGGCAGAGTGAGTAAATGTGCAAGCAACAGAATAAATAGAGTGGATAACAGGGAATGACCATGGTGGCCAAAAATAGGTAAACAAAAATTCCCAATGATTTGATTGACATATGGCTAGCAATAACAATCAAAAAACATTAGAGGCTCACTAAAATCATGGCATATTATAATCATACAATGTTTTAGTAAGGTACTCACAACATTGTTAATAATATATTTTTTTCTTTACACAGTTCAGTTGATAAGATATGCAATAATCGTAATATAACTAAGATTAGAGAAGTGGTTGATCCACTTTTGTGGTATTTATATCATCATTTGGACTTGGTAGATGATTTGGACTGATTTGGGATAGGGAAAATAATATCAAAATGTGCTGACGGCAGGGAAGCAGGAGGTTTTGCAAACAACCTGAAAACTATAAAAAAAAACATCAGGGGCCAGAGACAGGTTAGCAGAATGGCAAACAGTGGGCAGGTCCGATTTAATGCAGAGTGTGATGCACTGCATTTTTGGAAGGAAATGAAGAATGGAAAATCGCCGAAGGATAAGCATGAACAGAGACACCTAGGGGTTGAAATATTTAATTCCTTCAAATGTGAGTGCAGGTGGACCAATTAATAAAAATGGCCAACAGCATTTTGGGATTTCGTATATAGAAGAATAGAGTCTAGCAGTAAACAGGTAATGATGAATTTGTATAAGGTAATGCTTAGACCACAGTTAAGATACATAAGAACATAAGAAATAGGAGCAGGAGTAGGCCATTTGGCCCCTCGAGCCTGCTCCGCCATTTAATGAGATCATGGCTGATCTGATCTTGGGCTCAGCTCCATTTCCCTGCCCGCTCCCCATAACCCTTCACTCCCTTATTGTTCAAAAATCTGTCTATCTCCACCTTAAATATATTCAATGACCCAGCCTCCACAGCTCTCTGGGGCAGAGAATTCCACAGATTTACGACCCTCTGAGAGAAGAAATTCCTCCTCATCTCAGTTTTAAATGGGCGACCCCTTATTCTGAAACTATGCCCCCTAGTTCTAGATTCCCCCATGAGGGGAAACATCTTCTCTGCATCTACCTTGTCGAACCCCCTCAGTATCTTATATGTTTCAATAAGATCACCTCTCATTCTTCTAAATTCCAATGAGTATAGGCCCAACCTGCTCAACCTTTCTTCATAAGTCAACCCCTTCATCTTAGGAATCAACCTCGTGAACCTTCTCTGAACTGCCTCCAATGCAAGTATATCACTCCTTAAATAAGGAGATCAAAACTGTACGCAGTACTCAAGGTGTGGTCTCACCAATACCCTGCACAGTTGTAGCAGGACTTCCCTGCTTTTATACTCCAACCCCCTTGCAATAAAGGCCAACATTCCATTGGCCTTCCTGATTACTTGCTGTACCTGCATGCTAACTTTTTGTGTTTCATGCACAAGGACCCCCAGGTCCCTCTGTACTGCAGCATTTTGTAATCTCTCTCCATTTAAATAATAATTTGCTTTTTTATTTTTCTTACCAAAGTGGATAACCTCACACTTTCCCACATTATACTCCATCTGCCAAATGTTTGCCCACTCACTTAGCCTGTCTATATCCCTTTGCAGATTCTTTGTGTCCTCTTCACAACTTGCTTTCCCACCTATCTTTGTATTATCAGCAAATTTGGCTACATTACACTCGGTCCCTTCATCCAAGTCATTAATATAGAGACTATAAGAATGTAAGAACATAAGAATTAAGGGCAGGAGTAGGCCAGATGGCCCTTCGAGCCTGGTCTGCCATTCAATAAGATCATGGCCGATTTTAGACCTCAACTCCACTTTCCCGCCCAATCTCCAAAATTCCTTGATTCCCCTGGAGCCCAAAAATCTATCAATCTCAGCCTTGAATATACTCAACGATTCAGCATCCACAGCCCTTTGGGGTAGAAAATTCCAAAGATTCACAACCCTCTGAGTAAAGAAATTCCTTCTCATCTCAGTCTTAAATGGCCGACCCCTTATCCTGAGATTATGCTCACTAGTTCTAGACTCTCCAGCCAGGGGAAGCAGCCTCTCAGCATCTGCCCTGTCAATCCCCCTCAGAATCTTGTATGTTTCAATGAGATCACCTCTCATTCTTCTAAACTCCACAGAGTATAGGCCCATTCTACTCAATCTCTCCTCATAGGACAGCCCTCTCATCCCAGGAATCAATCTGGTCAACCTTCATTGCACCACCTCTAAGGCATGTATGTCCTTTCTTAGATAAGGAGACCAAAACTGCACAGTGCTCCAGGTATGGTCTCACCAAAGCCCTGTACAATTATAGTAAGACTTCCTTACTCTTGTACTCCAACCCCCTTGCAATAAAGGCCATCATGCCATTTGCCTTCCTAATTGCTTGCTGGACCTGCATGCTAACTTTCTGTGTTTCCTGTACAAGGACACCTAAATCTCTCTGAACACCAACATTTAGTAGTTTCTCACCATTTAAAAAATATTGGGGGAAAAATTGGGTTGATTTTCGCCCCCAAGAGGCACTAATGGGGCGCAAAGCTCCTAGCGCCCAGGCGCAGCGCTGCTAACTCCTCCCGCGAAATTCAGCAGGAGGTTAGCAGCGGCAGTAGCCGGTAGCGCCCTGTGGCGCTGCGCTTCCGGCGATGACGTCATCGCCGTGCGCAGCGCCCCCGGCCGCAAACTTCGCTTGCAACCCCTGACCTATCGCCGAACGATATGTCCGACAGGGTTAGGGGCCGTTTTTGCAGCGGCAGCGGTGCTAGTAGATGGGGCAGGTGTCGGGCGGACATTTTGTTTCTGGCCGACTGCCAGCACCTGCCCCCTTCCCCTTTTTTTCTCGGGGTGCCGGCCGCGATCGCTCAGCCCGGCGCTCCTCTTGAGTGCCGGGCTGTTTTCCCGGCACCCTGCTCCCCGGTGGTCCAGCAGAGCCCCGGTGCGTGCAGCGCTAGGCCCCTCCCCTTTAATCAGGGGAGGAGGCCTGCAATGACACGGCGCTACATACCGACGCGTGTGGCACTGTTGCACGTAGCGCCGCAATATTCAGTTGTAGCGCCCCAAGAAGGAGGTGGAGTGCTTCCAGTAGCGCTCCACCTCCTGCTTGGGGCTCTACAACTGAATTTCCGGCGGAGGGGAGCTCATATTTCGGGGCGCTAATAAAGTTTCAGTAAGAATGCTTAAAGCTTTACTGCTAAGTTGCTCTGTACGCCTTTTTAACCCAGATGTTAAGCAAAGCATTGAGGGGCAGATTTTTCTGTCATTGCACTTGGGTGATTGGATCGTTTGGGCACAGTGCATGGCGGAATGTCAGATCGGGGGCAGCGGGGGGGGGGGAGGGGAGGATGGGACATCTGTAAAAGAGCCATGTGATTTTCTGCACATTAATTTAAATAACAGGAAAATATCGATCCTGTTGTACAGGAGCAGCACTGGTCAGTTTTGATTAGTTGTTAGGAAGAGGGAATGTATCGTTCCCCTTCAGGGGTTGCATTTGGAGTTGGAAGACAATAAATTGGAGTCTTGGGATTAATTCTCTGAGTTTGTGATGCTGGCGGGAAGCCTCACCTGCCAGTCATGCAGATTTGGAAATCCTGGGTACACTTACCATGATTTTCTATCTGTTGAATGATTGAAAAGGTTATGGGCAGCGTGCACATGACTTCTCACTGGCAGTAGGACCTGGGAAAATCAGTTCCATTGTCATCACCAATATCAATAAATTCCATTGAATAAGTGCCATTATATTATATTAAAACTTAGAAAATTGTCTCAAGATTTCACTTATCTGCTACAATGGAATGGAAGCATGGGACAATACTGGGTTACAGAGAGTTCAACTACTTAATTCAGAAAGCCTGGCTTTTATTGACATCCTTGATACATTTCGCACTACAATTGTGTTAGAAGATGTCCAAAGAAAAATGTTCTTTTTTTTGGAACCAACCTGCTGGCAAATAACACATGGGATGCTTATTGTCCAGAGCATAGTTGACTGTTACTCAAACCAGATGTCAAATTAAAAAGATCAGGAAATATTGCCGACCAATATAGAATTAGTTTCCATCTTTAATAAAAGAAAAAGTCCCACAGAACTAATTAAAATAATGTGATGCATCCCATGGTCAAATAGCACCTCAACATTTACTACCACGTCTCACGTCTGAACAATAGCCACTTGGGCAAGCTACTGGAAGGCACCGAGCACCCATAGAACCACACCCAACAAGGACTCACACCTTTAGGGGAGGAAAAACGGGTGAGTTTACGAACATCTCTCTGGAAAGTGACTGACTAAAATCATTCAAGTTGTGTCAGCACTCAATCTGAAAGCCTGAAATGGGAAACCAAATGCTAAAATGTATTTTTGTAAATGTGTTTATTTATTGAACAACTGAAAATGTTTTGGCTGAAAAAAATGTAAATGGAGAAAGCAAGGTGTATTCAACATGATCACAAGATAATTATGGATGAGGAATAAGGAAATGGCAGAAAAATTAAACAAATACTTTGGCCGCGATTTTCTCGATCGATGCGGCTTGGGAGCGGGTCGGGTGGCTTCTGGGTTAGAGTCCCGCCCCCAACTACATCCGGCCTACAGACGTGAATTTACGTCAATTGGCCTTGTTAAGCCCTCCCTGCGGGCCTGCCAGCCAATTAAGAGGAAGCCGGTCAGATGACGTCATTTGATGACGCGTAATCTGCCGGTTTTCTTAAAGGGACCACACACAATTTTTTTTTGACAGCTGATTTCTCAGTGTTTGACAGCATTGAGGTGCTGCAAACAATGACAATCACTGTACAAAGGTGAGCTCTTGCACCCAGGCTCTCCAATGACTCCCTCCATAGGCTAGAACAGATGGCAGATGCAGGTGAGATTACAGAAGTGATCTTTCACTGGTGAGAGAGGTTCTCCCAATGAGGTGGGACTACACATACAGTTGAAAACTTGTTACCTACAGAAAAGTCTAAATGCATTAAAAATGAATTTCCCCAAATTTTCTTACCTCTGAAACTCACCAGTGCACCATTGGATCCTTCACACCACTTCTGCAACTGTCATCAATGCAGAAACATTACAGCAGACTCACAACACGCCACACTTACCTGTCGTGGTGTCCGGACGTCGCGAAGCCCGAAGTAGAAGTGTAAAAATTGCAAAAGAGCCTGTTAACTGCCTGTTAACAACCTTTAACAGGCAGTTAAGTGGCTATAATCCTCTTCCCGCCGCTAGGTGACGGGTTCATGTGCAAATCGGCTGATCATCCAAATTGAGTACCCTGTCCCTGCTTTCTCCCCATATCCCTTGATCCCATTAGCCTTAAGAAATATATCTATCTCCTTCTTGAATATATTTAATGAATTGGCCTCAACTGCCTTCTGTGGTAGAGAATTCCACAGGTTCACCACTCTCTGGGTGAAGAAATTCCTCCTCATCTCAGACCTAAATGGCTTACCCCTTATCCTTAGACTGTGACCCCTGGTTCTAGACTCCCCCGCCATCGGGAACATCCTTCCTGCATTTAGTCTGTCTAGTCCTGTTAGAATTTTATAAGTTTCAATGAGATCCCCTCTCATTCTTCTAAACTCTAGCGAATATAAGCCTAATCGACCCAATCTCTCTTCATACGTCATTCCTGCCATCCCAGGTATCAGTCTGATAAATCTTCGCTGCACTCCCTCCATGGCAAGAACATCCTTCCTCAGATAAGGTGACCAAAACTGCACACAATACTCAAGGTGTGGTCTCACCAAGGCCTTGTACAACTGCAGCAAGACATCCTTGCTCCTGTACTCGAATTCTCTTGCTGTGAAGGCCAACATACCATTTGCCTTCTTAACCGCCTGCTGCACCTGCATGCTTACCTTCAGCGACTGGTGCACAAGGACTCCCAGATCTCGTTGCACTTCCCCTTTTCCCAATCTATTGCCGTTCAGATAATAATCTGTCTTCCTGTTTTTGCCACCAAAGTGGATAACCTCGCATTTAGCCACATTATACTGCATCTGCCATGCATCTGCCCAATCACCCAACCTGTCCAAATCATACTGGAGTTTCTCTGCATCCTCCTCACAGCACACACGCCCACCCAGCTTTGTGTCATCTGCAAACTTGGAGATATTACATCTGGTTCCCTCGTTTAGATCATTAATATATATTGTGAATAGCTGGGGTCCTAGCACCGATCCCTGCGGTACCCCACTAGTCACTGCCTGCCACTCGGAAAAAGACCCGTTTATTCCAACTCTTTGCTTCCTGTCTGCCAACCAGTTCTCTATCCAAATCAGTATCTTACCCCCAATCCCATGTGCTTTAACTTTGCACGCTAACCTCTTATGCGGGACCTTATCGAAACCCTTCTGAAAGTCCAAATACACCACATCCACTGGTTCTCCCTTATCTATTCTACCAGTTACATCCTCAAAAAATTCCAGTAGATTAGTCAAGCATGATTTACCCTTTGTAAATCCATGTTGACTTTGTCCGAATTGTATATTGTATATCTGTTTGAAAGGGGGATGGCCACAGGGGACCCCTGCACTACCTGCCTGCGCTTACTACTCTGCCTGGTGGTCACCCATTCCCTTCCTGCCTGTGCAGCCTTTACCTGCGGTGTGACCAACTCCCTCAATGTGTTAAGCAATCAGCACAGCTAACAGAATGCTGAGCTATATTGGGGAAAAAGTCATACGCAAACTCTATAGTGCTCTGGTCAGACCACATCTTGAGTACTGCATCCAGTCTGGTCACCAAGACACAAGCGTGACATAGATGCCCTGGAGGCAGTTCAGAGATCATAAGGTTGATTCCTAGCATCAGAAGACTGTGTTTTGAGGAGAAACTTGAATTCTTCCATCTTGAAAGAAGGTGACCAAGAGGTAACCTTACAGAGGTATGTAAGATAGTAAATGGTATGAAAAAGATCATTGCAGAAAATTACTTCAAACAAAACCATAAGTGGAACAAGAAGCACATGGAATGGGCTTCTGGGTAGCAGAGCAGAATCATAGAATGGTTACAGCACAGAAGGAGGCCATTCGGACGGTCAAGCCCATGCCGGCTCTCTCCAACAGCACTTCAGCTAGTCCCACTCCCCCGCCCTTTCCCCGTAGCCCTGCAATTTTTTTTCCTTCAGGTACTTATCCAATTCCCTTTTGAAAGCCGTGATTGAATCTGTCTCCACCACCCTTTCAGGCCGTGCATTCCAGATCCTAACCACTCGCTGAGTAAAAAAGCTTTTCCTCATGTCGTCTTTGGTTCTTTTGGCAATCACCTTAAATCTGTGTCCTCTGGTTCTCGACTCTTCCGCCAATGGGAACAGTTTCTCTCTATCTACTCTGTCTAGACCCCTCATGATTTTCAACACCTCGATCAAATCTCCTCTCAGTCTTACATAGAAACATAGATGATAGGAGCAGGAGTAGGCCATTCGGCCCCTCGAGCCTGCTCCGCCATTCGATGAGATCATGGCTGATCATCCAAACTCAGTACCCTGTCCCTGCTTTCTCCCCATATCCCTTGATACCTTTAGCTTTAAGAAATATATCTAACTCATTCTTGAATATATTTAATGACTTGGCCTCAACTACCTTCTGTGGTAGAGAATTCCACAGGTTCACCACTCTCTGGGTGAAGAAATTCTTCCTCATTTCTGTCCTAAATGGCTTACCCCTTATCCTTAGATTATGACCCCTGGTTCTGGACTCTCCGACCATCGGGAACAGTCTTCTCTGCTCTAAGGAGAACAACCCCAGCTTCTCTTGTCTATCCACGTAACTGAAGCCCCACATCCCTGGAATCATTCTCATATATCTTTTCTGCACCCTCTCTAAGGCCTTCACATCCTTCCTAAAGTGTGGTGCCCAGAATTGGACACAATACTCCAGTTGAGGCCGAACCAGTGTTTTATAAAGGTTCATCATAACTTCCTTGCTTTTATACTCTATGGGCTGGATTTTCATTGACCCGTGGAGGTGGGTTTGGAGGCGTGTGGGGGGTTAAAATTGCGAAAACTGGCGGGTGAGCACAAGCCCGCCTCCATCCCGCCTCCACGCAATTTTCATGAAATCGTGTCTGCTGGTCCCGACTCCGTCCCGCCTCTAAGACGCGGGATAGGCTGTTAAGGCCCTTAACAAGCACTAAATTGCCTCTATAATGCCATTTTGAAAGGCCTTTGTGATTTTAACCCTTTTTCTACGTGAAGCACGCCTGTTCTGAACCATGAATGTGAAACCTGGCGGGAGCACATTTGGATTGCTGACTATTAGCTGCAGGTCCACTATTACAACGGCTAGTAGCAGTAGTAGTAGTAGTAGGAAGAGGAGGAGGAGGAGGAGACATATCTGGGAGTGGTGGTGGTGGTGGTGCAAAAATATCTGGGAGCAGACTTAGGGCTGCTGCTGCTCATTTTGCATCCAGGTCCTCTCACAGCAAAGGCCAGGCAATCTTTGCAGACCTTCAATGCAGCAGCAATGATGACATCATCAGAGGCGACTTTCAGACTGAAAACACTAATTGGTTCATGAGTTCCCACATGCTGGAACTCAATTGCCCAATTAGGTGACAATCGCATCAATCTCCCACATCCAATTGCAGTCGGGTGGATAACACGAAAAGTGGATGACATGACCCCAACCCGCCCCAGTATCAAAATCCAGCCCTATATCTCTATTTATGAAGCCCAGGATCCCGTATGCTTTTTTAATCACTTTCTCAACCTGCCCTGCCACCTTCAACGATTTGTGCACATATACCCCTAGGTCTCTTTGTTCATGCACCCCCTTTAGGATTGTACCATTTAGTTTATATTGTCTCTCCTCGTTCTTTCTACCAAAATGTATCACTTCAAACTTTTCTGCATTAAATTTCATCTGCCACGTGTCCGCTCATTCCACCAGCCTGTCTATGTCTTCTTGAAGTCTATCACTATCCTCCTCAGTGTTCACAATACTTCCAAGTTTTGTGTCATCTGCAAAATTTGAAATTGTGCCCTGGACACCCAAGTCCAAGTCATTAATATATATCAAGAAAAGCAGTGGTCCTAGTACCGACCCCTGGGAAATACCACTATATACCTACCTCCAGTCCAAAAAACAACCGTTCACCACTACTCTCTGTTTCCTGTCACTTAGCCAATTTCGTATCCATGCTGCCACTGTCCCTTTTATTCCATAGGCTTCAACTTTGTTGGCAAGCCTATTATGTGGCACTTTATCAAATGCCTTTTTGAAATCCATATACACCACATCAACCACATTGCCCTCATCAACCCTCGCTGTTACCTTATCAAAAAGCTTGATCAAGTTAGTTAAACACGATTTGCCTTTAACAAATCTGTGCTGGCTTTCCTTAATTAATCCTTACTTGTCAAAATGACTGTTAACTTTGTCCCTGATTATCATTTCTAAAAGCTTCCCCACTACCGAGGTTAAAGTGAAAATCTTGGAATTATCTAGCAAATAATTGGATCTCATGATAGGAGACTGTAGAGACTTTCTTCATGCATAAGCTAAGATGGGCTAAATGGCCTTCTTCATCTCAGTAAAATTGTGATAGCAGATCAGCAAGATAGTGCAATTCTCAGGAGGTAGGATTTTAAGCAAACTGGGATAAATCTTAGTTAAAGCTTTCATATCTTTATAAATGAATGGTTTCAAACACCCATGGTACTTTTTGCAATTTAATATACTGTATTCGCTGCTCACGATGCAGTCTCCTTTACATTGGGGAGACCAAACGTAGATTGGGTTACCGCTTTGCGGAACACCTCCGTTCAGTCCTCAAGCGTGACCCCGAGCTTCCGGTTGCCTGTCACTTTAATTCTCCACTCCACTCCCACTCTGACCTCTCTGTCCTCGGCCTCTTACACTGTTCCAATGAAGCTCAATGTAAGCTCGAGGAACAGCACCTCATCTTTCGATTAGGCACTTTACAGCCTTCTGGACTCAACACTGAGTTCAACAATTTCAGACCACAACCTCTGCCCCTAATTTTTTCTGATGGCAGTTGTTGATGATTCTGCTATTTCCATTTACACCTCTTCTAGACCCATATTTTGTTTCTTTACTTGTCCCATTACCATCTCCTTTTGCTTTGTCCAATCATACCTTTTGTCATTTAATCACTCCTGCCTTCCACCCTATCACAGACCTTGTCTTTTGTTCTTTCCTCCCCTCCCCCATTTCCCTGCCACTACACTTGCTTAAAAATCTGTTACATCTCTAACATTTTCCAGTTCTGATGAAAGGTCATCGACCTGAAATGTTAACTCTGTTTCTCTCTCCACAGATGCTGCCTGACCTGCTGAGTATTTCCAGCATTTTCTGTTTTTATTTCAGATTTCCAGTATCTGCAGTATTTTGCTTTTGTATCCATGGTGCTTACTTCTTTACCTTTGAATCATTCCAGAACTTAAAACAGATCATCTCCCTACAACAACACTGACTGCACTTCGAAAGTAATTCAAACAAATCGAGATCAGGTGAATCCACAGGAAAGGAAAATTGGTTGGAAAATCATCGTTGATTGTTCTCAATAACTTTCTAGTGTGCATTTCAATAGAATGTTCCATATGTTCAGTCCTTGAAAGTGATTCTAAGATGACTGTTGGTTTTTTAAGTCAATGAGCTTTTGTGTTATCTTCTTTCTTTCAGATGACAATTTACCACCTTTGATTTTACTATTGTATGTTATGCAAAATTACCACCACTCACTTAACATCAATATTCCCTGAGTTTTGAATACTCCAATCTATACAGTACTACAACCTCACATCCAATTTTCTTGTTACAGTCTCCTATTATGACACTTAACCCAAGGATGAGTATCTCTCTTTGATTTCCATGTATCCATATATCAGGCCAATTTTCAGCAAATTCATTGCTGTCAATAGCTACTATTCTCTTCTTAACTCTGAAATGAAACAGGGTTTGCTGACTCCTTTTATCTGGCACTATTTTATCGATCTTGTTGAATTTTTTTTTATTCGCTTATGGGATCTGGGCATCGCTGGCAAGGCCAGCATTTATTGCCCATCCCTAATTGCCCTTGAGAAGGTGGTAATGAGCCGCCTTCTTGAACCGCTGCAGTCCGTGTGGTGAAGGTACTCCCACATGGCTGTTAGGTAGGGAGTGCCAGGATTTTGACCCAGTGACAATGAAGGATCAGCGATATACTTCTAAGTCAGGATGGTGCTCCATGCTCTGGTGGAGGGAGCCAGAGTTCAAAAGGAGGTGCTCTTTCCTTCCTCTGGGAGGAAAAAACCTCCCCAGCAAACCAAAGCTGTGTGGCTGCAACTGGCTCAGGAGGTGAGCTCCAGATCAACGTGCAGCAGAACCTGGCTGCAGTGCCGAAAGAGGTAGACCATCACCTTTACCCTCATTCTGCTCCCCATCTCCTCTCAGCACCAGCACTCTGCATTGACAACCTACTCCTACACATCCCACTTTACCCTTAGCAGAGGGTAATGGTTGATGGGTGTTTTTGTGACTGGAAGGCTGTTTCCAGTGGGGTTCCGCAGGGCTCAGTACTGGGTCCTTTGCTTTTTGTGGTATATATCAATGATCTAGACTTGAATATAGGGGGTATGATTAAGAAGTTTGCAGATGATACTAAAATCGGCTGTGTGGTTGATACTGAAGAAGGAAGCTGTAGACTGCAGGAAGATATCAATAAATTGGTCAGGTGGGCAGAACAGTGGCAAAAGGAATTCAATCCGGAGAAGTGTGAGGTAATGCATTTGGGGAGGGCTAACAAGGAAAGGGAATACACATTAAATGGTAGGACACTGAGTAGTGTAGAGGAACAAACGGACCTTGGAGTGCATGTCCACAGATCCCTGAAGGTAGCAGGCCAGGTAGATAAGGTGGTTAAGAAGGCATACGGAATACTTGCCTTTATTAGCCGTGGCATAGAATACAAGAGCAGGGGGGTTATGCTTCAACTGTATAAAACACTAGTTAGGCCTCAGCTAGAGTACTGCGTGCAGTTCTGGTCACCACATTACAGGAAATATGTGATTGCACTAGAGAAGGTACAGAGGAGATTTACAAGGATGTTGCCGGGAGTAGAGAATCTTAGAAACATAGAAACATAGAAGATAGGAGCAGGAGTATGCCATTCGGCCCTTCAAGCCTGCTCCGCCATTCGATGAGATCATGGCTGATCATCCAAACTCAGTACTCTGCACCTGCCTTCTCCCCATATCCATTGATACCTTTAGCTTTAAGAAATATATCTAACTCATTCTTGAATATATTTAATGACTTGGCCTCAACTACCTTCTGTGGTAGAAAATTCCACAGGTTCACCACTCTCTGGGTGAAGAAATTCTTCCTCATTTCTGTCCTAAATGGCTTACCCTTTATCCTTAGATTATGACCCCTGGTTCTGGACTCTCCGACCATCGGGAACATTCTTCCTGCATCTAGTTTGTCCAGACCTGTCAGAATTTTATATGTTTCGATGAGATCCCCTCTCATTCTTCTATACTCCAGCGAGTATAAGCCCAATTGACCCAATCTCTCCTCATATGTCATTCCTGCCATCCCAGGTATCAGCCTTGTGAATCTTCGCTGAACTCCTTCCATGGCAAGAACATCCTTCCTCAGATAAGGCGACCAAAACTGCACACAGTACTCAAGGTGTGGTCTCACCAAGGCCCTGTACAACTGCAGCAGGACATCCCTGTTCCTATACTCAAACCCTTTCGCTATGAAGGCCAACATACCATTTGCCTTCTTAACCGCCTGCTGCACCTGCATGCTTACTTTCAGCGACTGGTGCACAAGGACACCCAGGTCTCGTTGCACTTCCCCTTCTCCCAATCTATTGCCATTCAGATAATAGTCTGCCTTTCTGTTTTTGACACCAAAGTGGATAACCTCGCATTTATCCACGTTATATTGCATCTGCCACGCTTCCGCCCACTCACCCAACCTGTCTAAATCATCCTGGAGTTTCTCAATATCCTCCTCGCAGCACAGACGCCCACCCAGCTTTGTGTCATCTGCAAACTTGGAGATATTACATTTAGTTCCCTTATCCAGATCATTAATGTATATTGTGAATAGTTGGGGTCCAAGGACCGAACCCTGCGGTACCCCACTAGTCACTGCTTGCCACTCGGAAAAAGACCCATTAATTCCTACTCTCTGCTTTCAGTCCGCCAACCAGTTCTCTATCCAAGTCAATACCTTGCCCCCAATCCCATGTGCCTTAACTTTACACGCTAATCTCTTATGCGGGACCTTATCGAAAGCCTTTTGAAAGTCCAAATACACCACATCTACTGGTTCTCCCTTATCTATTTTCCCAGTTACATCCTCAAAAAATTCCAGTAGATTAGTCAAGCACAATTTACCTTTTGTAAATCCATGTTGACTTTGTCCGATCCTATCACTGTTTTTCAAGTGCTCAGCTATTACATCCTTTATAATGGACTCTAGCATTTTCCCCACTACCAATGTCAGGCTTACCGGTCTGTAATTCCCCGCTTTCTCTCTACCACCCTTTTTGAAAAGTGGGGTAACATTATCTACCCTCCAATCCATGGGTACAGTTCCAGATTCCATCGAATGTTGGAAGATGATCAGCAATGCATCTACTATTTCTAGGGCCACTTCCTTAAGTACCCTAGGATGTAGATTATCAGGCCCTGGGGATTTATCGGCCTTCAATCCCGTCAATTTCCCTAACACCATTTCCCTGCAAATACTGATTTCTTTCAGTTCCTCCCTTTCATCAGACCCTATGTTCTCCAACATCTTTGGGAGGTTATTTGTGTCCTCCTTTGTGATGACAGAACCAAAATATGCATTTAATTGGTCTGCCATTTCTTTGTTCCCCATTATAACTTACCCCGCTTCTGACTGCAAGGGACCTACACTTGATTTCACTAATCTTTTTCTCTTCACATATCTATAAAAGCTCTTACAGTCAGTTTTTATGTTCCCTGCAAGCTTACTTTCATATTCTATTTTCCCCTTCTTAATTAATCCCTTTGTCCTCCTTTGTTGAATCCTAAACTGCTCCCAATCCTCAGGGTTACCGCTTTTTCTGGCCAATTTATATGCCCTCTCCTTGGATCTTATGCTATCCCTAATTTCCCTTGTTAGCCATGGTTGAGTTCCCTTTTTGTTTTATTCTTAGGCCACACTGGGATGAACAAATTCTGTAGTTCATCCATGCAGTCTTTGAATATTTGCCATTGCCTATCCACCGTCAACCCTTTGAGTGACATTCCCCAATCAATCCTACCCAATTTGCGCCTCATACCATCGTAGTTTCCTTTATTTAAATTCAGGACCCTAGCTATGAGGAAAGACTGGATAGGCTGGGTTTGTTTTCCTTGGAACAGAGGAGGCTGAGGGGAGACCTTATTGAGCTGTATAAAATTATGAGGGGCATAGATAAAGTGGATAGAAAGTATCTATTTCCCTTAGCAGAGGGGTCAAAAACCAGGGGGCACAGATTTAAAGTAATTGGTGGAAGGTTTAGAGGGGAATTTGAGGGGAAATTTCTTCATCCAGAGGGTTGTGGGGGTCTGGAACTCACTGCCTGAAAGGGTGGTAGAGGCAGGAACCCTAACCACCTTTAAAAAGTACTTGGATGTGCACTTGGGATGCTGTAACCTGCAGGGCTACGGACCAAGAGCTGGGAAGTGGGATTAGGCTGGATAGCTCTTTGTTGGCCGGCGCGGACACGATGGGCCGAAATGGCTTCCTTCCATACTGTAACTTTCTATGATTCTATGATACATCCCTTGCACCCTTAAACATCCCTCTCTCTCTATGTACACAATCACTTCACTATTCGACTATGCTGCCCTCACACTCCCTATCACTGTTATGCAATGACAACAACTAAGAACACACAGGGAGGGCCCTTGGTCTTGGTACCTCACTCCATCTTTGCCTCCTTCTAAGCATCTATGCTATGGATTCTCTACACTCACTCCATCATGATCACTGAAACTCCACTTGTGTCCTTCATTGCAGGAAAAGAGAGCCCACAATAAGAGGGAAAGGGCGAAGACAGGAGGATGGCCACCCTCAATAGCCCATCTCACCAGCGTGAGGAGGGCCCTAGAGATCATTGGAGCGAGGAGGATCTGGAAGTTGGGGACGGACATACGGGCGCCTCAGAGCAAGCTGGTGACAGAATTGTTTTGCATCTCTCTCAATGACATTGCATGAGTGACTGATATGGCTTCTGATATAGCTAATGTAACCCCACTATTTAAAAAAGGTGGGAGAGAGAAAACGGGGAATTATAGACTGGTAAGCCTGACATCGGTAGTGGGGAAAATGCTAGAGTCCATTATAAAAGATGTAATAGCAGAGCACTTGGAAAACAGTGACAGGATCGGACAAAGTCAACATGGATTTACAAAAGGTAAATCATGCTTGACTAATCTACTGCAATTTTTTGAGGATGTAACTGGTAGAATAGATAAGGGAGAACCAGTGGATGTGGTGTATTTGGACTTTCAGAATGCTTTTGATAAGGTCCCGCATAAGAGATTAGCGTGCAAAGTTAAAACACATGGGATTGGGGGTAAGGTACTGACTTGGACAGAGAACTGGTTGGCAGACAGGAAGCAAAGAGTTGGAATAAACGGGTCTTTTTCCAAGTGGCAGGCAGTGACTAGTGGGGTACCGCAGGGATCGGTGCTAGGACCCGAGCTATTCACAATATATATTAATTATCTAGACGAGGGAACTAGATGTAATATCTCCAAGTTTGCAGATGACACAAAGCTGGGTGAGCGTGTGTGTTGTGAGGAGGATGCAGAGAAACTCCAGTATGATTTGGACAAGTTGGGTGATTGGGCAGATGCATGGCAGATGCAGTATAATGTGGATAAATGTGAGGTTATCCACTTTGGTGGCAAAAACAGGAAGGCAGATTATTATCTGAACGGCAATAGATTGGGAAAAGGGGAAGTGCAATGAGATCTGGGAGTCCTTGTGCACCAGTCGCTGAAGGTAAGCATGCAGGTGCAGCAGGTGGTTAAGAAGGCAAATGGTATGTTGGCCTTCATAGCGAGAGGATTCGAGTACAGGAGCAGGGATGTCTTGCTGCAGTTGTACAGGGCCTTGGTGAGACCACACCTTGAGTATTGTGTGCAGTTTTGGTCGCCTTATCTGAGGAAGGATGTTCTTGCCATGGAGGGAGTGCAACGAAGATTCACCAGACTGATACCTGAGATGGCAGGAATGATGTATGAAGAGAGATTGGGATGATTGGGCTTGTATTCGCTAGAGTTTAGAAGAATGAGAGGGGATCTCATTGAAACTTATAAAATTTCAACAGGACTAGACAGACTAGATGTAGGAAGGATGTTCCCGATGGCGGGGGAGTCCAGAACCAGGGGTCACAGTCTAAGGATAAGGGGTAAGCCATTTAGGACTGAGATGACGAGGAATTTCTTCACCCAGAGAGTGGTGAACCTGTGGAATTCTCTACCACAGAAGGCAGTTGAGGCCAATTCATTAAATATATTCAAGAAAGAGTTAGATATATTTCTTAAGGTTAAAGGGATCAAGGGATATGGGGAGAAAGCAGGGACAGGGTACTGTATTTGGATGATCAGCCATGATCTCATTAAATGGCGGAGCAGGCTCGAGGGGCCGAATGGCCTACTCCTGCTCCTATCTTCTATGTTTCTATGATGCTCATACAGATTGACTTATGATCATCTGCACAAGTGCATGTGCATGTTAATATCATATGTCTAACTCATGCCTTTACTCCCCCACAGGACCATCGACAGCCCCCCTCCTCACTGACCAGGAGGAAGAGCCTGAGCATGTAGACTCCTCAGAGTAACCTGCAACTTCTGAGGGTGCAGCATCAGCAGAATTAAGCGCTCCCAGCACCAGCACAGATACGCACACGTCGGTGGGACTTTCGGGAGATAGAGTAGTGTTGTCACCTGGTGTATCACAGCTCACAAGTGAGCATCAGCAGATGGTGGAGAAGGGGACAGCAGTGGGGAGTCCTCGTCGGAGGACGCAGGGCACTCCCAGCTATGCTCAGCTGCATGTGGACCCTGTGCCTCCGGGTCCATCCAGAAAGAGAGCGGTGCTGGAACTCCAGGAACAGGTGCAGGAGTCTCTGGCAGGTTTTGTCTCCAGGGTTACTGCGAGTGTGGAGAGGATGGAGGAGTCCAACTCTAGCATGAGCATTGCCTTTGTGGAGGCAATGGCGCATGAACGCACCACCATGGAAAGGATGGCAATCTCCGTGGAAATGATGGCTACCTCCGTGATAAGGATGGCTACCTCTCTGGAAAGGTTGGCAACTGTAGATGAGAAGATGACTACGGCCATGGAGGAAATAAGTCGCCAGAGTCTCGAAAACATGGTGAATGTTCAGAATAGACTGGCATCTCTGGAGAAGCAATGGCCAGCTATTGAGCAGAGAAACCAGAGCTTCATGGAAGTCCTTTTGAGTAGGACTGCCAGTGCAGATACGGATCCTCATGGCCCCCCTGATGTGCAGCAAGGAGCTGTCAAACCACTTGCTAGCACTGAAGTGGGGCTGACCCATGAGAGGGATGTTGGTGGCAGGCAACAAGGAAGTGGAGGTGAAGGGATTTTTACTAGTCCTAGCCCCTTTAGGGCTACCCCGGGTCAGGCGTATTTCTCAGACGTTCACTTTCAACTAAAGTTTGAGGTAGCCGAATCCTAAAGACGCTTAATTGGGTCTAAAGGTCCGGACTATCTCTCCTTAAAGGAAAGGAACAACCCGAGAATGTTACCGTCCTCCAGATAGCACTTTTAATAAGTTTAGCTAGACTGTAACGTTCCGGATATTATGAGGGTCCGGAAAACTCCCCCAGAATTCTGCAACTCCTCACCAAAGAGTGTATAGAGATTGAGTTTGCGAGTTTTTGATACAGAAGTCTTATGTGAGACAATTCTAAAAATATATAGATTTATTAAAGAACCGACATGTAATTTACAGTTGGTGAATCAATCGCAACATTAACCGTTCTAAAAAGAGAAAACTTACGATCTTATTATCAGAGAATCTTACTTTTAAATCTTAACTTCACTACAGTATTACAGTTCTTAAAGTTCTTATACAGGCAGGATATCCACCAATATCAAATACCTTTGATCCCCGAGGTACAAAGAGTTGGAGACCACAGAGCCGTCTCTGAAGCCGAGAATCGCTTTGCCCGATTAAAGCGAGTCTGCTATCCCATTTGAGAGTTCAATATTTATACCTTTTTCCAGTGGTATTTCCTTTAAGGTTTTCTGCTAATGCAAGCTAATTATCTCTAGTCATTTTTCTGCTGACCTCTGCAACTCTTACTGCCACCTCAGCCAGATTCATGTCTCATCTCTCGGTGTTCTAAGTTTACCATTTAAAAACGGTGTGACGGCAGGTGTTCCTTACTTTATGTCATCTTTACGAGGGCAGATGTTCCTTATCTTATGTGCTTCTTTATGAAGTGTAAATTAGAACACCTTATCCAGGGTGAACCATTGTTTCGTTCCCAAAAGTTCAGCCTGTCGGAGCCCTTCACCTTCTGTTTCAATAAGGTTATTTATTCAGGGTCAACAACTATCTTATCTCAATAGCCAGAATGCTTTCATAGCTATTTCATAGTTAGGTTTCTAAATTTCCAAACCCAGTTTGTCATGTTTTAATAAGGCCAGAATTCTTTCATAAGATAGTATATTTTTCTGAATAGGTTATATGGCTTATTCCTTCACAGGGACTCCTCTCCAAGCGCTCACACTCCCATGCCACTAAGTAGCCCTTGGTCAGAGCCCCACCAGAGTCCTCACCCAACTGAGATGGGCATCTCAGCCCCTGCACAGATGCAGGAGGAGCAGACTGTTGCCGAGCCCTCAGAGGCTCCCAAACCCAGAGGACGCCCACCAAAGGTGTCGAAGCAAGAGCAGCATGACAGTAAGCAAGGTGCCTCCACATCTGCTGAAGCCACAGGGGAAGCACCACGTAGAAGCACAGGTAAGGGGACGATAAAGCACAATTAGTCACAAGGGTAGTCACTTGGGTGTTATGTTCTGTTGTATTTATTTTTTGTCATTGCCATCCTTTTGTGCATTGAATAAACAGAGGTGATGGCAAACGGTTGAAGTTCTGACCTATGTGATGTGGGAAATGAAACTTGCACATTGAGGGCTTAGGGCGACTTGCATTTGTAATGATGGTGGTGAGATTGATAGGAACCCATAGGTTCTTGTCCATTGTCTAAAAACGGGGAGAGAAAACGGGGAATTATAGTTTGACATCGGTAGTGGGGAAAATGCTAGAGTCCATTATAAAAGATGTAACAGCAGAGCATTTGGAAAACAGTGACAGGATCGGACAAAGTCAACATGGATTTACAAAAGGTAAATCATGCCTGACTAATCTACTGGAATTTTTTGAGGATGTAACTGGTAGAATAGATAAGGGAGAACCAGTGGATGTGGTGTATTTGGACTTTCAGAAGGCTTTCGATAAGGTCCTGCATAAGAGATTAGCATGCAAAGTTAAAGCACATGGGATTGGGGGTAAGGTACTGTCTTGGATAGAGAACTGGTTGGCAGACATGAAGCAAAGAGTTGGAATAAACGGGTCTTTTTCCGAGTGGCAGGCAGTGACTAGTGGGGTACCACAGGGATCGGTGCTAGGACCCCAGCTATTCACAATATATATTAATGATCTAGACGAGGGAACTAGATGTAATATCTCTAAGTTTGCAGATGACACAAAGCTGGGTGAGTGTGTGTGCTGTGAGGAGGATGCAGAGAAACTCAAGTATGATTTGGACAGGTTGGGTGATTGGGCAGATGCATGGCAAATGCAGTATAATGTGGCTAAATGCGAGGTTATCCACTTCGGTGGCAAAAACAGGAAGACAGATTATTATCCGAACGGCAATAGATTGGGAAAAGGGGAAGTGCAACGAGACCTGGGTGTCCTTGTGCACCAGTCACTGAAGGTAAGCATGCAGGTGCAGCAGGCGGTTAAGAAGGCAAATGGTATGTTGGCCTTCATAGCAAGAGGATTCGAGTACAGGAGCAAGGATGTCTTGCTTATCTGAGGAAGGATGTTCTTGCCATGGAGAGAGTGCAGCGAAGATTCACCAGACTGATACCTGGGATGGCAGGAATGATGTATGAGGAGAGATTGGGTCGATTAGGCTTATATTCGCTAGAGTTTAGAAGAATGCGAGGGGATCTCATTGAAACTTATAAAATTCTAACAGGACTAGACAGACTAGATGCAGTAAGGATGTTCCCGATGGCGGGGGAGTCCAGAACCAGGGGTCACAGTCTAAGGATAAGGGGTAAGCCATTTAGGACTGAAATGAGGAGAAATTTCTTCACCCAGAGAGTGGTGAACCTGTGGAATTCTCTACCACACAAGGCAGTTGAGGCCAATCCATTAAATATATTCAAGAAGGAGTTAGATATATTTCTTAAGGTTAAAGGGATCAAGGGATATGGGGAGAAAGCAGGGACAGGGTACTGAATTTGGATGATCAGCCATGATCTCATTAAATAGCGGAACAGGCTCGAGGGGCCAAATGGCCTACGCCTGCTCCTATCTTCTATGTTTCTATGTTTCTATGTCTATGGTCTGATAAGAAGGTGCCAGCCACATGTGGTTGATTCATCTACCTAAGCGAATCTGGGAAATATTAGTGCATCCCTTGCATCCCGGGCAGCAATGTGCTCGCGTGCGGCTGCAGCTGGCTCACCCGCCACTGCAAGGTCATCCTCCTCCTCCTCCTCATGCTCCTCATCTGAGGAGGCGATGCACTGAGCCACTTGTTCCTCAGGCAGCTGCAAGCCACGATGCTGTGCGATGTTGTGCAGTGCACAGCAGACCACGATGATTCTGGAGACCCTGGCTGCTGAATACTGTAGGGCTCAACCTGATCTGTCAAGGCATCTAAATCGCATCTTCAGCAAGCCGATGGTTTGCTCAATGATGGATCTGGTCGAAATGTGACTGGCATTGTAGCGCTCCTCAGCTTCGTTCGCTGGCCTCCTCAACGGCATCATCAGCCATGTCTTTAGGGGATAGCCCTTGTCTCCAAGTAGCCATCCGGAAAGTTGGTTTGGCGGTTGAACAGCGGGGGCACACAAGACTGCCGAAGGATGAACAAGTCATGACAACTGCCAGGGTACTTCGCGCAAACATGCAAAATGTCCTTCCTGTGGTTACACACCAGCTGCATGTTGAGGGAGTGGAAGCCCTTGCGGTTCACAAATACAGCTGGGTTGTGATGGGGTGCCCTAAGGGCCACATGTGTGCAGCCTACGACGCCCTGCACCCTTGGCAAGCCTGTCATATTTGCAAATCCAACCGCACGCGCGGTTACACTTGCTTGATCCGTTGAGAAATGTATGTAATTGTGCACCTTGGCAAAGAGGGCATTGGTTACCTGCGTGATGCAAGTGTGTATGGCCGACTGGGATATGCTGCTGATGAGCCCTGGAAGGACCCTGAAGCAAAAAAATTGAGTGCGGTGGTGACTTTGACAGCCACTGATAAGGAGTGTCCACCCGCTCCTCTGGGCTCCAGGTGTTGGTGCAGCATTGCGCAGATGTCACCGACTACCTCTCGCGAAAGTCTCAGCCTCCTGGGCACTGCTGCTCACTCATGTTTAGGAAGCTGCTCCTCTGTCTGTAAACCCTGTGTTGGGGGTATCTCCTGCGGCGACGTCCTTCCCTGCACTGACGCCTTCTGCCCTGTGCAGCTTCAGGTGGGTGAGCAGCAGGTTGGCGCTGCTGTTGTTCCTAGTTCCACTGCTGCCGTGGCTGCTCTTCCTCCGAATTTGAGGACCAGGATGAAAGAAAATAAATGGTTCCCATGCTGCTGGTAGATTTCTCAGTTGAGGAAGCGCTCAGTCAAAGTGGGGAGAGGGTTTTCCCAGGAGGCCACAATGGAGATGGATCTCAGCCTCACCACTTCCAAAATCAGTGGACCTGCAAAAAGTTTGGCAAGACCTAAAAAAATGAAGTTCTCCCACCTACAACTGATCCTTGTTGAAAGCTCCGTTTTATGCTGGAGCTGCAGCTATCCAGGAAGCCAGCCACTTGTGAACCCACCACAATTAGAGTCATAGGGGGAAAAATTCAGTATCGCCCCATTTGGGGCGCAATTATCGGCAGGGCGCAAAGATTAGCGCCTGGCGCTGATTATCGCCACCGACTGCAAACTTGACTTTTATCGCCCCTGGAGGTGATTGGAGCGCTAAATCAGGCGCTACACATCTGTCTTAAGGCGCAAAGGCCGAGTAGCGAGGCGGTAACTCAGAGCGCTGGCGAAGCTCATGTGATGTCAGTCAGCAATGGAACACAGACACACTGGTGCCGGCCAGTTCTTAAAGGGGAGGGTTGATCTTGCTTTCCATCCACATCCTGCTCATTGCAGCCTTGAATCTCGGCCTGGAGAGACCTGTACATCAAATCTGCTGGAAAGAACAATGGAGAGACCAGGGAAAGAGTTCAGAGTGCAGCCCCCACAGTCTCTTCTAAATCGATACAAGGAAGGGCAAATCAAAATGAACCTGCAAAGTGCTGCTCAGTACCCAAAACTCCTTCACACAGCGTTGAATCTCTCCAGAAGTCTCTCTCTCTCTCTCTCTCAGAATGCATGGTGCAAAAATGTCGCCAACAAAAAAAGGCAGGAAGCGGTCACCTTTAAATAGCGCTCCCCCAGCCCTTTCCTGACTGCAAAACGCTCCCCTCAACCTGTCGTTGCTAGCGGCAGGCGGTAAGGCAGGGAGCGCCACTCAATATCCGCTCTGGGGCGCTACCGGGGCGTTGTGCACTCGACTGACGTCACGATCTGCCAGCACAGGAGATCGTGGCGGTAGTATTTAGCGCCGCCGCAAAATGTCGAGTTAATTTTGCGAACGGCGCAAACATCGCCGTGCCCGGGTGCTAGTTGCTTTGCGCCCCATTAGCGTCCTCTTAAGGCGCTAACGGGAGGCGCAACCAACTGAATTTTTCTCCATAGAGTCATAGAGTTATACAGCACACAAAGAGGCCCTTCGGCCCATCGTGTCCGCACCGGCCATCAAGCCCTGTCTATTCTAATCCCATTTTCCAGCACTTGGTCCGTAGCCTTGGTGCTATGGCGTTTCAAGTGCTCATCTAAATGCTTCTTGAATGTTGTGAGGGTTCCTGCCTCTACCACCCTTTCAGACAGTGAGTTCCAGATTCCAACCACCCTCTGGGTGAAAAAGTTTTTCCTCAAATCTCCTCTAAACCTCCTGCCCCTTACCTTGAAACTATGCCCCCTGGTTATTGACCCCTCTACTAAGGGGAAAAGTTCCTTTCTATCTACCCTATCTATGCCCCTCATAATTTTGTACACCTCAATCAGGTCCCCCCTCAGCCTTCTCTGCTCTTAGGAAAACAACCCCAGCCTGTCCAGTCTCTCTTCATAGCTGAAATGCTCCAGCCCAGGTAACATCCTGGTGAATCTCCTCTGCACCCTCTCCAATGCAATCACATCCTTCCTATAGTGTGGCGACCAGAACTGCACACAGTATTCCAGCTGTGGCCTAACTAGTATCCCATATGCCTTTTTAACCACCTTATCTACCTGTCCTGCTGCCTTCAGGGATCTATGTACATGCACACCAAGGTTCCTCTGATCCTCTGTCCTTCCTAGGGCCCTACCATTCATTGTGTATTCCCTTGCCTTGTTAGTCCTCCCAAAATGCATCACCTCACACTTTTCAGGGTTAAATTCCATTTGCCACTGTTCTGCCCATCCAACCAACCCATCTATATTGTCCTGTAGCCTGAGGCTTCCCTCCTCGCTATTTTCGTGTCATCTGCGAACTTACTGATCATACCTCCTACATTCATATCTAAATCATTAATGTACACTACAAACAGCAAAGGACCCAGCACTGATCCCTGCGGTACACCACTGGACACAGGCTTCTAGTCACAAAAACAACCTTCGACCATCACCCTCTGCCTCCTGCCACTAAGCCAATTTTGGATCCAATGTGCCAAGTTGCCCTGGATCCTATGGGCTCTTACCTTCTTGACCAGTCTCCCATGCGAGACTTTGCCAAAAGCCTTACTGAAGTCCATGTAGACCACATCAACTGCACTACCCTCATCCACACACCTAGTCACCCCCTCGACAAATTCAATCAAATTGGTCAGACATGATCTCCCCCTGACAAAGCCATGCTGACTATCCTTGATTAATCCTTGCCTCTCCAAGTGGAGACTAATTCTGTCCCTCAGAATTTTTTCCAATAATTTCCCTACCACTGATGTTAGGCTCACTGGCCTGTAATTCCCTGGTTTATCCCTACTACCCTTCTTGAATAATGGTACTACGTTAGCTGTCCTCCAGTCCTCTGGCACCTCCCCTGTGACCAGAGAGGTTCTGAAAATTTGTGTCAGAGCCCCTGCAATCTCCTCCCTTGCCTCACACAGCAGCCTGGGATACATCTCGTCTGGGCCTGGGGATTTATCCACTTTTAAGCCCACTAAAACCGCTAGTACCTCAATACTAATTTGTTCAAGTATATCACAATCCCCTGCCTGATTTCTATGCCTACATCGTCCTTCTCCATAGTGAACACAGATGCAAAATATTCATTTAATACCCCACCTACATCTTCAGGCTCTACACACAGATTGCCACTTTGGTCCCTAATGGGCCCTACTCTTTCCCTGGTTATCCTCTTGCCCTTAATATACTTATAAAACTCCTTGGGATTTTCCTTTATTTTGCCCGCCAGTGTTATTTCATGCCCCCTCTTCGCTCTCCTAATTTCTTTTTTAAGTACCCCCCTGCACTTTCTATACTCCTCTAGGGCTTCCACTGTTTTTAGTCCTTTGTATCTGCCAAAAGCCTCCCTTTTTTTCCTAATCCATTCTCGTATATCCCTTGACATCCAGGGTTCCCTGGGCTTGTTGGTCCCACCCTTGACCTTTACGGGAACATGTTGGCGTTGTACTCTCTCTATTTCCTTTCTGAAAGACTCCCACTGCTCTGATGTGGATTTTCCTACAAGTAGCTGATCCCAGTCCACTTTGGCCAGATCCTGCCTTATCATATTAAAATCGGCCTTCCCCCAATTTAGAACCTTTATTTCCGGTCCATCTTTGTCCTTTTCCATGACTACCTTAAATCTCAACGAATTATGGTCACTGTCACCAAAATGCTCTCCTACTGACACTTCTACCACTTGCCCGGCTACATTCCCTAGAATTAGGTCCAGTACTGCCCCCTCTCTTGTAGGACTTTCTACATGCTGGCTCAAAAAGCTCTCCTGGATGCACTTTAAGAATTCCGCACCCTCTAAGCCTTCCACACTCTGACTATCCCAGTTAATATTGGGGAAGTTGAAATCCCCTACTATTATTATCCTATTATTTCTACACTTCTCTGAGATTTGCCTACATATCTGTTCTTCTATCTCCCCCTGACTGTTTGGGGGCCTATAGTACACTCCCAGCAAAGTGCTTGCCCCCTTTTTGTTTTTAAGTTCTACCCATATGGCCTCATTAGAGGAACCTGCTCAGATATCATCCCTCCTTACTGCAGTAATTGACTCCTTGATTAATATTGCAACACCCCCTCCTCTTTTACACCCCCCTCTGTCTCGCCTGAAGATTCTATAACCCGGAATATTGAGCTGCCAGTCCTGCCCCTCCCTCAACCATGTCTCTGTGATAGCAACAATATCATACTCCCATGTGTTCATCAACACCTTCAATTCATCTGCCTTACTCGCAAGACTCCTTGCATTAAAATAAATGCCATCCAGCCTTGCCATACTCACTTGTGCCGTTACATATTTGCTCTGCATTCCAGGCTGACTTGTTTTTTCCTCTATATTTAGCTGTGCATCACCCCCTACTATAGCTCCACTCTGTATCCCATCCCCCTGCCAAGTTAGTTTAAACCCCCCCCAACAGTACTAGCAAACCTCCCCGCAAGGATGTTGGTCCCGTTCCGGTTCAGGTGCAACCCGTCCGACTTGTACAGGGCCCACCTTCCCCAGAAGCAGACCCAGTGATCCAGGAAATTAAAGCCCTCCCTCCTGCACCAACTCTTTAGCCACGCATTCATCTGCTCTATCCTCCTATTCCTATACTCATTAGCACGTGGCACCGGGATAATCCAGAGATTACAACCTTTGAGGTCCTGCTTTTTAATCTGCCTCGCTCCCTAAATTCTTGTTGCAGGACCTCATCCCTCTTTCTACCCATGTCGTTGGTACCAATGTGAACCACGACCTCTGACTGTTCGCCCTCCCCCTTCAGAATGCCCTGCAGCCGTTCAGTGACATCCTTGACCCTGGCACCAGGGAGGCAACATACCATCCTGGAGTCACGTCTGCGGCCACAGAAACGTCTATCTGTTCCCCTTACGATAGACTCCCCTGTCACTATTGTTCTCCCACTCTTTTTCCTCCCCTCCTGTGCAGCTGAGCCACTCGTAGTGCCACGGAGTTGGCTCTTGCTGCATTCCCCTGAGAAACTATCTCCCCCATCAGTATCCAAAACGGAAAATCTGTCAGAGAGGGAGATGGACCCAGGGGACTTCTGCTCTACCTTCCTAGTTCTTTTACTCTGTCTGGTGGTCACCCATTCCCTGTCTGCCTGTGCACTCTTTACCTGTGGTGTGACCACCTTGTTAAACGTGCTATCCACGAAGATCTCAGCTTCGCAGATGCTCCACAGTGACTCCAACCGCAGCTCCAGCTCCGAAACGCGGATTTAGCTAGCGTGGATTGGTAACGACGTGGAACACACTGAAAATGTGGTAAAATGTAAAAGGCCAGGCAAAATAGGATTCTTCTTCTCTAAGGCAGTCCCTCGGAACCGAGGATGACTTGCTTCCACATTAAAAATAAGTTCGCAGTTGACTGATGAGTCCAATGCGGGACCTACAGTCTCTGTCACAGGTGGGGCAGACGGTGGTTAAAGGGGCAGGTGGGTGGGGTGCTTGGGTTGACGTGCGCTCCTTGTGCTGCCTGCGCTTGGCTTCCGCTTGCTCCCGACGAAGAGACTCGAGGTATTCAGCGCCTTCCCGGATGCTTCTCCTCCACTTTGTGCGGTCTTGGGCCAGGGATTCCCAGGTGTCGGTGGGGATGTTACACTTTTTCAAGGAGGCTTTGAGGGTGTCCTTGAAGCGTTTCCTCTGCCCACCTGGGGCTCTCTTGCCGTGCCGGAGCTCCGAGTAGAGCGCTTGTTTTGGGAGTCTCGTATCGGGCATGTGGACAATGTGACCCGTCCATCAGAGCTGATTGAGCGTGGTCAAAGCTTCGATGCTGGGGATGTTGGCCTGAGCAAGAACACTGACGTTGGTGCGCCTATCCTGCCAATGGATTTGCAGGATCTTGCGGAGGCAGCGTTGGTGGTACATCTCCAGTGCTTTGAGGTGCCTGCTGTACATGGTCCATGTCTCTGAGGCATACAGCAGGGCGGGTATCACTGCTGCTCTGTAGACCATGAGCTTAGTGCCGGGTTTGAGGTCCTGGTCTTCAAACACTCTCTTCCTCAGGCGACCGAAGGTTGCATTGGCACACTGAAGGCGGTGTTGGACTTCGTCGTCGACGTCTGCCCTTGTTGACAGTAGGCTCCCGAGGTATGGAAAGTGGTCCACGTTGTCCAAGGCCTTGTCGTGGATTTTGATAATCGGGGGGCAGCACTGTGTGGCGGGGGCAGGTTGGTAGAGGACCTTTGTCTTACGGATGTTTAGTGTAAGGCCCATGCTTTCGTACGCTTCGGTGAAGGTGTTGACGATGGTTTGGAGTTCGACCTCCGAGTGAGCGCAGACGCAAGCATCGTCTGCATACTGTAATTCGACGACAGAGGATGGGACGACCTTGGATCTGGACTGGAGGCGACGGAGGTTGAACAGTTTCCCGTTTGTTCTGTAAATTAGCTCAACTCCAGTGGGGAGATTACTGAGGGTGAGATGGAGCATTGCAGCAAGGAAGATTGAGAAGAGCGTTGGTGCGATGACACAGCCTTGCTTGACCCCGCTTCGTACGTGAATTGGGTCTGTGGTGGAACCGTTGGTCAGGATCACGGCTTGCATGTCATCGTGAAGCAGGTGGAGGATGGTGACAAACTTTTGCGGGTAGCCGAATTTGCGGAGGACACTCCATAATCCCTCACGGTTGACAGTGTCGAAGGCCTTTGTGAGATCAAAGAAGGCCATGTACAGCGGTTGGTGCTGTTCCCTGCATTTCTCTTGTAATTGTCGCGCGGTGAAGATCATGTCCATTGTGCCCCTTAGTGGGCGGAATCCGCATTGCAACTCTGGGAGGAGCTCTTCGGCCACTGGGAGAAGGCGATTGAGGAGGATTCTTGCGATGACTTTCCCTGTGGCAGACAGCAGGGAAACTCCTCTGTAATTACCGCAATCGGACTTGTCACCTTTCTTGAAGATGGTCACAATTACGGCGTCTCTGAGATCCCCTGGCATGCTCTCCTCCTTCCATATAAGAGAAATGAGAAAATAGGATTAAACAGGCAGTTAACTACCAGTTAACTGCCTTAAGGGCCTATCCCGCCGCTTGGTGGCGGAACCGACCGGCAGTCTGTGAACCCGCCTTTGGAAAAGTTGGATGGAGGCGGGTTGACGGCGGGATCAGAACCCGCCGGCATTTTTTTCAAATTTGCCGTCTAACCCGCCTCCAACCCCACCCCCTGAGCGCCGGCAAAATCGAGCCCTTAATGTTTGTTTGTGTCCCAGCAGGGAGACAGGACCTCAATTTAGTGCCTCAAATAATTGTTGGGTGGTGGCTCCAACAATACACTGTTCCATAAGCACTGCACTGGATAGGAGTGAGAACCCTGGCTAATTTACCCCTTCCTAACCCAGAGGTGCCGAGACTAACTGTAGAACCCCGAGCATAACCCTCGCTGAGATCAGCTCATGTAGCACTCAGTAGAGATCAATCTGGAGGAAAGTAACAAAGAAAATATGCAAAAAAGTAGCGGGACAGAATACATGCATCTGAACTGGATTCCGCCCGAAAGATTTTCCACGCTTCTTATCACCTGATCAGAAATGATCACCCATATTCAGACCATCCAGAATTAGTTCAACTGCAGGAAATAAATGGGCTAAGTCTTGGAAATGGAGTACAAGTCGGTCGGTATCTTTGATCCTGTTATCATAATGTATTGTCTCAGTCACCGGATTGAATTAGAAGTTGGAGGTGCTATTGATTTGAACCATTTTCAGACATTTGTGGATTGACTATAAAATCTGTGCAACCATTCACACAACAGGAATTGGAACGATGTGCTGAAGATTTACAAAATAAATCGAATTGGATGTATATTGGGAATACAGGACAGTGTGTGCTGTATGGAATAACTTTGAAGCACTTCTTGCCTAACTCTTTGATGCTTCAGAAGACAAAAAGAGACAAAAAGGAGACAGCTACATACAACGTGCTTTGCAATGGCTGCACTCTCCTGAATTCAGCCAGGACCTAGGCCTATTGTGTAATGTCTTTTATGAAGTTTCTTGGAGTTATTACAGAAGTGGGAATACCACACTGATATATGAGACAAGCTACTCAGTCATACAATATGAATCATAGAGACTATGAAGATAAAACTAGGCACAAAGACATTGGCCCAGAAATTGATCTCGCTCTGTTCCCGCGGGGGTAAGGCTTCCCCGCGATCTCTCACTCCGCGTTGGCTTTTTCAGATCCAGCTCTCACGAACTTGATGTTCCAGACATCAGCTGGGCAGTGCTTGCGTATCCCACCGGCGTAGTGAATTCGTGCGAGCTGTGGGATCACGTGACTCAGTTAGAGCCAATGGCAGCACACCATCTTCCATTCATAAGTTTCACATACGTGCTGTGAAATCTATGAATCTTACACCCCCCCAAAATAACAGCTAAACCTCAATTAAATTAAAAAAAAACCCATCACATTAATAAAATAAGTATAGTTAAATAAATTAACCATTTTAAATAAAAAATTAAATTTTTGAAAAAATTTAAAATCTTTTAAAAAGTTATAAAAATAAACTTACCTGTCTTTAAAGTCTCTAAAAAAGATATACCTGTTAAAAAAAATTCAAAAAAATACTTAATTCACTACTTACCTTGTTAAAAGTGGGTCTTACTCCTCCTTTTTCCATTTCTAAAATCTTCCGTCCTTACCTGCGCGTCCAAAGCACGAAGTGCACAGCGTGCGCGCAGCCTGTAGCGCGCACGCGATGCACCGAGGAACCGCCCCCTTTTCAAAAGACCAAGTGCCGGTTTTCAGCGCATGCGCAGGGCATGCAGAAAACCGGCAATTGGAGAGAGAATACGCGAGAGTACGCAGTGCGTACTCTCGCGTCCCGGGATGAATTTTTGGCCCTCTAGAAGTGAAAGTTCCAACCCAAGAAAGGCAGCTGACAAGTGTCCCTTTAGCCTCGAACAGAATGCAAGTTAGCTTCAACCACCATCAGTTTTTTCCAGATTGATAAACTACGTGATTATTTGTTACTGTTTGCTGCACGTGACAAGAAAATCATGGGGGACAGTAAAGATCAAAGTACAATTTTATTGTTACTGAGATTACTGTGCTTTATTCGGTTTACTGCCCAGCAAGGAACTTGTGTCATTAATTAACTGAACAAAGGTGATACCTTGTTGTTCATTCCTTGCTGAGTCCAAGCATGGCTTTAAGCACAGAAACTTAAGCATCACCCCTACATGCACTGCACTGCTAATCAGGCCTTCCATGAAATCTATCAAATATCATGTGCCATGTTTTCACATTGTTACTACTGCCAATAGTTTATAATCTTCCAGTAAGTACATTTAGTAACTTAAAATTAATGGAAAAAATCAGAACACTCATGATTTCCTGATTTAGCATCCCTATTGGCACTGTGCTATCGTAATATTGGTGTGATGATGTCATGGCTAGTGACTTTGCGGTTGAATTCACACTGCACGATATTATTACATGGTATTTATAGCACAGAAACAGGCCATTTAACCCAACAGGTCCATGCCGGTGCTACACACAAGTCTCCTCCTGCCCTTCTTCATTTAACCCCATCAACATATCCTTCAATTCCTTTTTCCCTCATGTGTTTATCTAGCTTCCCCTTAAAGGCATCTTCTTTTTATTCAATCATAGGATCTGGGCGTCACTGGCAAAGCCAGCATTTATTGCCCATCCCAAATTGCCCTTGAGAAGGTGGTGGTGAGTCGCCTTCTTGAACCGCTGCAGTCCGTGTGGTGAAGGTACTCCTACAGTGCTGTTAGGGAGGGAGTTCCAGGATTTTGACCCAGCAACGATGAAGGAACGGCGATATATTTCCAAGTCAGGATGGTGTGTGACTTGGAGGGGAACATTGCAGGTAGTGGTGTTCCCATGCGCCTGCTGCCCTTGTCCTTCTAGGTGGAAGAGGTCACGGATTTGGAAGGTGTTGTCAAAGTAGCCTTGGTGAGTTGCTGCAGTGCATCTTGTAGATGGTACACACTGCAGCCACGGTACGCCGGTGGTGGAGGGAGTGAATGTTTAAGGTGGTGGATTGGGTGCCAATCAAGCGGGCTGCCATGTCCTGGATGGCGTTGAGCTTCTTGAGTGTTGCTGGAGCTGCACTCATCCAGGCAAGTGGAGAGTATTCCATCACACTCCTGACTTGTGACTTGTAGATGGTGGAAAGGCTTTGGGGAGTCAGGAGGTGAAACACTCACCGCAGAATACCCAGCCTCTGACCTGCTCTTGTTGTCATAGTACCATCACCACACAGACTGCAGCGGTTCAAGAAGGCGGCTCACCACCACCTTCTCAAGGGCATCTAGGGATGGGCAATAAATGCTGGCCTTGCCAGCGACGCCCTGATCCCATAAAAACAAATTTAAAAAAAAAGCTGCTGAAGGTGGTTGGGCCTAGGACACTGTCCTGAGGAACTCCTCACTTCTGACCTTATGATGGAGGGAAGGTCATTGATGAAGCTGCTGAAGATGGTTGGGCCTTGGACACTACCCTGAGGAACTCCTGCAGCAATATCCTGGGCCTGAGATGATTGGCCTCCAATAACCACAACCATCATCCTTTGTGCTAGGTATGGCTCCAGCTAGTGAAGAGTTTTCCCCCTGTTTGGACCAAGGCTGTAATGAAGTCTAGAGCTGAGTGGTCCTGGCAGAACCCAAACTGAGCATTGATGAGCAGATTATTGGTGAATAAGTGCCTCTTGATTACACCGTCGATGACACCTTTCATCAGTTTGCTGATTATTGAGAGTAGACTGATGGGGTAGTAATTAGCCGGATTAGATTTGTCCTGCTTTTTGTGGACAGGACATACATGGGCATTTTTCCACATTGTCGGGTAGGTGCCATTGTTGTAGCGGTACTGGAACAGCTTGGCTAGAGGTGCGGCTAGTCTGGAGCACAAGTCTTCAGTACGATAGCCGGGATGTTGTCGGGCCCACAGCCTTTGCTGTATCCAGTGCGCTCAGTCATTTCTTGATATCACGTGGAGTGAATCGAAGTGGCTGAAGACTGGCTTCTGTGGTGGGGACCTCAGGAGGAAACCGAGATGGATCATCCACTCGGCACTTCTGGCTGAAGATGGTTGCGAACATTTCAGCCTTGACTTTTGCACTCACGTGCTGGGCTCTGCCATCATTGAGGATGGGGATGTTCATGGAGCCTCCTCCTCTCATTAGTAATTTAATTGTCCACCACCATTTACGACTGGATGTGGCAGGACTACAGAGCTTTAATCTGATCCATTGGTTGTGGGATCGCTTAGCTCTGTCTATAGAATGATGTTTCCGCTGATTAGCATGCATGTAGTCCTGTGTTGCAGCTTCAGCAAGTTGGCATTTCATTTTTAGGTATGCCTGGTGCTGCTCCTGGCATGCTCTTCTACACTTCTCATTGAACCAGGGTTGCTCCCCTGGCTTGATGGTAGAGGTAGAGTGAGGGATATGCCAGGCCATGAGGTTGCAGATTGTGGTGGAATACAATTCTGCTGCTGCTGATGGCCCATAGCACCTCATGGCTGTCCAATTTTGAGCTGCTTGATCTGTTCTGAATATATCCCATTTAGTATGGTGGTAGCTCCACACAACACGATGGAGGGTTTCCTCAGTGTGAAGATGGGACTTTGTCTCCAAAAGGACTGTGCGGTGGTCACTCCTACCAGGGAGTAAAGGGTTATGGGGAGTGGGCAGGGAAGTGGCTTTGAGCCCAAGATCAGCCATGATCTTGTTGAATGGAGGAGCAGGTTCGAGGGGCCAAGTGGCCTATTCCTACTCCTATTTCTTATGTTCTTATGTTCTTAATACTGCCATGGACAGATGCATCTGCGACAGGTAGATTGCTGAGGATGAAGTCAAGTAGGTTTATCCCTCATGTTGGCTCTCAAGTTGGTTCCAAAGGCGACATAATATGATTGAATTTTATATTAAGTTTGAGAGTGATGTAGTCCAATCTGAAACTAAGGTCTTCAATCTGAACAGAGGAAACTACAAGGGTATGAGGGACAAGTTGGCCATGGTAGATTGGGAGACTACACTAAAAGGTATGAAGGTGGACATACAATGCCTAACATTCAAGGAAATAATGCATAATTTGCAACAAACATATATTCCTCTAGGGCATAAAAACCCAAAAGGAAAAGTGATCCAACCATGACTAACAAAAGAAATTAAAGAGCTAGTATTAAGTCAAAGGAGGAAGCTTATAAAGTTGCCAGAAAAAGCGGTCAGCCTGAGGATTGGGATCTTTTTAGAAATCAGCAAAGGGGGACCAAGAAATTGATAAAGAAAGGGAAAATGGAATATGAGCACAAACTAGCAAAAAATATAAAAACGGATTGTAAAAGCTTCTATAGGTATGTGAAAAGGAAAAGACTGGTGAAGGTAAATGTAGGTCCTTTACAGTCAGAGACAGGAGAATTTATAATGGGGAATGAGGAAATGGCAGAGAAATTAAATAAATACTTTATTTCTGTCTTCACGGAGGAAGACACAAAAATCCTCCCAGAAATACGAGAAAACCAAGGATGAGTCGAGAATGAGGAACTTAAAGAAATTATTATTAGTAAAAAAACAGTACTAGCAAAATTAATGGGACTAAAAGTCAATCAATCTCAAGGACCGGATGACCTACATCCTAGGGTTTTGAAAGAGGCGGCCATTGGGATAGAGGACGCATTGGTTGTCATCTTCCAAAATTCTATCGATTCTGGAATGGTTCCTGCAGATTGGAGGATAGCAAATGTAACCCTGCTATTTAAGAAAGGAGGGAGAGAGAAAACGGGGAACTACAGACCTGTTAGCCTCACATTAGTAGTTGGGAAAATGCTGGAATCTATTATAAAGGATGCAATAACTGGGCACTTAGAAACTAATAGTAAGATTGGGCAGAGTCAACATGGATTTATGAAAGGGAAGTCCTGTTTGACAAACCTATTGGAGTTCTTTGAGGATGTAACTAGTGGAGTAGACAAAGGGGAACTGGTAGATGTGGGTTATTTGGATTTTCAGAAGGCCTTCAATAAGGTCCCACACAAGAGGTTGGTGAACAAAATTAGGGCACATGGAATTGGGGGTAATATACTAGCATGGATTGAGAATTGGTTAACAGACAGAAAGCAAAGAGTAGGGATAAATGGGTCTTTTTCAGGATGGCAGGCTGTGACTAGTAGGGTACCGCAAAGATTGGTGCTTGGGCCACAGCTATTCACAATCTATATCAATGATTTGTATGAGGGGACTAAATGTAACATTTCCAAATTTGCTGATGACACAAAGCTAGGTGGCAGTATCAGTTGCGAAGAGGATGTGAAGAGGCTTCAAGGGGATCTCGACAGGCTCAGTGAGTAGGCGAGAACATGGCAGATGGATTATAATGTGGATAAATGTGAAGTTATCCACTTTGGTAGAAAAAACAGAAAGGCAGAGTATTTCTTAAATGGTGAAAGATTGGGGAATGCAGATGCTCAAAGGGACCTGGGTGTCCTTGTACATGAGTCATTGAAAGTGAATGTGCAGGTGCAGCAAGCCATTAGGAAGGCAAATGGTATGCTGGCCTTCATTACAAGAGGATTTGAGTACAAGAGTAAAGAAGTCTTACTCCAATTATATAGGGCCTTGGTGAGACCACACCTGGAGTACTGTGTACAATTTTGGTCTCCTTACCTAAGGAAGGATATACTTGCCATAGAGGGAGTGCAACGAAGGTTCACGAGATTGATTCCTGGGATGGCGGGACTGTCGTATGAGAAGAGATTGAGTAAACTAGGCCTGTATTTTCTTGAATTCAGAAGAATGAGAGGGGATCTCATTGAAGCATACAAAATTATAACAGGGCTTGATAGGGTGGATGCTAGGAGAATGTTTTCCTTGGCTGGGGAGTCTAGAACCAGGGGCCACAGCCTCAGGATAAAGGGTAGGCCATTCAGGACTCAGATGAGAAGAAATTTCTTCACACAGAGGGTGGTGAATCTTTGAGATTCTCTACCCCAGAGGGCTGTGGAAGCTCAGTCATTGGGTATATTCAAAACAGAAGTCGATAGATTCCTGACTAGTAAGGGCATCAAGGGATATGGCAATAAGGCCGGTGAATGGAATTGAGGCAGAAGATCAGCCATGATCTCATTGAATGGCGGAGCAGGCTCGAGGGGCCGAATGGCCTACTCCTGCTCCTAATTCTTATGTTCTTATGTTCTTATGACATGAGGAAAAACTTTTTTACGTAGCGAGTGGTTATGATCTTGAATGCACTACCTGAAAGTGTGGTGGAGGCAGACTCAATCGTGGCTTTCAAAAGGGATTTAGATAATTACCTGAAAGAAAAAAAAATGCAGGGCTATGGAGAAAGGGCGGGGGATTGGGACTGACTGAAGTGCTCTTCCAGAGAGCCGGCACGGGCTCGACGGGTCAAACGGCCTCCTACTGTGCTGAAACGATTCTATGATTCTATGATTCACCACCTGTCGCAGGCCCAGTCTGGCAGCTATGTCCTTCAGAACTCAGTCTGCTTGGTCAGTAGTGGTGCTACCGAGCCACTCTTGGTGATGGATATTGAAGTCCCCCATCTAGAGTACATTCTGTGCCCTTGCTACCCTCAGTGCTTCTTCCAAGTGGTGTTCAACATGGAGGAGTACTGATTCAGCAGCTGAGGGAGCGCGGCAGGTGGCAATCAGCAGGAGGTTTCCTTGCCCATGTTTGACCTGAAGCCATGAGACTTCATGGGGTCCAGAGTCAATGTTGAGGACTCCTAGGGCCACTCCCCCCAACTGTATACCATTGTTCCGCCATCTCTGGTGGGTCCATTCTGCCGGTGGGACAGGACATACCCAGGGATGGTGATGGAGGAGTCTGGGACATTGGCTGAAAGGTATCATTCTCTGAGTATGACTATATCAGGCTGTTGCTTGACTAGTCTGTGGGACAGCTCTCCCAATTTTGGCACAAGTCCCCAGATGTTAGTGAGGAGGACTTTTCAGGGTTGACTGGGCTGGGTGTGCCGTTGCCGTTTCTGAATCTGGTGCCTAGGTCGATGCCGGGTGGTCTGTCCGGTTTTATTCTTATTGTTTTTCCTAGCGGTTCGATACAACTGAGTGGCTGGCTTGGCCATTTCAGAGGGCTGTTAAGAGTCAACCACATTGCTGTGGGTCTGGAGTCACATATAGGCCAGACCAGGTAAGGACGGCAGATTTCCTTCCCTGAAGGACATTAGTGAACCAGATGGGTTTTTACGACAATCCGGTAGTTTCATGGTCACCATTACTGATAATAGCTTTTTATTCCAGAATAAATTAATTAACTGAATTTAAATTCCCCAGCTGCCGTGGTGGGATTTAAACTCACGTCTCTGGATCATTAATCCAGGCCTCTGGATTAGTAGTCAGTAACATAACCACTATGCGACCGTTCCCATATTTTTTATGCTATTCGCCTCAACTACTCCTCTAAACTCCCACCAAGTATCGTTCATCCATCACTCCTGTGCTCGCTGACCTACACTGGCATCCAATCCAGCAATGCCTCAATTTTAAAATTCTCATCCTTGTCTTCAAATCCCTTAATGGCCTCGCCCCTCCCTATCTCTGTAACCTCCTCCAGCCCTACAAACCCTCAACGTATCGGCGCTCCTCCAAATCTGGCATCTTGCACATCCCTGATTTTAATCGCTCCATCATTGGCGGCCGTGCCTCCAGCTGCCTGGACCCTAAGCTCTGGAATTCCCTCCCTAAACCTCTCTACCTCTCCCTCATTCATTAAGATGTTCATTAAAATCTACCTCTTTGCCCAAGCTTTTGGCCATCTTTCCTGATAGCTCCTTCTGTGGCTTGGTGCCAAATTCTGTCTGATCTTCGCTCCTGTGAAGTGCCTTGGGACGTTTTACTATGTTAAAGGTGCTACATAAATGCAAGTTGTTGTTGTTGTTAGTGGCCCTATCCCTATCCTGATTTTTCTTTTGTTATGTGTCTGTTGAATACTTTACTGTTTCTGTTTTTCGGACTGGAGGAAGGTACACAGTGGTGTTCCCCAGGGGTCGGTTCTCGGACCACTGCTTTTCTTGATATATATTAATGACTTGGATGTGGGTGTACAGGGCACAATTTCAAAATTTGCAGATGACACGAAAGTTGGAAGTATAGCGAACAGTGAGGAGGAGAGTGATAGACTTCAAGAGGACATAGACAGGCTGGTGGAGTGGGCGGACATGTGGCAGATGAAATTTAATGCAGAAAAGTTTGAAGTGATACATTTTGGTAGAAAGAATGAAGAGAGTGTGGCGGATCGCCACCTAAACGAGCATAATCCACTCTTCCGTCCGTGGACAAAAATCCAGCACCTTCTCTTTAAGGCACCTTACCTTTAAGGCAGGAGTGGGCAGGGCCTCAGAGTTTGCCCAGAGAATTCTGGGAGCTTTCGGTGCAGCCATTTTTGTGCCATGCAGTTGAATTAAAGTTTCTTGTTTTCCACATATGGATTCAGCCTCCATTCGTGTTTCGCGGCAGCCTCAACATTGGTGACCCCGACGCTCAGAACGTATTCCGAGCACTGCAATGGCGGACACGAACGCAGTTTCTGTGAAACTGCCGGAGTTTTGGGAAAACCAGCCCGAAGCCTGGTTTCTCCAAGCTGAATCCCGCTTCCGGCTACGAAATATCACCACAGATGGGACGAAGTACGACTATCTCGTCACATCACTCGGTAGCGCCGCAGTTTCCAAGGTTTGGACAATGCTGCAGAACCCACCAGAGGAAGGCAAGTACGCACATCTCAGGACAGCGCTCCTTAAAAAATTTACGGCCTTGGCATATCAGCGAAACTGCCACCTCCTCGACCTTCCAGGCCTCGGTGATGCCTCACCGTCAGACCTCCTCTCCCACATGCTCTCCCTCACCGACGAGAGCCCACCCGGATCCCTCTTCCGCACGCTGTTCATCCGCCAGCTCCCTCTCAGCATCCGCCCAGCGATCGTGGCGTCCGGCCTCACGAACCTGGAAGCCCTGGCCGATGAGGCCGACAAGCTGCTGTCCGCTCACTCCAGCCGCGACGTCACTCCGGACCTGGCAGCCAATGCCTGGGCACGCCCCTCACCGGCCAGCACGCGGCCACAAGGGCCTGCCACCAGGCCCACGGGGCCTTCACGCCCCACTAACCCGGGCCACTGTTACTGCCACGCACGGTTCGGCGCCAGGGCACAACGGTGCACACCTCCCTGCTCTTTCAAGTCCGCCCCCGTACCAGCCCCCGCGATGGCCGTGGGCCACGCGGGCTCCCTGCTGTTCGTTACGGATGACAAAACCGGCCACCGGTTCCTGTGCGACACTGGGGCTCAGCACAGCATCATCCCGGCCTCCTCCCTCGACATCCAAAAGGGCGAACGAGGACCGGCGCTGGCTGCTGCTAACGGCTCGGAAATCCGGACTCCGGACGTATGGCACCCGGACAGTCACCCTCGACCTCGCTGGTCGCCGCTACCGATGGGAGTTCATCACGGCCAAGGTGCTCTCCCCTCTCATCGGCGCGGATTTCCTGTGCGCCCACGGCCTACTGGTAGACATCCCTCGACACCGCCTCGTGGACATGAACACCATGTCCCCCATCACAGTGCCACGCCCGGGCCACGGATGACTACTCGGCACTCCTGGCCGAATTCCCGGCCCTTACCAATCCGACCTTCTCCGCGGAGGCCACCAAACACGGGGTGGAACACTTCATCCCCACCACAGGCCTACCAGTGTACGCCCACGCCCGCAGGCTGGACCCGACCAAACTGGAGATCACGCGGACCGAGTTTGCCACCATGGAACAGCTCGGCATCATCCGCCGCTCCAACAGTCCCTGGGCCTCCCCACTCCACATCGCCCCCAAACCAGGCGGAGGTTGGCGCCCCTGCGGGGATTACCGCCACCTCAACGACGCCACCACCCCTGATCGGTACCCCGTGCCACACATTCAGGACTTCTCAGCTAGACTGGCCGGCCGCTCAGTCTTTTCGAAGGTCGACCTGGTGCGCGGCTACCACCAAGTCCCCGTCCACCCCGCGGACGTCCCCAAGACGGCCGTAATCACCCCCTTCGGCCTGTTCAAGTTCCTGCGGATGCCCTTCAGCCTCAAAAACGCGGCCCAGGCATTCCAACGGCTTATGGACTCGGTCCTTCGGGACCTGAAGTTCCTGTTCGTCTACCTGGACGACATCCTGGTAGCCAGTTCCTCCAAGCAGGAACACCTCGAACACCTTCGCATCCTGTTCGGGCGCCTCAGCGACCACGGGCTCATCCTCAGCCCAGCCAAATGCCAGTTCGGCCTGGACAAGATCGACTTCCTCGGCCACCACATCACCAATGCTGGGGCCATTCCCCTGCCCACCAAGGTGCAGGCCGTCCAACAATTTCCCCGCCCCACCACCATCAAAGGCCTCCAGGAGTTCCTCGGGATGGTGAATTTCTATAACCGCTTCATCCCCAAAGCGGCGTCCCTCATGAGGCCCCTGTATGAAGCCCTCCAGGGCAGGAGCAGCAAGATGGCAGTCGAATGGACGGCAGACGCGTCCGCCGCCTTCGACTCCACCAAGACAGCGCTCACCAACGCCACCCTGCTCGCGCACCCACGGCCCAATGCCAGGGTAGCGCTCACCACGGACGCCTCCGACCACGTGGTTGGTGCTGTGTATGAGCAGTGGGTCGACGGCGCCTTGCAACCACTTGCCTTCTTCAGCCACCAACTACGCCCCCCGGAGGTCAAGTACAGCACCTTCGACCGCGAACTCCTCGCGCTGTTCCTGGCGGTCCGCCATTTCCGGTTTTTGCTTGAGGGCCACCCCTTCACTGCGTTTGTCGACCACAAGCCCCTGACACTCGCAATGGCAAAGACAACCGACCCCTGGTCCGCCAGGCAGCAGCGCCAGCTCGCGGCAATGTCCGAGTTCACCACGGACATCCAACACGTCTCCGGCCGAGACAATGTGGTAGCCGACTGCCTTTCCCGCCCCGCCATCCACGCCGCACACCTGGTAGTCGAGTACGCTCAACTCGCAGCAGACCAGATCACCGACCTTGATCTGCTCTCCGCACCCACCAACCTACCAGGGCTACGCCTGGCCGACGTCGCCTGTGGCCCGACCGCAGTCACGGTCAAGTGCGACATATCCCTATGTCAACCTCGGCCCGTCGTCCCAGCGTCCTGGCGCCGCCGGGTATTCGACATTCTCCACAACCTCTCCCACCCCGGCGCCTGCGCATCCATTAAATTGGTAGCCAACCGCTTCATCTGGCGCGGCCTTCGCAAGGATGTGCGCACTTGGGCCAACTCCTGCCTAGCCTGCCAACGGGCCAAGGTACAGCAACACACGAAAGCACCCCTTGAGGAGTTTACCGTCCCCTCGCGGAGATTCGACCACATCCACGTGGACATCGTCGGGCCCCTGCCGCCGTCGCAAGGCCACACGCACTTGCTGACCATCGTTGACCGCACCACACGCTGGCCCGAGGCAATTCCACTGACCTCTACCACCACCACCGACATCGCCAGAGCCTTCGTCAGCACCTGGGTCGCACGGTTCGGCGTCCCCTCCGACATGACGTCGGACAGAGGTCCGCAATTTACCTCTGAACTCTGGACCGCCGTCGCACGCAATCTCGGGGTGACCATTCACCGCACCACAGCGTACCACCCCCAAGCCAACGGACTGTGTGAGCGGTTCCACAGATCCTTGAAGGCATCTCTTCGAGCCAGCCTCCAGGATGGCGCCTCGACCGACCGACTTCCGTGGGTCCTCCTCGGCCTGCGCACCGCGGTTAAAGAAGACCTCCACGCATCGGCAGCAGAGCTCGTGTACGGTCAGCAGCTGCGCGTACCCGGCGAGTTCCTGCCCACCGCCACGACACCCTGGTCAGCCGACCAGCAACGCCACGACTTCGCCTCACCGGCGCTGCAGTTCGCCCCGGTGCCCATTGCCCGACACGGCGAATCCACCTCACATGTCCCACTAAGCCTGCACCAGGCACGGTTTGTTTTTGTCCGGCACGACGCCCACCGTGGACCCCTTCAACCCCCGTACGACGGGCCCTACAAGGTGCTACAGGCTGGGGACAAATTTTTCACCCTGCAAGTGGGCGACAGGACAGAAAAAGTGTCGGTTGACTGACTCAAGCCAGCACACTCGGAGCCCGGTGAGCAGGTCCCTATAGCTCGTCCACCTCCACACGGCCGACCTGCGCTCAAGCCGGTTCACCCGGCTGCTCCATGCCCGGCCGTTGCACGTCCACCGGCGTCCTACAAGAGCCGCTCCGGCCGGCCCATCAGACCGCCGCACCATCTCGTCCACACCTCCTAAGCGGATTCTGGGGGGAGCTGTGTGGCGGATCGCCACCTAAACGAGCATAGTCCACTCTTCCGTCCGTGGACAAAAATCCAGCACCTTCCCTTTAAGGCACCTTACCTTTAAGGCAGGAGTGGGCGGGGCCTCAGAGTTTGCCCAGAGAATTCTGGGAGCTTTCGGTGCAGCCATTTTTGTGCCATGCAGTTGAATTAAAGTTTCTTGTTTTCCACATATGGATTCAGCCTCCATTCGTGTTTCGCGGCAGCCTCAACAAGAGGACATATAAACTAAAGCATACAATCCTAAAGGGGGTGCACAAACAGAGAGACCTAGGGGCATATGTGCACAAATCGTTGAAGGTGGCAGGGCAGGTTGAGAAAGCAGTTAAAAAAGCATACAGGATCTTGGGCTTCATAAATAGAGGCATAGAGTACAAAAGCGTGGAAATTATGATGAACCTTTATAAAACACTGGTTTGGCCTCAACTGGAGTATTGTGTCCAATTCTGGGCACTGCACTTTAGGAAGGATGTGAAGGCCTCAGAAAAGGTGCAGAAAAGATTTACGAGAATGATTCCAGGGATGAAGGACTTCATTTATGTGGATAGACTGGAGAAGCTGGGGTTGTTCTCCTTAGAGCAGAGAAGATTGAGAGGAGATTTGGTAGAGGTGTTCAAAATCATGAGGGGTCTGGACAGAGTAGATAGAGAGAAACTGTTCCCATTGGCGGAAGGGTCAAGAACCAGAGGACACAGATTTAAGGTGATTGGCAGAAGAACCAAAGGTGACATGAGGAAAAACTTTTTTACTCAGCGAGTGGTTAGGATCTGGAATGCACTGCCTGAAAGGGTGGTGGAGGCAGATTCAATCACGGCTTTCAAAAGGGAGTTGGATAAGTACCTGAAGGAAAAAATTTGCAGGGCTACAGGGAAAGGGCGGGGGAGGTGGACTAGCTGAAGTGCTTCACAGGCCGAATGGCCTCCTTCCGTGCTGTAACGATTCTATGATTCTATGATCCCTTGATCATTTAATTAGCAGCACGGCATTACTGAATGTATTAACCCACTTGTCTTAAACAGGTTAAACAGGTGGACAAAGGAATTTAATAGAACAGATTATATAGAATTAAATAGAATCTACAGCACAGACCATTCAGCCCACCTGGTCCATGGTGGTGTTTGTACTCCAATGAGCCTCCTCCCACTCTACTTCATCTAACCCAATCAGCATAGCCTTCTAATCCTTTCTCCCTCATGTGTTTTATCTAGCTTCCCCTTTAATGCATTTGTTACTAATGTCACACAATGAAATTTCAAACCATTCACTTTGTCCCATTGAGAACTCCAGGAGTTGGGCTGCTGTAAACATCAGGAAAGTGTTTATGCAGTTTTTTGTTCTGTGTTCCCCCAATTTTGCAATGTGATCACAAGTACACACGCAAATCACATTGGGCTCGATTTTGTCAATGGGGACGTGATGGAGGCGGGACTCCCACTTTTTGGGTTGTAGTCCCACCTCCATCGATTTGTGGCCAACCCACGCTACTTTCCCTTGATTGATCTTGTTAAGCCCGCCCAGCGGGCTCAGCAGGCCAATTAAGGGACACCTGGATACTGGTGACGTCAGCGATTGACATTTCATCTGTCAAGAGCTTTTGACAGATGAAATATCAACGTTTGACAGCTCTGTGAAGCTGTCAAGCACTGACAATCTGTCTTCTAACTTGAGTCCTTCTACTCAGACTCAGTTAAAGAGCTCTCCAGACCAGAAAGCAGAGGCTGCAGCTTTTGACAGCTCAGCGGCCATTCTGCTTTCTGTGCCGGTGAGCTGAGGGACTCCCGAGAACTGAAGGGAGGAAGCCTGGAGGAGAAAGTAAAGGTGAGTAAAACTTATTAAAACACTTTACACACACCAAACACACTTACCTCTGCACTCATGCACCCATCACTCACCTGTATACCGGACATCTCGACCCCTCCAAGCCCTGCAGACCGACAGTCCGCCTCGCTAACTTGGCGTGGCTTGGAGCCGTCGGGCCACCCACACTTCAGGGCTAAAAATAGGGATTAGCCAACAAACTGCCTGTTAACTACCTGTTAACAGGCAGTTAATTGGCACTAATCCCCTTCCCGCCTCGGGGAGGCGGCTCCCAGCACAGGTCGGGTACCCGCCTCCTGGGACATTGGCATGGAGGCGGGTTGGGGGCGGGATGGGTACGTGCCCCCCGAATCTGCAATTTTCCCACCACTCCCGCCTCCAAACCCGCCTCCACGGGGCTTGGAAATTCGAGCCCATGTGTCGGAAGCAAGGTGCAGTTTTCTTTCTCTCCCACAGAAGGTTTGTGTTATGTTTTTTAAAATTTGTTTATGGGATGTGGGCATCGCTGGCAAGGCCAGCATTTATTGCCCATCCCTAGTTGCCCTTGAGAAGGTAGTGGTGAGCCGCCTTCTTGAACCACTGCAGTCCGTGTGGTGAAGGTACTCCCACAATGCTGTTAGGGAGGGAGTTCCAGGATTTTGACCCATCGACGATGAAGGATCGGCGATATACTTCTAAGTCAGGATGGTGTGTGACTTGGAGGGAAATTTGGAGGTGGTGGTGTTCCCATGCGCCTGCTGCCCTTGTCCTTCTAGGTGGAAGAGGTCACGGGTTTGGGAGGTGCTGTCGAAGAAGCCTTGGCGAGTTGCTGCAGTGCATCTTGTAGATGGTACACATTGCAGCCACGGTATGCCAGTGGTGGAGGGAGTGAATGTTTAAGGTGGTGGATGGGGTGCCAATCAAGCGGGCTGCTTTGTCCTGGATGATGTCGAGCTTCTTGAGTGTTGTTGGAGCTGCACTCATCCAGGCAAGTGGTGAGTATTCCATCACACTCCTTACTTGGGACTTGTAGATGGTGGAAAGGCTTTGGGGAGTCAGGAGGTGAGACACTCATTGCAGAATACCTAGCCTTTGACCTGCTCTTGTTGCCACAGTATTTATATGGCTGGTCCAGTTAAGTTTCTGATCAATGGTGACCCCCCAAGGATGTTGATGGTGGGGGATTCGGCGATGGTAATGCCATTGAATGTCAAGGGGCGGTGGTTAGACTCTCGCTTGTTGGAGATAGTCATTGCCTGGCACTTCTGTGGCACGAATGTTACCTGCCACTTATCAGCCCAAGCTTGAACGTCGTCCAGGTCTTGTTGCATGCGGCATGGACTGCTTCATTATCTGACGAGTTGTGAATGGCGCTGAACACTGTGCAGTCAGCAGCAAACATCCCCATTTCTGATCTTATGTTGGAGGGAAGGTCATTGATGAAGCAACTGAAGATGGTTGGGCTTAGGACACTGCCCTGAGGAACTCCTGCAGCGATGTCCTGGGGCTGTGATGATTGACCTTCAACCACCACAACCATCTTCCTTTGTGCTAGGTATGACTCCAGCCAGTGGAGAGTTTTCCCCCGATTCCTATTGACTTCAGTTTTACTAGGGCTCCTTGATGCCACACTCAGTCAAATGCTGCCTTGATGTCAAGGGCAGTCACTCTCACCTCACCTCTGGAATTCAGCTCCTTTGTTCATGTTTGGACCAAGGCTGTAATGAGGTCGGGAGCCGAGAGGTCTTGGCGGAACCCAAACTGGGCATCAGTGAGCAGGTTATTGGTGAGTAAGTGCTGCTTGATAGCACTGTTGATGACAACTTCCATCACTTTGCTGATAATTGAGAGTAGACTGATGGGGCGGTAATTGGCCGGATTGGATTTGTCCTGCTTTTTGTGGACTGGACATACCTGGGCAGTTTTCCACATTGTCAGATAGATGCCAGTGTTGTAGCTGTACTGGAACAGCTTGGCTAGAGGCGCAGCTAGTTCTGGAGCACAAGTCTTCAGCACGACAGCCAGGATGATGTCAGGGCCCACAGCCTTTGCTGTATCCAGTGCGCTCAGCCGTTTCTTGATATCACGTGGAGTGAATCGAATTGGCTGAAGACTGGCTTCTGTGATGGTGGGGACCTCAGGAGTAGGCCGATATGGATCATCCACTGGGCACATCTTGCTGAAGATGGTTGCAAATGCTTCAGCCTTGTCTTTTGCACTCACGTGCTGGGCTCCACCATCATTGAGGATGGGGATATTCATGGAGCCTCCTCCTCCTGTTAGTTGTTTAATGGTCCACCACCATTCACGACTGGATGTGGCAGGACTGCAGAGCTTTGATCTGATCCGTTGATTGTGGGATCGCTTAGCCCTATCTATAGCATGCTGCTTCCACTGTTTAGCATGCATGTAGTCCTGTGTTGCAGCTTCCCCAGGTTGGCACCTCATTTTTAGGTATGCCTGGTGCTACACCTGGTGTTGCTCCTGGCATGCTCTTCTACACTCCTTATTAGAAACATAGAAACATAGAAAAATAGGAGCAAGAGTAGGCCATTCGGCCCTTCGAGCCTGCTCCGCCATTCAATATGATCATGGCTGATCTTCTATCTCAATACCATATTCCCCCTCTCTCACCATACCCCTTGATGCCTTTTTTGTCTAGAAATCTATCTATTTCCTTCTTAAATATATTCAGTGACTTGGCCTCCACAGCCTTCTATGGTAGAGAATTCCACAGGTTCACCACCCTCTGAATGAAGAAATTTCTCCTCATCTCAGTCCTAAATGTCCTACCCAGTATCCTGAGACTGTGAGCCCTCGTTCTAGACCCCCCAGCCAGGGGAAACATCCTCCCTGCATCCAGTCTGTCTCGCCCTGTCAGAATTTTATACGTTTCAATGAGATCCCCTCTCATTCTTCTAAACTCTAGTGAATACAGGCCTAGTCGACCCAAACTCTCCTCATACGACAGTCCTGCCATCCCAGGAATCAGTCTGGTGAACCTTTGCTGCACTCCCTCTATGGCAAGTATATCCTTTCTTAGGTAAGGAGACCAAAACTGCACACAGTACTCCAGGTGTGGTCTCACCAAGGCCCTGTATAACTGTAGTAAGACATCCTTGCTCCTGTACTCAAATCCTCTTGCAAAGAAGGCCAACATACCATTTGCCTTCCTAACTGCTTGCTGCACCTGCATGTTTGCTTTCAGTGACTGGTGTACAAGGACACCCAGGTCCCTCTGTACATCAACATTTCCCAATCTATCGCCATTTAAATAATACTCTACCTTTCTGTTTTTCCTACCAAAGTGGATAACTTCACATTTATCCACGTTATACTAAATCTGCCATGTATTTGCCCATTCACTCAACTTGTCTAAATCGCCTTGAAGCCTCTTTGCATCCTCCTCACAACTCACAGTCCCACCAAGTTTCGTGTCGTCAGCAAACTTGGAAATATTACATTTGGTTCCCTCATCCAAATATTGAACCAGGGTTGGTCCCCTGGCTTGATGGTAATGGTAGAGTGAGGGATATGCCAGGCCATGAGGTTACAGATTGTGGTGGAATACAATTCTGCTGATGGCCCACAGCACCTCATGAAGCCCAGTATTGAGCTGCTAGATCTGTTCTGAATCTATCCCATTTAGCACGGTGGTAGTGCCACACAACACAATGGAGGGTGTCCTCAGTGTGAAGATGGGACTTCGTCTCCACAATGGTCACTGCTACCAATGCTGTCATGGACAGATGCATCTGCAACAGGTAGATTGGCGAGGACAAGTAGGTTTTTCCCTCGTGTTGGTTCTCTCACCACCTGTTGCAGGCCCAGACTGGCAGCTATGTCCTTCAGGACTCAGCCAGCAGTGGTGCTACCGAGCCACTCTTGGTGATGGACATTGAAGTCCCCCACCCAGAGTGCATTCTGTGCCCTTGCTACCCTCAGTACTTTTTCCAAGTGGTGTTTAACATGGAGGAGTGCTGATTCATCAGCTGGGGGAGGGCGGTAGGTGGTAATCAGCAGGAGGTTTCCTTGCCCATGCTTGACCTGAAGCCATGAGACTTCATGGTGGCCGGCGTCAATGTTGAGGACTCCCAGGGCCACTCCCTCCCGACTGTATACCACTGTGCCGCCACCCCTGGTGGGTCTGTCCTGCCAGTGGATATACCCAGGGATGGTGATAGAGGAGTTTGGGACATTAGCTGAAAGGTATAATTCTGTGAGTATGACTATGTCAGGCTGTTGCTCTCCCAATTTTGGCACATCCCCATATGTTGGTGAGGAGGACTTTGCCGGGTTGACTGGGCTGGGTGTGCCGTTGCTGTGTCTGTAGCCGGTGCCGTGGTTGATGCCGGGTAGTCCGTCTGGTTTCATTCTTAATATTGGGCCAGAAATTCGGCTGTTGTCAGGTGAGTACGCGCTGTGTACTCACCCGTAAGGCCACCTGAAGTGCCGGTTTCCTGCAAGCACTGCGCATGCGCGGGAAACCAGAACTTCCGTTCCCCTGAAGGGAGGGGTTCAGAAGTCGAACGCGTGCGCGGGAGAGGCTGCGCGCACGCAGCGAACTTCGATTTTTTTTTCAGGTTTCTCCAGGAAGGTAAGTATGAAGAAGCTGCGCTTTTAAAAAGGAGGCGCAAGGCCTGTTTTTAACAAGGTAAGTGGTTAATTAATTACAATTTAAAACATTTTTCAACAGGTTTATCTTTTTTAGATACTTTAAAGAAAGGTAAGTTTATTTTTAGCACCGTTACAAAGTATAATTAATTTTTTCAAAAATTTAAATTTTTGTTTAAAGTAGTTAATTTATTTAACTTATAGTTATTTTAAAAATGTGATGTTTTTTTTAAATTTATTTGAAGTTTAAGTGTAGTTTTGGGCCGATCTCTATTCATAGATTTGACAGGCCTTCCTGTCAAATCTATGAATGAAAATTCCCTGCTAGGATTGGCTCTCCATGGCCCACGTGATCCCAGGGGACACTTCGAACTAACTGCGCCCCTGGGATACACAAGCACTGCGTGCCGGCAGCTGCAGGAGCCGAGGTCCTCGTGGGCCCAAAGCACAACTGCAGGCGCGGTAGGCAAGTACACGCGCGATGCTTGCACCCGCAGGAAGCCGGAAAGCTGAATTTCTGGGCCATTGTGTTTAATAGCAGTGTGTTACAACTGAGTGGCTTGCTAGGCTATTTCAGGGGGCAGTTAAGAGTCAATCACATTGCTGTGGGTCTGGAGTCACATATAGGTCAGACCAGGTAAGGACAGCAGATTTTTATGACAATCTGATAGTTTTATGGTTACTGATGCTAGCTTTTTATTCCAGATTTATTTAATTAACTGAATTTAAATTCCCCAGCTGCCGTGGGATTTGAACTCATGTCTCTGGATCATTAGTCCCGGCCTATTGGAATACTATTATCACTATGCTACCATTCCCTGTTCAGTGGTTCTTTGTAATATGAGCTGCCTCACTATGTTGTATCACTGCCCTCTAGTGAATTCTATCTGCAGCTGCCAATAAAATGTGTAGCTCCAGCAAGTTCGACGTAACAGTAAAGCTGAAGCTCTAAATTTTCCTCAACATTTACACTAATAGAAGTGCGATATCCTTTTTGTGCTGAACTTTAGGACATGGCTTGATGGTTACCACAGAGAACATTGCATTCACCTACACAGCAACAGTGACTGCATTTCAAATTCATTGCTTTTGAAGTATTTTAGGCTGCTTCTGAGAGGCTTGGTAAATTGTTATACACTGCATTACTGAGGGAGTGCTGCATTGTTGGAGGTGCCGTCTTTTGGATAAGATGTTCGCCCAATTTTCCTTTTCAAGTGGACGCAAAAGATCCCATGGTACAATTCGAAGAGCAGAGAATTCTTCCTCATGTAAAACCACCAAAAACAGATAGACTGGTCATTCATCTCAATTACTATTTATGGAATCTTGCTGTGCACAAATTGGCTGCTGCATTTTCTTACATAACAAGAGAGACTTTACTTCATAAGGTAATTAATTGGTTGCAAAGTTCTTTGAGATATCTTGAAGATGCAATAAGGTGCTGTGTAAATGTAATTCATTGTACATTGATTTTTCTTTTCTGGGTGTTGATTGAAAACTTGTTTCAAATGATTGGGCTCTAAGCCCCAGATTAGTTCAAGAGAATCACATTGCATAAAAGTTAAAAGTTCAGGTTTACAGCTGATATTTAATACAGTCTCCATAGATGTTATAGTACCATCAAGTGGCAAATAGTTTTTTTCCACTCCATTGATCTCCTGACTAGGAGAATTTCCCAGATTTTTCTCTTGAATTGGCCTAGGTTCTTTCCCCCCCATTTTAGCCTCTTCCAGATTCCTTGGCCGCTGGTGGATGGGAGAGGGGTGATGCTTGGTAGCACAATGACAGCATGGACCAGCTGATCTTCACCCACTGTCATTCTTATGTTTGCATTGGGCCCAAGCACACTTCACCGAGGGACCTCTGCTTAAATGTTACAAGATGAATATCCAGTTATGAGCCAATGGTCACATCTTGTGAGGAAATTGCACAGCCAGTTCAACAGCTCATGTGTCACGAGATCAGCTTCGCAATGGAGCCGATTCCTGCTGAAAGCTCCTGAAATATTGAGGGTTGTGACTCACCACAATGAGCACGGAGAGAAAATAATCACACGACAAGATTCATAAGATCACAAGACAGACTTGTTTTAAAGCCAAAGTAGTGACTAGTTAGCAGGTTGTTGTGGTTCAGTTGTCAACAACAGCCTCTTCACTAAGGATTGCTGCTTAATTGCCTTTGTGGGGAATCATAGAATGATACAGCACAGAAGGAGTCTATTCGGCCCATCGTGCCTGTGCTGGATCTTTGAAGTAGAGCTTCCAATTAGTCCCACTCCCTGCTCTTTCCCCACAGCCCTGCAAATGTTTCCTAAGTATATATCCAATCACTTTAAGGTTACTATTGAATCTGCTTCCACCACCCTTTCAAGCAATGCATGCCAGATCATAAAACATTCTTCTCTTCTCCCCCTTGGTTCTTTTGGCAATTATCTTAAATCTGTATCCTCTGGTTATCGACCTGCCAGTGGAAACAGTTTCTCCTTAGTTACTCGTTACTCTAACAAAACCCCTCAATTTTGAACACCTCCATTAAATCATCCCTTAACCTTCTCTGCTCTAAAGAGAACAAACCCAGCTTCTCTAGTCTCTGATAACTGAAGCCCTTCAGAGGAATTTACCAAAGCTTTTCCCTAAATTGGCCTCAATTTTTCTGCCTCTCCAGTAGATAGTATGAGTGGGTTGATGGTGCCCTTCAAAAAGATCATGGCTGATCATGTTAGGGCTCATGGGATTGTGGGTAGTATACTAGCATGGATTGAGGATTGGTTAGCGGACAGAAAACAGAGAGTAGGAATAAACGGGTCATTTTCAGGTTGGCAGGCTGTAACTAGTGGGGTACCGCAAGGATCAGTGCTTGGGCCTCAGCTATTCACAATCTACATCAATGATTTGGATCAAATGTAATATATCCAAGTTTGCTGATGATACAAAGCTGGGTGGGAATGTAAGTTGTGAGGAGGATGCAAGGAGGCTTCAAGGGGATATAGACAGGCTAAGTGAGTGGGCAAGAACATGGCAAATGGAATATAATGTTGAGAAATGTGAAGTTATCCACTTTGGCAGAAAAAATAGAAAAGCACAGTATTTTTTAAATGGTGAGAGGATTGGGAAATGTTGGTGTTCAGAGGGACCTGGATGTCCTTGTACATGAATCACTGAAAGTTAACATGCAGGTACAGCAAGTAATTAGGAAAGCAAATGGTATGTTGGCCTTTATTACAAGAGGATTTGAGTATAAGAGTAAAGACGTCTTACTGCAATTATATAGGGCCCTGGTGAGACCACACCTGGAGTATTGTGTACAGTTTTGGTCTCCTTACCTAAGGAAGGATATGCTTGCCATAGAGGGAGTGCAACGAAGGTTCACCAGACTGGTTCCTGGGATGGGGGGATTGTCCAATGAGGAGAGATTGAGTAGACTAGGCCTATATTCTCTAGAGTTTAGAAGAATGAGAGGTGATTTCATTGGAACATACAAAATTCTTAAAGGGCTTGACAGGGTAGATGCAGGGAGGATGTTTCCCCTGGCTGGGGAGTCTAGAACCAGGGGTCACAGTCTCAGAATAAGGGGTCGGCTATTTAGGACTGAGATGAGGAGAAATTTCTTCACTTAGAGGGTGGTGAATCTTTGGAATTCTCTACCCTAGAGGGCTGTGGAGGCTCAGTCGTTGAGTATATTCAAGACAGAGATCAATAGATTTTTGAATATTAAGAGAATCCAGGGATATGGGGATAGTTGCGGTCTGCACAGAGTGAGATTAAACGGAGTGGACTTGAACAGAGTGCTTTGGTTGGGAATTTGGAAAGACGGCGATGTTTGCGCCGCTCACGAAATTAACTAGTCATTTTGCGGCGCCGCTAAACTTTACCGCCCCGATCTCCTGCGCACGCAGATCTTGACGTCATACAAGGGTGCAACGCCCTTGTGGTGCCCCGGAGCGGAAATTGAGTGGCGCCCCCATCCTTTCCGCCTGGCGCAACCAACGACCGGAAGACTGGAACGCTCCCCAGTCGCTGTGGGGCTGGAGGGGGGGGGGGTGCTATTTAAAGGGGGCCTCTTCCTGTCTTTCTCTGTGGTAGACATTTTTGCACCACTCGTTCTGAGAGAGAGAGAGAGAGATTCGGAGAGAGAGAAAGAGAGACTTCTGCATTGAGTCAACGCTGTGTGAGGTAGTTTTGGCTACTGATCATAACTTTGCAGGTACTTTGGTTTTTGACCTTCATAACTTTGATTGCCAAGTGAGTATGGGGGCTGCACTGATTGGGGGCGTCGTCCTGCGCCACCAGAATCGGAGGACACAGAGACGCAGAGAGAGAATGGCAATCATGGCCAGACGGAGGAGGGCCAACAGGTCTCAGTACAGGAGACCTTACCCTCCCAGGTGTAGAATTCGCAAAATTATCGCGATTTTATAATAATGAGAAGGAAACATAAAGTTTCGTATAAACAGCTTTATTTCAGCTGTCATGTTTCAAAAGGGACACAAGCAGCCTGTAAAATGGCCGCCATGCCTCGTGGCAGAAGGTTCTAGACTTTCAGTAGGCAGACAAGATGGCGTTTCATTAAACATTTCAGCAAGATCGGACAGGACTCAGCACATTGGACCACCCCATACAAGAAGTTTGAGCGCCAAAACATGACAAAAGATGGACATTAAGATTGGGCGGGAGATAAGGAATTACAGTACTATAAACTGTAGTGTCCAAACGTCCATCTTTCTCTTATTCTCTGCCGACCACCGACTCTTATCGCTCTTATCCTCTGGCTGTTCATCGTGCTCTAGTCAACCTCGTGGCTTGCCGCGAAGATCTGTGGTGAACTGGTCTGCGAAGGCCAGTAAAACGGGCGCACCATCCCGAGGAGTCGGTAAACGGTGTGGGAACCGAAGGCCCGAGATGAGATGATGAGATGAGATGAGAAGAGAAGAAGACGACAACACGTATCGCCACGGTCAGTAAACCCCGACCGCGCCCGAGGGTCGATTGGCCACTTCTTCGAATTCTGTCGGCTACTCCACAGCTGGTGTCGGTCCAGAGGGACTCTTCTTTGAATTTTGCCGGCTGGCTGGTGTCGAGCACAGGAGGACTCTTCTTTGAGTGGTGTCGGAGCTCCGAGGTCAACGCAGATCTTCATGACGGCAGACGGTCCAGCCTGCTAGCCGCAGCAAAGCAAGTAAACAAGTGGGGTACAGAGACCCCGGATCAACACGTGAATAGTCAGGTGTTGCCGAGCAGCGTTTCGGAATTCTCCGAGTTATCACGAGTGGTGAGCATGAGTCTCGATCCTACAAATCTAGATTAGGACAGGTATTGATAGGGGAGGGTTTTTGTTTTAAGGATAATTATAATGTGTGTCCCCTTTTACGATGTGTCGTGCGCTCCTCGTTTCCCTAAACCTAGTTGCATAAATGTGTGTAAGTTTGTACTGTCAGTAATCTGTGCTTATGACATGTATTTCGTAATCTTGAATAACATGCAATAAAGATTTTCCATTTTGCACTGTTCAACCGGGTCTACCTGAGTTTTTCTCTACATTATTGTTCTCGCACCTAAGTCCAGTGTCAGAACTGTAAGGGCGAGTGGGTCGAACCACTCACAGGTGTCTAGTGCCACCAGGCTGGCTGGAGACCAGAATAGGCAACAAGGCATAACCCCGCACTAGCACCCAGGCTAAGCACAGAGCCACGGCGAAACCCCTTACAGACAATGGCGACCACGAAGGGACACTGGCAGCGAGAAAATAATGTGTTAGACCCTGGTATGAATGGGCGAAATGTTATGGAAGAGAGAATAGCAGATTATGTTTTTGGAAAAGTGAATTTGACTAAGAGATGGATAAGTGACCTGCTGGTGGATAAGCATCCACTAGAGGCAGCCGTGAGGTGGACAGGTAGCAAGGAACATAAAAAATCTGTAGAGAAAGCGGTCTGGCTGATGTGTTATAAAAGGCAAGTCCAGATTTCGGACCAGGTCATCATAGCGCAGGCAGCTCAGATCAAGAGTTTAGAGGTGGAGATGGAGGAAAAGGTCGCGGGGGGGGCAGCAGCTCATCGCATCTTTAAATGCGTTGCATCAAGAACACCAGATAGTAGCCAACCACCATGAGGCTAAAATAGATTACCTCGAGTGCCAGGTCACAGAGGCCAAGTTAAATGAGGGTAGAATCAGGGAACGATGTGCCCGCCTAGCTGCTCAAATAAAAGCCCAAGAAGAGAGCTTAAAGGGAGTTAGGGCAGCATATAAGATGGCCCTCGAGGATAAACATGAGGGGGCCGACCACAGCGTCTGCCAGAGAGAGATAGGGAACCTTAAAGAGGCCCTGAATAAAGCGCACGGCATGGTGTGCCTTATCAGCCCGTCAGCACACCAGCCGCCGGTGGGTGGGGAATTCCAAAAATCCCTACCAAACAAGGCAGAGGAGGTATTCGCCACTGCACCCTCCGCGCCGCCCAGCTATTCGGCAACCTGGGTAAGGGAGGAAGTGGTAGAAGTGGAAGACAGGTCCCCGAGGTAGTACAGCCCCCAGAGGTAGTAGTGAAGCTGGGACCGTTGTGCCCGCTTACAGGTATCAAGAGGGGCCTGAACGGAGCAGGTGGGGCAGAGGGGGATCTCCTCAACCAGCTTGTGTTGCCTCACAGCTCACACCAGCTGAGGGCTATGATCAGTCACGTACGGAAGCTGTCCGAGTCAGACGATCCTTCCGTACATTTCAGGGAGGTAGAGCAGACCGCAGCCATTAACGGCTGCGACGATGGGGAAAGGGCAAAAATGCTGCTGTTCTCCTTAGACAGCTCGATCCTCCAGTGTCTCTCAGACGCGAGTAAAAGGGGTAATAGGACCTATGAGGAGTTAAGAGATGAGGTCCTAGAAGTGTTGGGGGCGGACGACGAAGGTCCGTTTGTGAGATTGGGACAGACTAAGCAGATGGAGGGAGAACCCCCGAAGGTTTTCGCCGACAGGCTGTGGCCTGTCTATCAGCGTAGTTGCCCAGGCGCGCCCGGGCGCGTTGATTTAGATGGGGTTGGTTTAGCTCACTGGCTCAGATGTATAGTAGCCAACAGCTTACCAGCCGTGAGGGAGCAGGCCAAAGCATGGTTTGACCCCACTAACCCCATCACAACTGAGGAGTCGGTCTTAAACCACCTCACGGTAGGGTACCGTAATACCAGGAGTACGGGAGCGCGTGCCCTTAAGGGAAAGGTGCATGAGGCACGGCCCGCAGCCCCGGCTCAAAGGGAGTGGCATCAGGAGGGAAATCGCGTCCCACAAGCCAGTAATGCTTGTTTCGGGTGCGGAAAGACAGGGCACTGGCGCAAGAACTGCAGGAACCCTTGGAAAGAGTCCAGGGATAAAAATCCGGCAGCCCGAGCCCAGGCGCCTGCCCCCGATAAGGGAGCTGGTGTGCATATCCATCCCGATGCGATAGAATCAATGCTGGGAGCCATGCGGACTCTCATGATTTCGCAAGGAAGGGTGGCAGTCGCTACCGGCCCCGCAGATGCCGCAGCCCCGTCCGCCGGTACCCAATGACTAGAGCCCGCGCAGCCCGCCTACCTGTGTCCTTTTAAAAGACGCGCACAGGAGGGGGTCTCCTGTAAGGAGGCCAGGTTAAAAGAGCAGGCCTTACGGGAGGAGAACGCCCGTTTAATGGGGAAGGTAGATGGGCTAGAAGGGCAGCTTAGAGCCATGGTAGCAGAGTTGCTCAAAATAAAACAGGATAGAAATCTGCAGCCTCCAGCAGGTGAGATTTCACAGAAACAAGCAGGGGCGGTGGCCTGTCATAGGGGAGGGGCCAAACCTGCGAGTGGGGACTCGCAGCCCCGGGTAGGGCCACAGGGCACACAGGCAGGCAAAGCAGCTTGCATCAGGGGAGAGGACATCCTAGCAAAGTGTAGGATCCTTTATTGGGGTTGGGAGTCAGATGAGGAAGAGTTCGAGGAGCTCGACCAAGATAGTGACACTAGCGAAGAGGAGCTTGAATCGGAGGACGAAAGGGTCGCCCCCGATTCAGGTAAAGGGAAGATAGGGACTGCAGATGGAGATCCACACAGGGTGGAGACAGAAGCTGCAGGTCCCGAACTCAGGGGGGCGGAGCTAGGGGAGGTGGAGCCAGCGGCTGTGGTGGGACCACAGGACGTGGCAATGGAAGCCTCAGAGCCTGAGCCGCCCGCCTTGAACGTCTTGCCCTCGAGGGAGGTAGGGACTGCGAGTGAAGGGCCGCCTACTGGGCCAAGTAGGGCGGTGCCAGAGGCTGCAGATCCCGAGTTCAGGGAGGCGGAGTCAGGGGAGGCGGAGCCAGCGACTGTGGTGGGACCACGGGTCGCCACGGTGGAAGTCTCGAAACCCGGTCCGTCAGTCCTGGAGTTCCTGCCCCCGGTAGTTCCCCGTAGGTCAAGTCGGACACCCCAGCCCAGGAAGGTATGGTCAAGTCCCCCGTATGTCCCCAGGCGTAGGTCCAAGGCCAAAGCAGCCCAGGGAGAGCCCAGTCACAGCGCAGCAGAAACAGGCTGCGGCAGATCAAAGGGAGGGGTCAGCGCCCTCCCACCGTTGGGAAAAGCTTGTGGCCGCCTTCACAGAATTTGAGTAGGCCGCCCTGGGAACGGGCGGCGCTGTACAGTTTATAAGATAAGTGATAAGTTTTAGTTTGTAAGTTTTGTAAGTTTTATAGTAAATGTTTATAAGTAAAAGTAATGATGGGAGTTTAGATTAGGTTTAGTTAAAAGATCTATCCAGTGCACATGTCTTCTTACGTGAGGCGAGGTCAGGGGACCCGCTCACCCTTCACAAAAGCCAGAGACTCTTGGGAGGCTGGCTACCTCATTCTATCTGATCACAGGAACCAAGGAAGGATGGAACGGATTCTGGTAGTGCTCGCGGCACTTGGATGTGGATTGGCCTATCGAGGCCGCACCAAGGATGTCGTGGTGTTTGGATGTTCCGGGGACACGGCCCCCATCACGGTGGATGGGACCGGGAGACGAGAGGCTGAGGAGACCGCCACTTATTTCCACAAGGGAAGGTGGCCAGGATGGCTGGGAACGAATTCCACTGAGTATTCCAGTACATCGGGATTTGCCTACAAAGAGACTTCTTTAATGTGCCCCAAAGTGAGGATCATTGCACCCAGGATCAGCGTTACCGTCGGCAAACGGATTTGTTTGACTTGTAATGGGAATGTCCCATTGAGCCGATGGTGGTGGCTACGAAAGCTGAGCAAAAACATGAGGAACTCTTCGGTCGAGTGGGAGCGACTGGGTAATAATACCCATCGGACAATTACGGGGACTAACGGACAATTGAAAGTCTGTTGGGACAAATCGTGGGAACCGGATGAGGGAATTTATGTGTGTATGTGGGGGTCGAAGCACGTCTGCCCCAAAGGCATCTCCATATTTTTCATCAATCAGTGGCAGGATAATGGGAAAGGGATGAGGTGGGATGCAAGCACCAGGGGGTGCGGGGCCCCATACTCTCCGATCCCGGTAAATGCCACTGAACTCATTACGCGCCCACGCAAGGCCCCGCCCACAATTCCGGTGGTTCTAGCTAAGGAAGAAGGGTGCCCTAAAACCAGTAAGGGACCCGGGAATGGTTTGGTACTGGTCCCTACAGACCAGCTACTGTTTCAGGGGGTACATTATGCGGTGGCCTCGGTGATTTTAAACCTCACCGAGGTGCAGTTGCCAGAGTGGTGCCCCAAAGAGATGGAACAATTGTACCAGGTCCTGTTGACCAAGATGTTTAGGCAATTTTATGAGTTCGATTTCGCGGAAATTGATAAAACAAGTTTGTACACCGCACCACATGAAGTTTTGGGCCAGGTGGGGAGACAAAGAAGGGGTGTTGTGAACGACATGTTCACGGCATTTAATACCTCATTCCCCCTCTCCCTGAACACCTCACCAAACTTTTGAAAGCCGTAGCGGTATCGCAAAAACATTTTTACACCCTAGAACAAAAGACTGTCGAGATAGGGACAGAAATTCTAGACATAGTAATCCCACCGTGGTGGGACCTGTTCACCAATATTGAAGTGCCTTCCTGGATTAGAATAGCCTCCCACATTTTAGTTGTATGCCAGGTAATAATTGTAGTGTACCTATTGGTCGTGCACTGCAAGAGGGGCAAGCGCCTCACCAAACAGGAGAACACGGGAGAGTGGCGAGAGCGTTACGTGCGCGTGCACGAAGAAAGCGCCGCGTAAACGACCAGAGTGACGTCACTCCAGTTTTTCCATGTGTGTCTCGAATTTGTTTACGGATTGCTATTTTTTTTCTTAGAACCTGTAATTAAGTTTGGAACTCTGTGGGGGAAAAATTCAGTTGGTTGCGCCTCCCGTTAGCGCCTGAAGAGGGCGCTAATGGGGCGCAAAGCAGCTAGCGCCCGGGCGCAGCGATGTTTGCGCCGCTCGGGAACTTAACTAGACATTTAGCGGCGGCGCTAAACTTTATCGCCGCGATCTCTTGCGCGCGCAGATTGTGACGTCATACGAGAGTGCAACGCCCTTGTGGCGCCCCGGAGCAGAATTTCAGTGGCGCCCCCATCCTTACCACCTGGCGCATCCAACGACCGGTAGAGTGGAACGCTATCATTCGCTGTGGGGCTGGGGGGGGCGCTATTTAAAGGGGGCCTCTTCCTGTCTTTCTCTGTGGTGGACATTTTTGCACCACTCGTTCTGAGAGAGAGAGAGAGATTCGGAGAGAGAGAAAGAGAGACTTCTGCATTGAGTCAACGCTGTGTCAGGTAGTTTTGGCTACTCATCCTAACTTCGCTGGTACTTTGGTTTCTGGCCTTCATAACTTTGCTTGCTTAGAGATATGGGGGCTGCACTGATGGGGGGCGTCGTCCTGCGCCAGCTGAATCGGAGGACACAGAGACGCAGAGAGAGAGTGGCAATGATGGCCAGACAGAGGAGGGCCAACAGGCGTCTGTACAGGAGAGCTTACCCTCCCAGGGTATATCGTGAACAGCTCTCCTACATTCATATGTCTGAGGAGCAGTGTCTGCGAAGGCTGCGCTTCAGCAAGGAGGTGGTCACTGAGCTCTGCCACCTGCTGCAGCCAGATCTGCAGCCTCAGCTGAGGTCCAGGACGTCTCTGTCGGTGGCAGTGAAGGTCACAGTGGCTCTGAACTTTTATGCTACTGGCTCATTTCAATCTGCTGTTGGGGACATCGCCAATATCTCCCAGTTCGCGGTGCACTGCTGCATCAGGAAGGTCACAAATGCCCTCTTTAAAAGGAGACGAGAGTTCATCTCTTTCCCCATGACCCCAGACAAGCAGCAAGAACGCGCTCTGGGCTTTGCGAGGATAGCGGGCTTCCCCATGGTGCAGGGCGCCATTGACTGCACGCATGTGGCTTTGCGTGCTCCGCATGAGAATGCCGAGGATTTCCGGTACAGAAAGGGGTTCCATTCCTTGAATGTTCAGTTGGTCTGTGACCACAGACAGCTGATACTCGCTGTCAATGCCCACTATCCTGGCAGCTGCCACGATGCTTTCATCCTGCGCCAGACTACTGTGGCAGAACTTTTCGAGGCACCGCATCAGCCAGTTGGTTGGCTTCTCGGGGACAAGGGGTATCCACTGCGCACCTGGCTGATGACACTGCTCCGTACGCCCAACACCCCTGCTGAGCTGCGGTACAACGAGAGCCATCAAGCTACCAGGAACATCGTGGAGCACACAATCGGCGTGCTCAAGCAACGGTTCCGCTGTCTCGGCCATTCTGGAGGAGCCCTGCAGTACTCGCCTGAGCGAGTTTCCAGCATCGTAGTTGTGTGCTGCATGCTGCATAACATGGCAATCCTCAGGACCCAGCCAATGCCACCAGGCCTTGGAGCACCACCAGAGGAGGAGGAGGAAGAGGAGGAAGAGGAGGAGGAGGATGATCAGCAGCAGCACCAAGGCGTGAGGGCGGCCCACAATGGTGAAACTGCAAGGGCCGTCCGTCAGTGGCTGATAGCAAGCCGTTTCTAGGCCCCTGCTGTGGAAATGGCTTCTGCCATTGAGAACAGCATGAATGAACCCAACACGCAACCCCTAAGCCGGCCAAGGCACCACTGATTCCAAACACCAAACATGTATATTTTGAGTACCAAAACTTATTTATTTTACAAACTCTGTGTGTGTCATTTCTTCATGACAAACTCATACAAATAAACACAAAAAAACAGTCATTACCATAACTGGTTCTCACAACCTGGAGATCATGTGCAAAACACTCAACAAAAGTTTGACCACGAACCTCGGCCTTTAATAAAAAAATGACCAGCATTTTGTCACACCTCCTACATCGAGGGTGAACTCCTTCCCGTGCGCCCTTCCCCCCTTCTTACCCTACTGCTCCTCCGCAATGGGACCTCAGTGGCTGCAGCATGGCTGGTGGAAGGCTGCAGACTGTCAGGCCCTGACAATGCAGATGCCCTTGAGGGACGGCCTCGACCAGCTCTGGGCCTGGAGGGCCCGGCTGCAGACTGCACCAACTCTGCATGGGCGGCAGCAGTCTGTCCTACAGGCGGTGGCAACTGCAGTGGAGAAGTGACAGTGGTGGCAGCAGGAATGCTGTCATCTTGAGCGAGGACAGCAACTCCCTGCTCGACCGGCACACTGGCACTCCCACGGGGCAGCACCTCAGCATCCGGAGCAATCTGCTGGAGCACAGATTGCTGGCCTGCTGCGGCGCGGTGAGAGCCCCGGGGAAATGTGAACGAACCAGCGAGGATGGCAGCAGACAGTACTCGCGTGGCCTCAATCTGAGTCTGCATGAGAGCAGTCTGAGATTGAATTGCAGCACTGAGCTTCAGTGTCGCATCCGCCTGCGCTGCAGCGAAGTGCTCCACACTCCTTGCCAGTGCTTCAATGCATTCGGGCACCCTACCCACTGCAGCCATGAGCTCAGTGTGCATGCCCACCGCCTGGGTGTTCATTTCCGCGATCAGCCGCTCCTCCTCTGCGTCCAGTGCAGCAGGACTCGCTGGCATACTCTCCCTCCGGGCAGAAGGCCCCCGAGCTTCCCTACCCCCATCGCGTTGCTGCAGCCCGCTGGGTCCTGGAGCTTCACCCTCATCAGACCCTTCCCCCCTGCTCCCCTCCAGGGAAGGCGTGTTCCCAGTGTCGGCATGGGCTTCCTCGGGAGAGGGTGGCACTGATGCTCCGGCTTCCTCTTCCTCCTCGGCTGCAGCTTCACTCCCACTCGCAGCTTCAGGGCCTGTCTCCTCAGCTGGTGAATCACCATCTGAAAGCAGGGAGGTACAAGAGTGGCTTTAGCGTGAGGACAGGGTGGCAGTAAGGGAGGAAAAAGTGCAGCGAGTTAGTAAGTTGGATTGAAAGTGTCAAAGGCTGGTGTTGTGAGGGACAAGTGGAAGGACAGAGGACAAAAAGGTGATGACTTTACCATTGCTGTCCACAACGGGGTCGGCGTCTCCAGTGGCGACGGGACCGATCACCCGGCTTGCCACAATCCTGTGGACGCGCTCCTCCAGATCGCTGAGGGGTTGCAGCTGAGGCCGCCCTCCACCCGTCCGTTGCTGCTGTCTCCTATTATGCGCCAGCTTGGCCTGCAAGAAAAAGGACAGCGTCTGAGTAAATATACAGCCATGGTCTTGCCTGATGTGCCTCCCATAGGTGAATAGCCCTTACTGTATACAGCCATGGTCTTGCCTCATGTGCCTCCCATAGGTGAATAGCCCTTACTGTATACAGCCATGGTCTTGCCTGATGTGCCTCCCATAGGTGAATAGCCCTTACTGTATACAGCCATGGTCTTGCCTGATGTGCCTCCCATAGGTGAATAGCCCTTACTGTATACAGCCATGGTCTTGCCTGATGTGCCTCCAATAGGTGAATAGCCCTTACTGTATGCAAAGTATGGAATGTGTGTGTGTGCTTCATGAAAGGGGCATAGGTGTTGGATGAGTGTTGTTAATTGTGGTTTTAAGACCCTCTGGCCATAGAGTGAAGTTGAGATGGAGGGATGGAGAGGTATTGCAAAAAAGCCACTCACCCTGACGACCCGAGTGAGGTTGTTGAACTTTTTCCGGCATTGGACATGGGTCCTGGGCACCATGCTCCTGGAGGAGACGCGCTGAGCCACCTCCCTCCACACTCTTCTGTAGTCGCGCGGCAAAGGCCTCCTGCCACTCTCTGGGTACAGTATTGCTCTTCGGCGCTCCACCGCGCCAACCGGAGCATCCAAGGCCCGCTCGGTGAAGCGCTGAGCTCGTTCTCTCACCCTCTCCATCCTTGGCTGGAAAATGGATTCACAGGTCTCTCCAGGCCGAGATTCAAGGCTGCAATGAGCAGGGTGTAGCTGGGGAGCAAGATCGCCCCCCCCCTTTAAGAACTGGCCGGCGCCAGTGTGTCTGTGTTCCCTCGCTAACTGGCAGCACCTGCGCTGCGCTCGCTCTCTGAGTTAGCGACTCACTCCTCGGCCTTTGCGCCTTAAGACAGGTGTGCAGCGCCTGATTTAGCGCTCCAATCACCTCCAGGGGCGTTAAAAGTGAAGTTTCCAGTCAGTGGCGATAATTAGCGCCAGGCGCTAATTTTTGCGCCCGGACGATATGTGTGCCCCAAACGGGGCGCAACTGAATTCTTAGCCCTATATGTTTAAGAGTTGTTTTGATTGTTTTTGATTTGGTGTTGTTGAATTATAGTTGTTTGATGGTTTGGTTTTTCGTTTCCTTGAATAAAAAAAAGAACACATGCATATACAGGTGGTGCAAGAGGCATCGGCTTGTCACACATGGAGGACAAACACGCGGTGTAAGTTAAAGGCAGATGCTGCCTACAGTTTTATAAGAATGTAATTTTTCCCTGGGAAATAAGGACGACACGGAGACCCTAGATAGTTTTAAGTTAAGGGAGTATTTGGATATGGAGAATCGAGATAATATTGCTCACCACAATGTTTTTGATACGATAAGCAGAGTTATTCGCATCAACAGGAGGGACTGTAGAATTCGCAAAATTATCGCGATTTTATAATAATGAGAAGGAGACATAAAGTTTCGTATAAACAGCTTTATTTCAGCAGAATGCTGTCATGTTTCAAAAGGGACACAAGCAGCCTGTAAAATGGCCGCCACGCCTCGTGGCAGAAGGTTCTAGACTTTCAGTAGGCAGACAAGATGGCGTTTCATTAAACATTTCAGCAAGATCGGACAGGACTCAGCACATTGGACCACCCCATACAAGAAGTTTGAGCGCCAAAACATGACAAAAGATGGACATTAAGATTGGGCGGGAGATAAGGAATTACAGTACTATAAACTGTAGTGTCCAAACGTCCATCTTTCTCTTATTTTCTGCCGACCACCGACTCTTATCGCTCTTATCCTCTGGCTGTTCATTGTGCTCTAGTCAACCTCGTGGCTTGCCGCGAAGATCTGTGGTGAACTGGTCTGCGAAGTAAAACGGGCGCACCATCCCGAGGAGTCGGTAAACGGTGTGCGAACCGAAGACCCGAGATGAGATGAGATGAGATGAGATGAGAAGAGAAGAAGACGACAACACGTATAGCCACGGTCGGTAAACCCCGACCGCGCCCGAGGGTCGATTGGCCACTTCTTCGAATTCTGTCGGCTACTCCACAGCTGGTGTCGGTCCAGAGGGACTCTTCTTTGAATTTTGCCGGCTGGCTGGTGTCGAGCACAGGAGGACTCTTCTTTGAGTGGTGTCGGAGCTCCGAGGTCAACGCAGATCTTCATGACGGCAGACGGTCCAGCCTGCTAGCCAGAGCAAAGCAAGTAAACAAGTGGGGTACAGAGACCCCGGATCAACACGTGAATAGTCAGGTGTTGCCGAGCAGCGTTTCGGAATTCTCCGAGTTATCACGAGTGGTGAGCATGAGTCTCGATCCTACAAATCTAGATTAGGACAGGTATTGTTGGGGAGGGTTTTTGTTTTAAGGATAATTATAATGTGTGTCCCCTTTTACGATGTGTCGTGCGCTCCTCGTTTCCCTAAACCTAGTTGCATAAATGTGTGTAAGTTTGTACTGTCAGTAATCTGTGCTTATGACATGTATTTCGTAATCTTGAATAACATGCAATAAAGATTTTCCATTTCGCACTGTTCAACCGGGTCTACCTGAGTTTTTCTCTACATTATTGTTCTCGCACCTAAGTCCAGTGTCAGAACCGTAAGGGCGAGTGGGTCGAACCACTCACAGGTGTCTAGTGCCACCAGGCTGGCTGGAGACCAGAATAGGCAACAAGGCCTAACCCCGCACTAGCACCCAGGCTAAGCACAGAGCCACGGCGAAACCCCTTACACAGGGTATATCGCCAACAATTCACATATATTAATATGTCTGAGGAGCAGTGTTTGCGAAGGCTGCGCTTCAGCAAGGAGGTAGTCACTGAGCTTTGCCACCTGCTGCAGCCAGATCTGCAGCCTCAACTGAGGTCCAGGACGTCTCTGTCGGTGGCAGTGAAGATCACAGTGGCTCTGAACTTTTATGCCACTGGCTCATTTCAATCAGCTACTGGGGACATCGCCAATATCTCCCAGTTCGCAGTGCATTGCTGCATCCGTCAGGTCACAAATGCCCTCTTTAAAAGGAGACGAGAGTACATCTCTTTCCCCATGACCCCAGACAAGCAGCAAGAACGCGCAATGGGCTTTGCTAGGATAGCGGGCTTCCCCATGGTGCAGGGTGCCATTGACTGCACGTATGTGGCTTTGCGTGCTCCGCATGAGAATGCCGAGGATTTCCGCAACAGAAAGGGGTTCCATTCCTTAAACGTTCAGTTGGTCTGTGACCACAGACAGCTGATACTCGCTGTCAATACCCACTATCCTGGCAGCTGCCACGATGCTTTTATCCTGCGCCAGACTACTGTGGCAGAACTTTTCCAGGCACCGCATCAGCCAGTTGGTTGGCTTCTCGGGGACAAGGGGTATCCACTGCGCACCTGGCTGATGACACTGCTCCGTACGCCCAACACCCCTGCTGAGCTGCGGTACAACGAGAGCCATCAAGCTACCAGGAACATCATTGAGCACACAATCGGCGTGCTCAAGCAACGGTTCCGCTGTCTGGACCATTCTGGAGGAGCCCTGCAGTACTCGCCTGAGCGAGTTTCCCACTTCGTAGTTGTGTGCTGCATGCTGCATAACATGGCAATCCTCAGGACCCAGCCAATGCCACCAGGCCTTGGAGCACCACCAGAGGAGGAGGAGGAAGAGGAGGAGGAAGAGGAGGAAGATGATCATCAGCAGCACCAAGGCGGGTGGGAGGCCCACAATGTAGAAACTGGAAGGGCTGTCCGTCAACGGCTGATAGCAAGCCGCTTTTAGGCCCCTGCTGAGGAAATGGCTTTTGCCATTGAGAACAACATGAATGAAACCAACCCGCAACCCCTAAGCCGGCCAAGGCAGCAATGATTCCAAAAACCAAACATGTACATTTTGAATACAAAAAAGTATTTATTTCACAAACTCTGTGTGTGTCATTTCCTTGTGACAAACTAATAGAAAGAAACACAAAAAAGCAGTCATTAACATAACTGGTTCTCACAACCTGGAGATAATGTCCAAAACACTAAACAAAAGTTTGACCACGAACCTCGGCCTTTAATAAAAAAATGACCAACATTTTGTCACACCTCCTACTTTTTGCCCTTCGAGGGTGATCTCCTTCCCTTGCGCACTTCCCCCCTTCCCACCCTACTGCTCCTATGTAATGGGACCCCAGTGGCTGCAGGAAGGCTGGTGGAAGGCTGCTGATTGTCAGAACCTGAGACTGCAGATGCCCTTGAAGGATGGCCTCGACCAGCTCTGGGCCTGGAGGGCCCGGCTGCAGACTGCACCAACTCTGCATGGGCGGCAGCAGTCTGTCCTACAGGCAGTGGCAAGTGCAGTGGAGAAGTGACAGTGGTGGCAGCAGGAATGCTGTCATCTTGAGAGAGGACAGCAACTCCCTGCTCGAGCGACACAGTGGCACTCCCACGGGGCAGCACTTCAGCATCCGGAGCAATCTGCTGGAGCACAGATTGCTGGCCTGCTGCGGCGCGGTGAGAGCCCCGGGGAAATGTGTCCAAACCAGCGAGGATGGCAGCAGTCAGTGCTCGCGTGGCCTCAATCTGAGTCTGCATGAGAGCAGTCTGAGATGGGGTCATGGCAACCAGTGACTGAATTGCAGCACTAAACATTTGCGTGGCATCCGCCTGTGCTACAACAGCGAAGTGCTCCACACTCCTTGCCAGTGATTCAATGCATTCGGGCACCCTTCCCACTGCACCCATGAGCTCAGTGTGCATGCCCACCGCCTGGGTGTTCATTTCAGTGATCAGCCGATCCTCCTCTGCGTCCAGTGCAGCAGGACTCGCTGGCATACTCTCCCTCCGGGGAGAAGGCCCCCGAGCTTCCCTACCCCCATCGCGTTGCTGCAGCCCGCTGGGTCCTGGAGCTTCACCCTCATCAGACCCTTCCCCCCTGCTCCCCTCCAGGGAAGGCGTGTTCCCAGTGTGGGCATGGGCTTCCTCGGGAGAGGGTGGCTCTGATGCTCCGCCTTCATCTTCCTCCTCGCCTGCAGCTTCACTCCCACTGGCAGCTTGAGGGCCCGTCTCCTCAGCTGGTGAATCACCATCTGAAAGCAGGGAGGTACAAGAGTGGCTTTAGCGTGAGGACAGGGTGGCAGTAAGGGAGGAATGAGTGCGGCAATTTAGTAAGTTGGATTGAAAGTGTCAAAGGCTGGTGTTGTGAGGGACAAGTGGAAGGAGAGAGGACAAAAAGGTGATGACCTTACCATTGCTATCCAGAACGGGGTCGGCGTCTCCAGTGGCGACGGGACCGATCACCCGGCTTGCCACAATCCTGTGGACGCGCGCCTCAAGATCGCTGAGGGGTTGCAGCTGAGGCCGCCCTCCACCCGTCCGTTGCTGCTGTCTCCTATTATAAGATAGCTTGGCCTGCAAGAAAAAGGACGGCGTCTGAGTAAATATACAGCCATGGTCTTGCCTGATGTGCCTCCTATAGGTGAATAGCCCTTACTGTATGCAGCCATGGTCTTGCCTGATGTGCCTCCCATAGGTGAATAGCTCTTACTGTATGCAAAGTGTGGAATGTGCGTGTGTGTTTCATGAGAGGGCCATAGGTGTTGGATGAGTGTTGGGCATTGGGGTTTTAAGACCCTCTGGCCATAGAGTGAGGTTGAGATGGAGGGATGGAGAGGTATTGAAAAAATGCCACTCACCCTGACGACCCGAGTGAGGTCGTTGAACTTTTTTCGACATTGAGTATGGGTCCTGGGCACCATGCTCCTGGAGGAGACGCTCTGAGCCACCTCCCTCCACACTCTTCTGTACTCGCGCGGCAAAGGCCTCCTGCCACTCTCAGGGTACAGTATTGATCTTTTGCGCTCCACCGCGCCAACCAGAGCATCCAAGGCCCGCTCGCTGAAGCGCTGAGCTCGTTCTCTCACCCTCTCCATAGTCCTTGGCTGGAAGATTTAGGCACAGGTCTCTCCAAGCTGAGATTCAAGGCTCCAATGAGCAGGGTGTGGCTGGAGTGCAAGATCGACCCTCCCCTTTAAGAACTGTCCGGCGCTAGTGTGTCTGTGTTCCGTCGCTAACTGACAGCACCTGCGCTGCGCCCGCGCTCTGAGTTAGCGCCTCGCTCCTCGGCCTTTGCGCCTTAAGACAGATGTGTAGCGCCTGATTTAGCGCTCCAATCACCTCCAGGGGTGATAAAAGTCAAGTTTGCAGTCGGAGGCGATAATTAGCGCCAGGTGCTAATCTTTGCGCCCGGCCGATAATTGCGCCCCAAATGGGGCGATACTGAATTTCTCCCCCTGGGAATTTGGAGAAGAGCGGGGAAGGAGTTGTTGCTTTTTGCCTACACCACTTGTAGTGCTTTGTGTTGCAGGTAGATATTTAATTTCAGTATCTTTAACTTAATCGAGATCAAGTAAGTAGTCAGGAAACTACACTGTAAACTAAGTTACCTAATTACAAATTGAATTAAATTTAATTAAATAAAACAAGGTCATGTAGGGATGGCAGTGCAGGTGGTGTGCCGCAACTGCAGCATGTGAGAGTTTGTGGAGAGCATTGTGATCCCGGACAACCACGTTTGCAGTAAGTGCCTGCATCTTGAGGAACATCAGCTCAGAGTTTTTGAGCTGGAGTCTGAGATGCAGACATTGCGGGGCATCAGGGATGGGGAGAGTAACCTGGACACTTTGATCCAGGAGGCAGTCACACCTCTTAGGTTAGGTAGTGGTACAGGTCTGGTTAGTGGTCAGGGACAGGAGGATGTGACTGCAACTCAGGCAGGTAAGGGGACCCCCGGTGCAGTGCTGAGGAGCCTCAGTCTTTGCCCTTGTACAACAGGTATGAGGTTCTTGCTGCCTGTGTGGATGAGGGAAAAGCCTGTAGGATGGATGAGCAGGCTGACCATGGTGCAGGAGGCCATTCAAGTGGGGGGAGTGAAAGGGAATGGAGTTGTGGTAGGGGACAGTATAGTCAGGGGGATAGATACCATTCTCTGCAACCACGACCAGGAGTTCCGAAGGTTGTGTTGCCTGTCCGGTGCCAGGGTTAAAGACATCTCCTCGCGGCTGGAGAAGAACTTGGAGTGGGAGGGGGAGGATCCAGTTGTTGTGGTCCACGTAGGAACCAACGACATAGGTAGAACTAGGAATGAGGTTCTGCTGAGGGAGTTTGAGGAACTAGGATCCAAATGAAAAAGCAGACCCTCAAAGGTAATAATCTCGGGATTGTTACCTGAGCCATGCGCAAATTGGCATAGGGACAAACAGATTAGCAGTTTAAATGCGTGGCTCAAAGAGTGGTGTAGGAGGAAGGGGTTTCAGTTCACGGGGCACTGGCACCAGTACTGGGGAAAGAGGGAGCTGTTCCGTTGGGATGGGCTCCACTTAAACTGGGCTGGGACCAGTGTACTGGTGAACCGAATAACTAGGGCAGTAGACAGGGCTTTAAACTAATGGGGGCGGCGGGGTGGGGGAGGATTCAGGAAAGAGTAAATTTAAAAGCAGCGAGAGAAATGTCAAGGCTCTAGAGCAGAGTAGAGTTTTGGGTAAAAATAAGCAGAGTGGGTCAGGAAGGGACAGAGAGAGTAACAAAGGTAATAAGGCATCAGTGACTAAGGTGACATCAGGGAAAAATAGAAATAAGTCAAAGCTAAAGGCACTATATCTGAATGCACGAAGCATTCGCAACAAAATTGATGAATTATTAGCGCAGATCGAAATTAACAGGTTTGATCTAATAGCCATAACGGAGACGTGGTTGCAAAGTGGCTAAGGCTGGGAACTAAATATTCCAGCATACATAACTTTTAGAAGGGATAGGCAAAATGGAAAAGGAGGAGGGGTAGCCCTGATAATAAAGGATGGGATAAAGACAGCAGAGAGAAAGGATCTTAGCTCCGAAAATCAAGAAGTAGAATCAGTTTGGGTGGAGCTAAGAAACAGCAAGGGGCAGAAAACATTGGTGGGAGTTGTTTATAGGCCCCCAAACAGTAGTTGTAATGTAGGGCAGAGCATAAATCAGGAAATTAGTGGCGCATGTAACAAGGGTAATATAGTAATCATGGGGAACTTTAATCTACATATAGACTGGGCAAACCAAATTGGCAGTCATAGTGTGGAGGACGAATTCATGGAATGTATACAAGATAGTTTTCTAGATCAATATGTTGAGGAACCAACTAGGGAACAGGTTATTTTAGATCCAGTATTGTGCAACAAGAAAGGGTTAATTAATAACCTTGTAGTAAAGGGGCCTTTAGGGAACAGTGACCATAATGTGATAGAATTTTATATTGAGTTTGAAAGTGACTTATTTAAATCCGAAACTAGGGTCTTAATTCTAAAGAAAGCAAACTACGTAGGTATGAGGAGCAAGTTGGCTAAGGTAGATTGTGAAACTACATTAAAAGGTATGATAGTAGAGAAGCAATGGCTAGCATTTAAAGAATTAATACATAATTTACAACAAATATACATTCCTTTAAGGCACAAAAGCCCACAGGAAAAGTGGTCCAACCGTAGCTAACAAGAGAAGTTGAAGATAGTATTAGATCAAAGGAAGAGGCTTATAATGCTGCCAAGAAGAGTAGTAAGCCTGAGGATTAGGAGGATTTTAGAATTCAGCAAAGGAGGACCAAGAAATTGATAAAGAAAGGGAAAATAGAATATGAGAGTAAACTAGTGAGAGACATAAAAACAGACTGTAAAAGCTTCTATACGTATGTAAAAAGGAAAACATTAGCGAAAGTAAATGTGAGTCCCTTACAGGCTGAGACAGGAGAAAGTATAATGGGGAATAAGGAAATGGCAAAGAAATTAAACAAATACTTTGGCGGCGATTTTGCCGGTGCTCAGAGGGCGGGTTTGGAGGCGGGTCAGGAGCTAAAATCCAAATGATTGACGGTGGGTTGTGAACCCACCAGCATACCGCCTCCATGCAGCTTTGCAAAGTGTCGGGTCTGCGAGTCCCGATCAGGCCCGACACCAAACGGCAGGATAGGCACTTAAGGCAGTTAACAGCTTGTTAACTGCCTAGATAATCCCTTTTTTACAGGCTCTTGCCATTTTACAACATTTTCAGCGTGTTGCCCGTCGTGCGACAAACGCGCCAGCTGATTGTGCCGGGTTCAGCAAGTAGCTGAATTGTTGACAGCGGCTCCTGCAGCATAAAAGCGGACGTGCAACATGGCTGACTTTCAGATGCCAGAACTTTGTGTTTTGAGGTTTTGGAACACATTTTGCAGGTCTATAGAGCTTGTGAGTGTTTAAGCTGAGATCCATACGCACTGTGACCTCCTTGGACTACCCTCTGGCCACATTGACTGAGCGCTTATAATATCTCTTCCTCAACTGAGATATATACCAGCGGGATGGGAACCATTCATACCCTCTCATCCTGGTCCTCAGAATCGGAGGAAGAGCAGCCGTGGCAGCAGCAGAATCAGGCACAACAGCAGCACCAACAACAGGAGCGCCAACCTTCTCATCCACCTGATGATGCACAGGGCAGAGGGCATCAGCGCAGGGCTGCTCCGCGCCACAGGAGATACCCCCAACACAGGGTTTACAGGTCGAGGATGAGCTTCCTCAACATGAGTGAGAAGCAGTGCCAAAGGAGGCTGAGACTTTTGCAAGAGGTAGTCGCTGACATCTGCACAATGCTGCACCGACACCTGGAGCAGGTGGCTACTCCTTACCAGTGGCTGTCAAAGTGACCACTGCACTTCTTTGCTTCAGGGTCCTTCCAGGGATATTCAGCAGACATTAGCGGAATCTCCCAGTCGGCCGCACACACTTGCATCACGCAGGTTACTGATGCCCTCTTTGCAAAGTCGCACAATTACATCCACTTCTCCACGGATGAAGCAAGTGTAACTGCGTGTGCAGTTGGCTTTGCAAATATGGCAGGCTTCCCAAGGGTGCAGGGCATCATAGACTGCACACATGTGGCCATTAGGGCACCCCATCACAACCCAGCTGTATTTGTCAACTGCAAGGGCTTCCACTCCCTTAACGTCCAGCGGGTGTGTAACTACAGGAAGAACATTATACATGTTTGCGCCAAGTTCCCTGGCAGTTGCCATGACTCTTTTATCCTGCGGCAGTCTACTGTGCCTCAGCTCTTCAATCCGCCTACCCAACTTTCCGGATGGCTACTTGGAGACAAGGGCTATCCCCTGAAAAAGTGGCTAATGACACCGATGAGGAGGCCATCAAACAAAGCTGAGGAGCGCTACAATGAGAGCCACATTTACACCAGAAGCATCATAGAACAAATCATCGGCTTGCTCAAAATGCGATTCAGATGCCTGGACAGATCTGGTGGAGCCCTACAGTACACACCAGCCAGGGTCTCCAGAATCATCGTGGTCTGCTGTGCCCTGCACAACATCGCACAGCAGCGTGTCTTAGCGCAGCCTGAGCAACAAGTGGCTCAGCACACAGCCTCCTCGGAAGAATAGGAGGAGGAGGAGGCAGCAGATGAGGGACACCTTGCGGGGGTGGATGTGCTAATGGCTGGCACATGGAAATGAATGTCTGGCCGACCTTCTTAACACACCATACAGCATCTGTGCAATAAACTGTGGTTTTCTATCACTCTCACCACCATCATTACAGATGAAAGGCACCCTGACCCCTCATTGTGCAACTTCCATTTCTGAGCACACATAGGCCAACTCTTTGAATCTTTGCCATCGCTTTTCTTTAATACATTTATATTAACGATGACAAACGTTTGTATCAGATGAAAACACCCAAGTGACTACCCTTGTGACTATTTGTGTGTTAACGTTCTCTTACGCGTGCTTGTACGTGGTGCTTCCCCTGTGGCTTCAGCAGATGTAGAGGCACCTTTTTCACTTCTATGCTGCGCCTGCTTAGACGCCTTTGGTGGGCGTCCTCTGTGTTTGGGAGCCTGGGAGGGCTCCGTAATAGTCTGCTCCTCCTGCGGCTGTGCAGGGGCTGAGACGGCCATCTCAGTTGGGTGAGGAATCTGGGGCTCTGACTGAGGGCTCCACAGTGGCATGGGAGTGTGAGCGCTTGGAGAGGAGCCGACACTTCCTTGTTGGCGGCCACCAACATCCCTCTCATGGGTCACCCGCACTTCACTGCTAGCAAGTGGCTGGAGAGCACCTTGCTGCACATCAGTGGTACCATGAGGACCTGTCTCTGTACTGACAGTCCTCATAATGGGGACGTCCATGTACCTCTGGTCCCTCTACTCAATAGATGCCCATCTCTCCTCCATAGCAGACCATCTATTTAGAAGAGTCACCATACTCATTTGAGTCTGGCGATTTATGTCCTCCATGGAGGTTGCCATCCTTTCCATGGCAGCACCTACACTCGCCATTGCGTGCACCACGGCATTGCTCATGTTTGAGATGGACTCCTCCATTCTCTGCACACACGCAGTTACTGTGGATGCAAACCTTGTCAGAGACACCTGCACTTGTTCCTGAAGCTCCAGCACTGCTCTCTTTCTGGATGGCCCCCGAGGCACAGCGTCTACATGCAGCTGAGCAGAGCTAGGAGCATCCTGCGATCTCTGACGAGGACTCTCCACTGCTGTCCCTGTCTCCACCATCTGCTGATGCTCGCTTGTGAGCTGTGATACACCAGGTGACAACACTACTCTATGTCGCGAAGGACCCACCGAGGTGTGCATTTCTGCGCTGAAGCTGGGTGCGCTGATTTCTGGTGACGCTGCTCCCTCAGAGGTGGCAGATTCCTCTGAGGAGTCGTCCGGCTCTTCCTCCTAGACAGTGGGAAGGGGGGCTCTCAATGGTCCTGTGGGGGAGTAAAGGCATGAGTTAGACATGTGGGCCCAGAAATTGGACTTTGATGGTTTCCGCGGGGGTAAGGATCCTCCGCAATATCGCACTCCGCGCCTGCCTTTATGGTTTTGGCCCACACGAACTTCAGTTCCTGGGCCTCTCCCTGGTGCCGGCGCGCAGTGTGTGCGTGTCCCAGAGGCGCAGTTAGTTCGATGCGACCTCTGGGATCACGTGAGCCAGTTAGAGCCAATGGCAGCACACCATCTTTCATTCATAGTTTTGACAGGAAGAGCTGTCAAAGCTATGAATACAACAAGCCCCCAAAAGAACAGCTAAACCTCAATTAAATTTAAAAAAAAATCACATTAATAAAATAACTATAGTTAAATAAATTAACCACTTTAAACAAAAATTTTAATTTTTGAAAAAATTTAAATTCTTTTTAAAAGTTATAAAAATAAACTTACCTTTCTTTAAAGTCTCTAAAAAAGATAAACCTGTTGAAAAAAATTTAAAATAATACTTAATTAACTACTTACCTTGTTAAAAGGGGGTCTTACACCTGCTTTTTTCATGTGTAAAATCTTCAACACTTACCTGCGCGTTCAAACCTGAAAAAAAAACTAAGTGTGCTGCGTGCGCACAGCCTGTAGCGCGCACACGGTTCACTTAGGAACCGCCCCCTTCGCAATATCGGAAGTGCCGGTTTCCCGCGCATGCGCATGCGGGTACTCTCCCATATTCGGACGAATTTCTGTGCCGTGATATTTAGGTAGCAGACACATCCTATTGTGCAGATGATCAGAAGTCGATCTGTATGAACATCAGATGCCATATCAGTCACTCATGAAATCTAAATGAGAGGGTTGCAAATTTATTCTGTCACCAGGAGCAGCGGCAGCAGCGGGACAGCGGATCTGTGAGGGAGTAGCGGCTGTGAGAGAAAATAAAGGTCGGTGATTTTCAGGCCCAGTCGAGCAGCGGGAGCGGCGGCAGAATTCGAGAGTGACGTCACAGTACAGAAAGTGATGCCGGCGCAGGGGAAGAAGCTGATTGGTGAGTAGTGGGTGAGTGCTACTTTCTTCTTCAATTTTAAGTTTATTTCTTTTAAGGTAGTTCATAGTTAAGGTAGTTCGAGAGAGTGAGAATCCGAGAGTTTAAATTTGAGGTAAGAGTTTTTTAATTAAAAGTATGGCAGGGGACCTCAGTCCCGTGTGTTGCACGGCCTGCAGCATGTGGGAATTCCTAGACGCTTCTTGCAGTCAGGATGAGCACATGTGCAGTAAGTGCCAACGGTTTGGTCAACTTGAGTTCCGGTTTTTGGAGCTCGAGCGTCAGCTGGAGGCACTGCAGTGTATCCGCGAGGCTGAGAGTTACGTGGATAGTACGTTTTTAGACGTGGTCACCCCGCAGCTTAAGAAAGTGCAGTCAGAGAGGAAATGGGTGACCACCAGTCAGAAGAAGGGGGGCATGCAGGTAGTCAGCAAAGCCCCAGAGTGCATCTCACTCAACAACCGTTTTTCTGTGTTGGAAAATGGTGAAAGTGACGGTTCCTCTGGGGAGTGCAGCCAGAGCCAAGTTTATGGCACTGTGGGTGGCTCAGTTGCACAAGGGGGGAGGAGCAAGAGTGGAAGGGCAATAGTGGTAGGAGACTCAATAGTGAGGGGTGCAGACAGGTGTTTCTGCGGCCGCAGACGTGACTCCAGGATGGTATGTTGCCTCCCTGGTGCCAGGGTCAAGGATGTCATTGAACGGCTGCAGGGCATTCTGAAGGGGGAGGGCGAACAGTCAGAGGTCGTGGTTCACATTGGTACCAACGACATAGGTAGAAAGAGGGATGAGTTCCTGCAACAAGAATTTAGGGAGCTAGGTAGCAGATTAAAAAGCAGGACCTCAAAGGTTGTAATCTTTGGATTACTCCCGGTGCCACGTGCTAGTGAGTATAGGAATAGGAGGATAGAGCAGGTGAATACGAGGCTGAAGAGTTGGTGCAGGAGGGAGGGCATTAGTTTCCTGGATCACTGGGTCTGTTTCTGGGGAAGGTGGGACCTGTACAAATCAGACGGATTGCACCTGAACCGTAACGGTGTAAAGGAATAGCCATATTCAGAAAAATACACCATCCTATGAACAGAATTCTGACTTTATTAAAACATGACAGACTGGGTTTAAAAATCTAAAAGCCTCAATGACACAAAGCTGTAAACACCATGCAGGCTTTTGAGATAAGAATCAGTTGTTGACACTAAAACAATAGCCCCATTGAAGCAGCAGATTGGAGCTTCCAGAAAGTCTAAGCTTTCGGAAGAACACAATAAGAATACCCAGTTAAATTGTTTTAAACCAACACTTCGGGAAACAGAAACACAGAAAATTAAAGAAACATATGCCTTCATAAATATGACATTAAATGAAACAAGGAGACATGAAGTCTGTAATACAACCAACTAAGGTAGCTAGGAAGACAAACATGTACTTGGTTGAAGTGTTTTTAATTTACATGTTGTAAAAGATACAAACAGAAGACTTTGTAAATATGACATCAATAGATGCACCAAGCAATCACATTGTGTTTGTGTTGAACTTGGAACAACTAGGAGACACGAAGCCTGCTTACAACCAGCTGAGGTGATTTAAGAATTGAATAGAAGACCTTCGTAAGAATGGCATCAAATAGATACATCTGTTATAACCGTTTTTTATGATAAGTTTTGAACACCTAAAGGTAGAGACACAAGTCTGCAAGCTAACAGCTGAAATAACAGTAAGAATAGAAAGAAGTCAACAGAAATATAACTAGAGATAATTATCTTACATCAGCAGGCAACTTCAAAGGATATACCACTGAAAAAAGGGTATAAAATATAGAACTTTCAAATTGGAAGACAGAAGTCGCTGGAAGGGGCAGAGCGATTCTCAGCTACAGAACCACTCTGTAAGCCTACAACTCTTTGAGTCTCGGGTAATCAAAGGTTTTTGATTTTGGTGGATATCCTGGATTAAGACTAAGTAAGAAAAGTAAAAATGTAATGAAGTTAAGATTTGAGAATAAGGATCACTGATAATAAGAATTGTAAGCTATTTGTATTTTGAACTGTTAATATTGCGACTGAATCACCAACTGTTAACTACATGTCGGTTCTTTAATAAATCTATATATTTTTAGAATTGTCTCACATAGTACTTCTGTATCAAACTTGCAAACTCAATCTCTGTACACTCTTTGGTGAGGAGTTGCAGAATTCTGGGGGAGTTTTCCGGACCCTCATAATATCCGGAAGGTTACAGTCTAGTTAAACTTATTAAAAGTGCTATCTGGAGGACGGTAACATCTTCAGGCCGTTCCTTTCCTTTAGGGAGAGATAGTCTGAACCTTTAGACCTAATTAAGCGTCTTATAGGATTCGGCTATCTCTAACTTTAGTTGAAGGTGAAAGTCTGGGGAATACGCCTGATCCGGGGTAGCCCGAAAAGGGCTAGGACTAGTAATAATCCCTTCAGTTCGCGCCCAACGTGTGTGTTAACGAGTTGATACAGAACCTATACTTATATTTATATCTATATCCATCTTGTAGATTGTTAAGTATAGAAGGAGTGTTTTACTGACAGTGGTACTAAGACCCAGATTTAAGTCTCTAGAGACGACAAGTCCCTGATCAGGCCTTGTAGAACTTAAATCAGAACTCCCTCAATATACCATTGAGGTTTAGAAATTTCTTATAAAGATCATATTAAACCCTAACCGAGGTTAGGTCCTGACGAAATGGCAAACCCTGTCAGAATTGGCCAAGTCTTTTTATTAGGAAATTCAACGATTGCTTTATTAGGGGAAATAATCCTATCCCTGTACCTCCACAAAACCAAGTGATAATTTTTGAAATAGAAGGCTTTGATGCCGACGGAGCCGTTAGAACTCATGGCACGATTGATGTTGATCCCCAGAACCAGGGGATACAGAATATCCAGTGGGATAATCAAACAAATACTCCAAATCCACTAAATTCCTTAATGATAAGGTGCACACCTGCACAATTGGGAGGCCTAATGAACGGTGCCCAACAAGGTGGTGGCAACCATGGCCGAATGGCAGGACCCAGAGTAGCCTATGCTCCTGGGAGCCATGGATTCCGGTTAAGGTGGCAAGCTCATGATGAAATAAATGACCAGAATCTTCGAGAAAACTATAGACAGCTTAGAATCCATTATAATAAACGGTCCGACAAAACCCCTCAGGGAGCTGGAAAACATGATACCCTCAAGAGGGAGGAACAAAAATAAGTTAAAATAATTAAAGACAAAGCAGCAAATGAAACTCAGGATCCTGAGGATGAACAATCCCAGGATTGGAGGCCTGGCACCCAGCCAGGGCCTCTTGAATTCCCCTATGCCCTCACAACCTTGCCCACAAACACACAAATGAAGGCCCTGTTTGATACGGGAGCTGATTACACTGTAATAGATCTTGCAATTATAAAAACTAAGTGGACAGATTTGGGGATCCCAATTTGTAAAAAACCATTAGGGGGATTCACACAAGACAAAACCAAAATAATTAATTTTTACAAAATACCTATTACTATATATGGAATCACGGTGACCCTAGATGTAGGACTGGTACCACAATTGGCCTGTTCCCTCATTATAGGACAACCAGACATGAAACATTACCTAAAAATTTCAACCAGACCTGTAGAAGTATCCACAGACCGGGATGACAGGGAAAAACATGTTCGGACACAGCTTGATCGAACTTGCCTAGAGGGGGGAGGCAAAGACCTCCTCGAGCAACTCATTAATAGATACTACCCTTATCTACGACGCCATCCAAATCAATGTGGAAAGTTGGAGCATCTCCCCATTATGGAGGATGATGATACGGAGGAGGGAATCAGACAAATACTTTAGTTGAAGGTGAACGTCTGGGGAATACACCTGATCCGGGGTAGCCCGAAAAGGGCTAGGACTAGTAATTATCCCTTCAACGAGACGAACATCATTGCGAGGAGGTTTACTAGTGCTGTTGCGGGGGGTTTAAACTAACTTGGCAGGGGGATGGGATACGGAGTGGAGCTATAGTAGAGGGTGATGCACAGCTAAATATAGAGGAAAAAACAAGTCAGTCTGGAAGGCAGAGCAAATATGTAATGGCACAAGGGAGTATGGCAAGACTGGATGGCATTTATTTTAATGCAAGGAGTCTTACGAGTAAGGCAGATGAATTGAAGGTGTTGATGAACACATGGGAGTATGATATTGTTGCTATCACAGAGACATGGTTGAGGGAGGTGCAGGACTGGCAGCTCAATATTGCGGGGTATAGAATCTTCAGGCGCGACAGAGGGGGGTGTACAAGAGGAGGGGGTGTCGCAATATTAATCAAGGAGTCAATTACTGCAGTAAGGAGGGATGATATCTTAGCAGGTTCCTCTAATGAGGCCATATGGGTAGAACTTAAAAACAAAAAGGGGGCAAGCACTTTGCTGGGAGTGTACTATAGGCCCCCAAACAGTCAGGGGGAGATAGAGGAACAGATATGTAGGCAAATCTCAGAGAAGTGTAGAAATAATAGGGTAATAATAGTAGGGGATTTCAACTTCCCCAATATTAACTGGGATAGTCAGAGTGTGAAAGGCTTAGAGGGTGCGGAATTCTTAAAGTGCATCCAGGAGAGCTTTTTGAGCCAGCATGTAGAAAGTCCTACAAGAGAGGGGGCGGTACTGGACCTAATTCTAGGGAATGTAGCCGGGCAAGTGGTAGAAGTGTCAGTAGGAGAGGATTTTGGTGACAGTGACCATAATTCGGTGAGATTTAAGGTAGTCATGGAAAAGGACAAAGATGGACTGGAAATAAAGGTTCTAAATTGGGGGAAGGCCGATTTTAATATGATAAGGCAGGATCTGGCCAAAGTGGACTGGGATCAGCTACTTGTAGGAAAATCCACATCAGAGCAGTGGGAGTCATTCAGAAAGGAAATAGAGTGAGCACAGCGCCAACATGTTCCCGTAAAGGTCAAGGGTGGGACCAATAAGTTCAGGGAACCCTGGATGTCAAGGGATATACAAGAATGGATTAGAAAAAAAGGGAGGCTTTTGGCAGATACAAAGGACTAAAAACAGTGGAAGCCCTAGAGGAGTATAGAAAGTGCAGGGGGGTACTTAAAAAAGAAATTAGGAGAGCGAAGAGGGGGCATGAAAAAACACTGGCGGGCAAAATAAAGGAAAATCCCAAGGTGTTTTATAAATATATTAAGGGCAAGAGGATAACCAGGGAAAGAGTAGGGCCCATTAGGGACCAAAGTGGAACCTGGGTGTAGAGCCGGAAGATGTAGGTGAGGTTTTAAATGAATATTTTGCATCTGTGTTCACTATGGAGAAGGACGATGTAGGCATAGAAATCAGGCAGGGGGATTGTGATATACCTGAACAAATTAGCATTGAGAGGGAGGAGGTACTAGCGGTTTTAGCGGGCTTAAAAGTGGATAAATCCCCAGGCCCAGACGAGATGTATCCCAGGCTGCTGTGTGAGGCAAGGGAGGAGATTGCAGGGGCTCTGACACAAATTTTCAGAACCTCTCTGACCACAGGGGAGGTAGGACAGCTAACGTAGTACCATTATTCAAGAAGGGTAGTAGGGATAAACCTGGGAATTACAGGCCAGTGAGCCTAACATCAGTGGTAGGGAAACTATTGGAAAAAATTCTGAGGGACAGAATTAGTCTCCACTTGGAGAGGCAAGGATTAATCAGGGATAGTCAGCATGGCTTTGTCAGGGGGAGATCATGTCTAACCAATTTGATTGAATTTTTCGAGGGGGTGACTAGGTGTGTGGATGAGGGTAGTGCAGTTGATGTAGTCTACATGGACTTCAGTAAGGCTTTTGACAAAGTCCCACATGGGAGACTGGTCAAGAAGGTAAAAGCCCATGGGGTCCAGTACAATTTGGCACATTGGATCCAAAATTGGCTTAGTGGCAGGAGGCAGAGGGTGATGGTCGAAGGTTGTTTTTGTGACTGGAAGCCTGTGTCCAGTGGTGTACCACAGGGATCGGTGCTGGGTCCCTTGCTGTTTGTAGTGTACATTAATGATTTAGATATGAATGTAGGAGGTATGATCAGTAAGTTCGCAGATGACACGAAAATTGGTGGAGTGGTAAATAGCGAGGAGGGAAGCCTCAGGCTCCAGGACGATATAGACGGTTTGGTCAGATGGGCAGAACAGTGGCAAATGGAATTTAACCCTGAAAAGTGTGAGGTGATGCATTTTGGGAGGACTAAGAAGGCAAGGGAATACACAATGAATGGTAGGACCTAGGAAGGACAGAGGATCAGAGGGACCTTGGTGTGCATGTACATAGATCCCTGAAGGCAGCAGGACAGGTAGCTAAGGTGGTTCAGAAGGCATATGGGATACTTGCCTTCATTAGCCGAGGCATAGAATATAAGAGCAGGGAGGCTATGATAGAGCTGTACAAAACGCTAGTTAGGCCACAGCTGGAATACTGTGTGCAGTTCTGGTCGCCACACTATAGGAAGGATGTGATTGCATTGGAGAGGGTGCAGAGGAGATTCACCAGGATGTTACCTGGGCTGGAGCGTTTCAGCTATGAAGAGAGACTGGACAGGCTGGGGTTGTTTTCCTTAGAGCAGAGAAGGCTGAGGGGGGACTTGATTGAGGTATACAAAATTATGAGTGGCATAGATAGGGTAGATAGAAAAGAACTTTTCCCCTTAGTAGAGGGGTCAATAACCAGGGGGCATAGTTTCAAGATAAGGGGCAGGTGGTTTAGAGGGGATTTGAGGAAAAACTTTTTCACCCAGAGGGTGGTTGGAATCTGGAACTCACTGCCTGAAAGGGTGGTAGAGGCAGGAACCCTCACAACATTCAAGAAGCATTTAGATGAGCACTTGAAACGCCATAGCATACAAGGCTACGGACCAAGTGCTGGAAAATGGGATTAGAATAGATAGGGCTTGATGGCTGGCGCAGACACGATGGGCCGAAGGGCCTCTTTCTGTGCTGTATAACTCTATGACCAGCTTGCTGTACTGCGCCCGTCTCTCCGTCCCCCACTTCCAGCTCCTCTGCACCTCCGACGATGTCGAGAGCAGCCTCCTCGGCGTTTGTTAAAGTCGCCAGGGGTGGTGGGCCTCCTCCTGTCCTCCCTCTCTCTCTCTTATTGTGGGCTCTCTTTTCCTGCAATGAGTAACGCAAGTGGAGTTTCAGCGAGATTGATGGAGTGAGTGTAAAGCATCCATAATATAGAAGTTTAGAGGGAGACAAAGATGGAGTGAGGTGCCAAAACCAAGGTGCCTCCCTGTGCATTGTTAGTTGTTGTCATGACATAACAGTGAGAGCGAGTGTGAGGGGTGCATAGTAGGATGGTGAAGTGATTCTGTACATAGAGAGAGGGTTGGGTGAGGGTGCAAGGGATGTAAGGGTAAGTTGGGATGTGGAGGAGAAGGTTGACAATGCAGAGTGCTGGTGATGAGAGGAGATTGGAAGCAGATTGAAGGTAAGTGTGATGTTATACTCACTTTTGCTGAGAGCAGATCATTGAACCTTTCTCAGCACTACACCCAGGTGCGTGAGCACAACGACCTTGCGCTCACCTCCTCAGCAATTTGCAGCCAGGCTGTCTTTGTCTGCTGAGGAGGCTTCCTCTGGCCATCAAGAGGGACCAGAGCCTCCCTGTGCCCTCTTACTCCCTCCACAAGAGCATGGAGGGCGTCATCATCAAATCGAGGAGCAGCCTTGGATCTTGCAGTAGTCATGTTCCAAACAAATGTTTTCAGGAGCAGCAGAAAGGAAATGAAATCCAAAGGCTACATGGGCCCCTTAAAAGCTCCTGAATGGAAGACGTCAGCAGAGGCGAGCAGCAGCCCCGCCCCCACTGATTGGGCCGGGTAGCGCGCACGGCCGGCTTAATATCCCCAGTTAAGTGAAGATTGTTATATCGGAGCGGCTGAAACCGCCAGCGGGACCGGAACCCGCCGACCCAACTCCAACCTGCCTCCTATGGCAAAATCTCGGCCTTTGTGTCTGTCTTCACGGAAGAAGATGCAAAAACCTTCACAGAAATAGTGGCGAACCAAGGGTCTCGCGAGAATGAGGAACTGAAAGATATTAGTATTAGTAAAAAAGTAGTACTGGAGAAATTAATGGGACTGAAAGCCGATAAATCCCCTGGACCTGATGGCCTACGTCCTAGGGTTTTGAAAGAGTTGGCTATAGAGATAGTGGATGCATTGGTTGTCATTTTCCAAAATTCCATAGATTCTAGAACAGTTCCCGCGGATTGGAAGGTAGCAAATGTAACCCCACTATTTAAGAAAGGAGGGAAGAGAGAAAACGGGAAACTACAGACCAGTTAGCCTGACATCAGTATTAGGGAAAATGCTAGAATCTATTATTATGGATGTGGTAACAGGGCACTTAGAAAATAATAATAGGATTGGGCAGAGTCAGCATGGATTTATGAAAGGGAAATCGTGTGACAAATCTGTTGGAGTTTTTTGAGGTTGTAACTAGCAGAATAGATAAGGGGGAACCAGTGGATGTGGTGTATTTGGATTTTCAGAAGACATTCGATAAGGTGCCACACAAGAGGTTATTAAACAAAATTAGGGCTCATGGGATTGGTGGTAATATACTAGCATGGATTTAGGATTGGTTAACGGACAGAAAACAGAGAGTAGGAATAAACGGGTCATTTTCAGGTTGGCAGGCTGTAACTAGTCGGGTAGCGCAAGGATCAGTGCTTGGGCCTCAGCTAGTCACAATCTACATCAATGATTTGGATTTGGGGACCAAATGTAATATATCCAAGTTTGCTGATGATACAAAGCTGGGTGGGAATGTAAGTTGTGAGGAGGATGCAAGGAGGCTTCAAGGGGATATAGACAAGCTAAGTGAGTGGGCAAGAACATGGCAACTGGAATATAATGTGGAGAAATGTGAAGTTATCCACTTTGGTAGAAAAAATAGAAAAGCAGAGTATTTTTTAAAATGGTGAGAGATTGGGAAATGTTGGTGTTCAGAGGGACCTGTGTGTCCTTGTATACAAATCACTGAAAGTTAACATGCAGGTACAGCAAACAATTAGGTATCCTGGCCAATATTTATCCCTCAACCAACATAAAAACAGATTATCTGGTCATTAGCACATTGCTGTTTGTGGGACCTTGCTGTGCGTAAATTGTCTGCCGCGTTTCCCACATTACAACAGTGACTCCACTTCAAAAATACTTCATTGGCTGTAAAGTGCTTTGTGACGTCCGGTGGTCGTGAAAGGCGCTATATAAATGCAAGTCTTTCTTTCTTTCAAAGCAAATGGTATGTTGGCCTTTATTACAAGAGGATTTGAGTATAAAAGTAAAGACTTTTTACTGCAATTATATAGAGCCCTGGTGAGACCACACCTGGAGTATTGTGTACAGTTTTGGTCTCCTTACCTAAGGAAGGATATATTTGCCATAGAGGGAGTGCAACGAAGGTTCACCAGACTGGTTCCTGGGATGGGGGGATTGTCCTATGAGGAGAGATTGAGTAGACTAGGCCTATGTTCTCTAGAATTTAGAAGAATGAGAGGTGATCTCATTGAAACATACAAAATTCTTACAGGGCTTGACAGGGTAGATGTTTCCCCTGGCTTGGAAGTCTAGATCCAGGGGTCACAGTCTCAGAATAAGGAGTCAGCAATTTAGGACTGAGATGAGGAGAAATTTCTTCCTCAGAGGGTGGTGAATCTTTGGAATTCTCTACCCCAGAGGCCTGTGGAGGCTCAGTCATTGCGTATATTCAAGACAGATCGATAGATTTTTGAATATTAAGGGAATCAAGGGATTTGGGGATAGTGCAGGAAAGTGGAGTTGAGGTAGATCATCAGCCATGATCTTATTGAATGGCGGAGCAGGCTCGAAGGGCCAAATGGCCGACTCCTGCTCCTATTTCTCATATTCTATGTACCTCAACTCCACTTTCCCGCCTGATCCACGTATCCTTGGTTCCTTTAGTATCCAAAAATCTATCGATCACTGCCTTGAATATACTCAACTACTGCACATCCACAGCTCTCTGGGGTAGAGAATTCCAAAGGTTCACAACCCTCTGAGTGAAGAAATTTCTCCTCAACTCAGTCCTAAAAGGCCGACCCCTTATTCTGAGACTGTGCCCCCCTGGTTCTCAACTCCCCAACCAGGGAAACATCCTCCCAGCATCTACCGTCAAGCCCTGAAAGAATTTAAAGGGGTTTGTTTGCGCTTCTTGTTAGCACTCTGGCGCCGCTAGCGCATCCTGCGAAATTCAGAGAGAGGTTAGCGGCGGCGGTAGCGCCGCACGGCAATGACAATCGCCAAGCGACGCGACCCCTTAGCGCCCTGCCTCTTCCCGCCTCGCAGCAGAAATTCGGCTGCACCCCGCGAAGCTGCTGTGGGCGTGGTCAGCGACAGTCATGCGGGTTGCGAACCGGGCCGACTTCCGCTCGCGAGGCAGTAATTAAAGGGGAAGTCTGGCTGTGCCCTGCACCGCCATTGCATTGTTTTGGCCGAGCTCCAGGTCAGCTCCTTCTGGCGGCCCTTGGCCACCATCGCACAGCCCGGCATTGCATCTCGGTGCCGGGCTGCGGCCGTGGCACCACGCCGCCCTGGTGGGCTAATGGAGGCCGTCAAACGGCCTGCTGAGTCATAAGAACATAAGAAATAGGAGCAGGAGTAGACCAATCTGCCCCTCGAGCCTGCTCCGCCATTCAATGAGATCATGGCTGATCTGATCCAACCTCAACTCTAAAGAACACAAGAAGTCGGAGCAGGACCAGGCCACTCGGCCCCTGGGCCCGCTCCGCCACCCACAGCGCTTGACCGATCCGAACTCAAACTCATGTCCAATTTCCAGCCCGCTCCCCGTAACCCCTGATTCCCTTTACTTCTAGGAAATGGTCTATTTCTGTTTTAAATTTATTTAATGAAGTAGCTTCCAAAGCTTCCTGGGGTAGCAAATTCCACAGACCCACTACCCTCTGAGTGAAAAAGTTTCTCCTCATCTCAGTTTTGAAAGAGCAGCCCCTTATTCTAAGATTATGTCCCCTAGTTCTAGTTTCACCCATCATTGGGAACATCCTCACCGCGTCCACCCGATCAAGCCCCTTCACAATCTTATATGTTTCAATAAGATCGCCTCTCATTCTTCTGAACTCCAATGAGTAGAGTCCCAATCTACTCAACCTCTCCTCGTATGTCCACCCCCTCATCCCCGGAATTAACCGAGTGAACCTTCTTTGTACTGCCTTGAGAGCAAGTATGTCTTTTCTTAAGTATGGACACCAAAACTGTATGCAGTACTCCAGGTGCGGTCTCACCAATACCCTATACAACTGCAGCAATACCTCCCTGCGGAAGGGGAGGGGGCGATGAAACATGTCAGCGCTGCGCGTAGTGCCCCAAGAGGAAGTGGAGCACCCGAGATAGCATTCTGCTTCCTTGCCGCGGCGGTAAACCCAATTTAGCGGCCGGGGCAGTACTCTCGTGCCGGGCACTAAATGGCTAGCGGTAATTCGGTTACCGCCCCCAAACAGGGCGTAACCAAATTTGTCCCCCTGTATGTTTTAATGAGATCACCTTGGATATTTCTAAATTCTAGGGAATATAGTTGTAGTCTCCTCAGAGGACAATCCCAGGAATCAGTCTGGTGAACCTTCGTTGCACTCACTCAGGCAAGTATATCCTTCCTTAGGTAAGAAGACCCAAGGAAGACCTACAAGATGAAACTTTTAGAAATAAGATGGCTCACCGCACTACTTTAAAAAAAAATAGAAACAAAACCAGCTAGTCTTTACTGTAATAGCATTCTGTTTATTGTTTCATTAAAATTTGTGTTCATTATAAACCAATACATTAGATTTAGAAATATGTTGCAGTTACAAGTCAATAAACACTAATACAGATGGTCTGATCTTGTACTGTGCATACGTATATACAATATATCTAGAGATCTCTATTTTACATATATGTACATACACCAACTCAGTATTGCACAAGTTTACATTGTTTTTAAATATTAAATTACCAGGTGAGTCATCACACAAACCCATGCGTATAAAAACGAATCTAGATGGGCTTTCAATCAGATTAGCCATTTGGGGAGGGGGAGGGGTTGCGGTTGCCATGTGCAACAAAAATTGTAAACTCATTATTTTTGAATAAATTGACAATGTTTCTACACAGGCCAGCTCTTGCCCCATTGGTTGGCGCTTGGTACCAGACCCAATGTTGTCACTAGGCTTATTAAGTATGCTGGAACCAATACACCATGGGAAAAATGGCTCTTGCACTTTAAAATGTTGTGTGATACTCTTAATTCATCATCTCAAACTGTTCCCAACCCTTGTGTTAAATAGGTCAAGGTGTGCATTCCAAAATGACTGGGTGTTTATACAGTTCAGGAAATCATTGTTAATGTTACATGCTCACCATTACGCATTGCTGAAATCCTAGTGACAACACTGACTGAACCCATTATTAGGTCACACCTGTCCCCTCTGTAACACAGCAGCGACATAATTGAAGATTGAGGCCGCGTGAGGCAAGTACAGTACTTTGCCATCAAGTTCTTTGCTAGGATAAAAAAAAACTATTCACCGAGTTTCCAAAAATCAGTCTCAAAGATATGTACCACAACATTTTAAACACTGCTCTTTCTCGCTTCTAAAATGTTTCCAAGGAGCTCCTTTGTTTACAACGTGTAAATAAATACAAATTAAATATAATCTTCCAAATATGAAAGAAATATCGATACAGCAGTTTAGTTTTTTTTTAACCCTTTGAGTACTGAATATTCTGTAGCTTTCAAACTGCAATCTCATCAGTAGGCGGTACATCTGTAGATAGTCTGGGCAGCATGACTGCCATGTCCCACAAGGATGGTCCAATGCCTCAAGTATTGACAGATCCTCCTTTCCCCTCAACCTCCCCCCACCCAATTTAATAATCAATCTTGAACTTGTTCTCTTCATTTCCTCTCCCCACCTTTTTAATTCTTCATCCAAAGGTTCCCCCTACCGCCCCCACAAAATTCCCTCTCAACCTCCTATCCACACCCCCACCCACAAGTCTTTCCTTACTCCTCAAACCACCTTGGCATCACCCAATTCTGATTTATTGTGTCTCTTATTCTTCAGCCTTTGTGTTGTCCTGCTGACCCTGTATCTAGGCTTCTTCAATTTAAAACAAAATCTTAAGTGATTGATTCATGCTGTTGAATTAGATAAATATCTGGAATTGGGAATAATTTAGTTCACAATATTCAACAAAACTAAAGGACTAGTATCTGGTTTAATTTTGATGCAGAAAGATTAACTGTAGTCTTCAAAAGGGTCAAAGATTAACAGGTAATAAGAATTAATGTTCAACTCTTGGTTTGAACACAGTGCTCATCTAAAAGTTAAAACCAAGACTAAAGGTCTTCAGCCCATACAGTACCAACATCCTCATCCTCAATATTGTGGCCAAAATAGAAAAATATATGCACATAAAAAAAACACATGCAAAGTCTTGGTTCTGCTGGTATTAAGATTTCAAGTTTGCAAATGGTCCTGACTATTTAATCATCATTAAGTACTTTAAAGACTACAACTGTAACAATTCTTCAGTTCATGTGGAATGTAGCACACTTCTGGCAATTGAGGGCAATCTCATGGATTGAAAGTGGGCAGGTGTCCTTTTCCCTAAAAAATTTTTGGCAAACGGTAGCATCATTTGCATTGTGTACCCAAAATCTCTTTACAGGAGCGGCATTTCCCTCTCAACCAGTCTCTGAAGTACGAGTTGGTTTTCTGCCAAATTCTCATTCGATTTTTAAAAAGTTAAAGTGGCTCAGTTTGATAAAGTTTTGTTAGTAGAATGTTTAATGCACTTTGCTGCTGCAGTGGAGCTCATCTACCAGACGAGTAGCTCTGAAGAATGTGCTTCTTAGTAGTGATATATTTCAGATGGACAGTCACCCGCGAGACCTCACTTGTATAGTATGGGCAAATTGAAAGGGAAATTGTGAATATGGGCACTCTTCATACATGGCAATACTTTAGAGAGAAGAGTTGACCAGATCCTTTCACTGGTGATGATGAATACTGAAGTCCACAATAGGAAGACACTTTCTCCTTCGGAGAAGTTGTCTTCAGCAGAGATTCTGAGAGGACAACTCTCAATGCAATAAGGTGCACAATGTGCAAAGGGTTTCTACCGCAGTTGTTCTTTGCTATTTAAAAAAAGGGGTAGAATAGTCCGACTAGTTTATTATAGGTAGGTATCATCTACAGGAGGAACATAGGAGAATCCCAGGAAAGCTTCAGCAGCCTCTCGGGTACTGGAAGTAATCAGAAAATCTTCAGAGGAACTTGCAACTGAGTTTGGAACTGGCTGTTGGGTAAATTCCGGGTCGAAGTATCGCAGATCAGTGGGTCCGGACTGTGAAAGTCAAATAAAAGATCAGAAATTTTAGATCGAATTTTGCCATTACTCATTAGGATGGTCACAATAATTTGCAATTAAGCGCCAAGCATTACCACAAAGACTTAATACATTCATATGAAATTCTTTTAATTGTCATTTTAACTTTGATGTTATTCCATTTAAATAGGTAATAAGAGAATGTAAGAATATGAGATAGGAGCAGGAGTAGGCCATACAGCCCCTCGAGCCTGCTCCCCCATTCAATTAGATCATGGCTGATCATCGACCTCAACTCCACTTTCCCACCCGATCGCCATATCCCTTGATTGCCCATGAGTCCAAAAATCTATCTATCTCAGTGTTGAATATACTCAGACTCAGTATCCACAGCCCTCTGGGGCAGAGAATTCCAAAGATTCACAACCCTCCTCATCTCAGTCTTAAATGGCCTACCCCTTATCCGGAGACTGCCCCCTAGTTCGAGACACTCCAGCCAGGGAAAACAACCTCTCAGCATCAACCCTGTCAATCCCCTTCAGAATTTTATATGTTCCAATGAGATCATCTCTCATTCTAAGCTCCAGAGAGTACAGGCCCATTCTACACAATCTCTCATCATAGGACAGCCCTCTCATCCCAGAAATCAATCTAGTGAACCTTCATTGCACCACCTCCAAGGCAAGTATATCCTTCCTTAGATACAGAGACCAAAAATGTGCACTGTACTCCAGCTGTGGTCTCACTAAGGCCCTGTACAATTGTAGCAAGACTTTCTTACTCTTATACTCCAACCCCCTTGCAATAAAGGCCAACATACCATTTGCCTTCCTTATTGCTTGCTGTACCTGCACGTTAGCTTTGTGTTTCTTGCACAAGGACACCCAAATCTCTCTGAACACTAACATTTAAAATATATTCTGTTTTTCTATTCTTCCTATCAAAGTGAATAACCTCACATTTCCCTACATTATACTCTATCTGCCACCTTACTGTCCACTCACTAGTCTATCTATATCCCTTTGCAGACTGTGTTCTCCTCACAGCTTACTGTCCCACCTAGCTGTGTATCATCAGCAAACTTGGATACATTACACTCGGTCCCTTCATCTAGGTCATTAGTATAGATTGTAAATAGCCGAGGCCCCAGCACTGATCCTTGTGGCACCCCACTAGTTACAGCCTGCCAACCTGAAAAAGATCCGTTTATCCCAACTGTTCTGTCTGTTAACCAATCCTCTATCCATGTTACTATATTACCCCCAACCCCATGAGCCCTTATCTTATGTAATAAACTTGTGGCACCTTATTAAATGCCTTTTGGAAATCCAAATATACTACATCCACTGGTTCCCCTTTATCTACCCTGCTAGTTACATCCTCAAAAATTCTAATAAATTTGTCAAACACTATTTCCCTTTCATAAAACCATGCTGACTCTGCCTAATCATGTTATGATTTTCTAAGTGCCCTGATACCACTTGCTTAAGAATGGATTCCAGCATTTTCCCCCCCAACAACTGATGTCAGGCTAACTGGCCTGTAATTCCTGGCTTTCTCTCTTCCTCCTTTCTTTCTTGAATAGCAGGGTTACATTTGCTACCTTCCAATCCTCTGGGACCGTTCTAGAATCTAGGGAATTTTGAAAGATCAAAACCAATGCATCCATTATTGCTTCAGCCACCTCTTTTAGAACCCGAGAATGTAGGCAGTCAGGTCCAGGGGATTTGTCGGCTTTTAGTCCCATTAGTTTCTCTAGTACTTTTTCTCTACTTATATTAATTACGTTATGTTCCTCACCCTCATTAGACCCTTGGTTCCCCACCATTTTTGGTATGTTTGTGTCTTCTACTGTGAAGACAGACAAAATATTTGTTTAACATTTGTCATTTCCTTATTCCCCATAATAATTTCTCCTGTCTCAGCCTCTAAGAGACCAATGTTTACTTTTGCTACTCTTCCTTTTTACATACTAGAAGCTTTTACAATTTGTTTTTATATTTCTTGCTGGTTTTCCCTCATTCTATTTTTTTCCCTCATCAATTTTTGGTCATCCTTTGCTGGTTTCTGAAACTCTCCCAATACTCAGGCTTACTACTATTTTTCACAACATTATAAGCTTCTTCTTTCAATCTAATGCTATCCTTAACTTCTTTAGTTAGCCAGAGATGGATCACTTTTCCCGTGGAGTTTTTGTTCCTCAATGGAATGTATTTTTGTTGAGAATTATGAAATATTTCTTTAAATGCTAGCCACTGCTTATCTACCGCCATACCTTTTAATCTATTTTTCCAATCTACTTTAGCCGACTTGCCCCTCATACCTATGTAATTGGCTTTATTTAAGTTTAAGACTCTAGTTTCGGACTTAGGCAAGTCACTCTCAAACTTAATGTGAAATTCTATCATATTATGATCACTCTGCCCCAGAAGATCCTTTACTACGAGATTACTAATTAACCCTGTCTCATTATACAATACAAGATCTAAAATAGCCAGTTCCCTAGTTGGCTCCATGACGTATTGTTCCAGGAAACTGTCCCAAATGCATTCCATGAACTCGTCCTCCAGACTACCTTTGCCAATTTGATTTGTCCAGTCTAGAAGATTAAAATCCCCCACGATTATTGCATTACCTTTGTTACAAGCTCCTACTATTTCAATAATGGTCATGCTAACTTAAAAAAAAAATTCTATCCGAACTGGTTAAATGTTTGTATGCCAATACTGAAAAAGTGTCATATTAAAAAAGGGAAAAATATACCCCAGTAAATCATGAATATCTGGGTCTCCGCTACACCAGAGAGTAAAGCCATGAGCTGTCTGTACCGGTAAGCATTATTTATCCAGCCAACAACTGATACCAAGGACACTACACTGAAGACAGAACCTTTCAATGATTGAAGACACCGAAAACATCCACTGCATTTCAGGAATGCATTCATGGTACAGTCCCCAATATTTATAGTGGACGCATTTGTGAGAATGCAATTTGCCCACTATATGTGATGGCCAGTATAAAAGGGTAGCGTTATGACAGTTTAAAGTCAGCTGCCAGAGCTTTCTACTTTGACTCAAAAGCTGCTGTTAAGTACTTGGACTTTAATTGGTGAAAGAATTGCTTTTTGCTTTTCTTGGAGGATATCAGATTGAATAGAAAATATATTTAGACCAGTTTAAAAAACAAACAGCAATTTATATAATTTTTAAATCCTGTTTGTTTGGGATTAAAGCTGAAGCAGTCTTGTTTTTCTTGATGAAATCAGCCTACGTGATCAAGGATTCTTAGTGAGAAATTGCAGTTGCTTCTGCCCAAAATAAACAGAGCTATAACATTATAACGGGCAATTTTGAAATGGCCATTAATGCAAATGGATAATCACTTTTTGGTCATTTTAAACGTGGCAGTTTTAAGTAGTGGTAACTGTACACCCAATACCTAGAACTAAATAGCAGCCACTTTTTCAAAGAATACTCAAATGTCACTATGGTGACGCCTTTTACTGTCAGGGTTTTGCACCATTCACATCCTTACAGACTGCGATAACAGCAGTAAGCTAGGTGTGTTACAGCAGTTCTGAGAAAGCTAGGGTGTGTCTCAAATGACTGTACTCTTCACCGTATAACATATCTGAATCTTCCTTCCATTTCAGAAAGTTCCATAAAACAGCAATATCATGAATGTACAGCTTAAAGCGAGCACGTTGGTGTTAACGTGATTTGCCCACTATACATGGTAAAACCAAAAAAGTAATTTATTTTACATAACAGAAAATCTCACTGAGCAACTGTCTCTTCTAATTGTTAGCAATTGCATCCAGAATCTGGTCAAAGGTAATCGCACTTTAACAAGGTACAAACAGCTGATTGAAACTGCTCGAGAACCTGACTTTGCCTGACATCAGCAGAGCCTTTAAAGTTGATAAATACAAAACAGGGGATTAACAAGGCATGAACAGTTCATTAAAACCACTCAAGGACCTGACTAACTGAAATTAGCAGAGCCTTTTAAATGGCTAAGTATTTGTTGAACTGGCCAAAATAGTCGGTGCGCTTAATGTGTTAAGCGGCGTCTTTGTAAGTGACTCCTATGGTTTGACAAATAGTTAGCACTATTTGCCCGATATAGGTCACTGTCTGTGCTAAATGTGGACAGTGTAAATGGTGGGGATTATAACTAGAAATACAAAAACTTTTGCTCCTCAATGGTTCAGGACCACATCATTTACACTTATGTTGGACAGTGCTTCGATGTTAGAGTACTGGATTAGACCTGGCTACCAGTCCTGCTCCCTCCATCCCGGCTAAATAGCTAGTCAACACTCACCATCTAGGTTCAGACATGAAAAGCCACTTTGAATCAGGTACCAGAGAGCTGGCAGTGGCTGTGAAACAGTTTCACTCATTTTCGAGAGAGAAAGGAAGAAAATGGATTGTTGCAGCAGAGCAATGGCTGCACTCCAGTGATCAGTCCTTTGTTAACCACACAGTAAAATACATTAGTATTAAAGGTAGTAACAAGAGGGGTGTTCCAATGGAAATGTGAAGACTAACCAGTTTATCGTGGGAGATACACTCTAGTCTTAAAATTACACTGTGCCTCTTAAGATAATGAACAAGAGAACTTTCTACAAACTGCCAAGTGTTCGTAAGCTTATATTCACACAAAACACCTTTTCAAGGCCCTTGTATTTTCTTACTCTAAAATACACAGGAATTGTGACTGGAGGAAAGCATTGTGAAGCAAGGGAAGTAAAACTGAAATCACAAATATAATTCAAATTGAAGGAATATAATTTGTCTCTGAAATACCATTCCTTGTATAAAGACACCTCAAGCAGATTAGTATCTCGGTCAAAATAGTTTACCAAATACTGAGGTTCTACTCACCACTGTAGGAACAAATGGAGGAGAGATTTTCTTAGCCATGAGGTCATCCCAGTTAATTGGTGAAAAGAAAGAATGGAACTTCAGCTCCAACTGTGGAAGTGAAGAATAAAGGATAATTACAAACCATGTTAGGTATTGATAGCTGAGTTTATCCAGCCAGTAGCTGACTGACAGGATTTGGTTGTGTGATGCCTCAAGAGGTTAAATAGCTCTCAACCTCACTCCCCAGACTCATACACAAGTAACTGCCCCTTGGGCGAGATGTTGCTGAATGCTTGGCAGCTACAGAATCATACCCCAGCAAAGAGTCAATGCCTTTGTGAAAGTAGGGGAGCAGGGTGAAAGTAAATTGGCAAACAAAATTCAAGCAACATGCAATAGATCTCTAGGATCTGAATGCTGCAATTGAAACTGGAACAGTAACACCACAGGAAGGACCAGGTGGGATGGCTTAAAATCAAATGGGCTGAACTGTTACTTAATTTGAGAGGAGAACAAAGCAAACTGGGCAACACAACTGAATAACATTTACTGTTACTGTTACGAGATCGATTTCAGTGTAGTGTAACTAACATGTAAGCAGATGGCGCCTTGCATCTGAAAAGTGCGATTGAAAAATGTTGGGAAGGTTTGATGTTCAAATTTGCCAGACAACCCCCCACCCTCACCCCACCCCATATTAGAATTACTTACAAAGTCATTCTTGGCCCCCAGTCGCTGCACTCTGTCTTTTTGCAACAGACCATTTAGGAGTTCTTGGGCAGAATTGGACACGTTGGGTTTGAGCTGCAGTGGCTTGTGTAGGATGTTGTTGTACATTTCAGCTGTGTTCCGGCTGTAAAATGGGGGCTGAGATAGAAAGGATTTGATTAGAATCTGGTGTGCGTGCAGAATCTTAAAAAAAACATAAATGAAGGTCGCAGATTTGGCCATGCAAAGATACAAACGCTTTTCAAAGGAACATTTTACTCTTCGAATGCAACTATACAAAATTGAACGGAATGAGTTTATTCTCCCGGTGACCTTCTAGCGTCAACTTCAAAACCTTCTGTGGTCATGCTCCATTCAATTGCCCCAATCTTCTCCAGCACACAGCTTCCACTCTTCTGACTCTGGTCAACTGTGCACCTTCCCTTGCCACTCCACCATCAATAGCAGAGCCTTCAGTCACCACCACCACACTAGATCTCTCCTCAAACCTGCCTTTTTACCACTTTCCCCATCTTCAAAAGCCTCCAGAGTGCCCATCCCTTTAGCTTTGGGCAGTCTCACCTACTTCCTATTTAGCTCCCCTATAAAAGTACCATGGGATATTTTACCCATGTAATATTAGTTGTTAATGTTAAAAATAGCTGGTACCCATTAAAGGACACAAAAATTCCTAAAATCAGTAAAGCAAACTTAAAATTGATTTTTGCTAAATATTTGAGGTAACCCTTTGCTCAGTGGTAGAATTCCCATCTCGGAGACAGAAGATAAAGGGATCAAACCCCACTCCAAACAGCCCCGGCTCTGAATACTGGACTGATATCCAGCTGGGGTACTTGCGTCCAATGAGCGCGGGTGGTCCACCCCCATCATAAAGGGCTCTTTAGTCTTGGTTGCAGCCCACCTAGGAGAAAGTACTCCAAAGATAAGGCAACAGGAAGCCACCTCAGCCACTCTCCCCTGCTCTTTTGAATATTGCCGTGAGATCTTTTACGTCCACCTGAGAGAGCAGACGGGGCCTCGGTTTAATGTCTCATCTGAAGGAAGGTACCTCCGACAGTGCAGCACTCCCTCAGTACTGCACTAAAGTGCCAGCCTAGATTATGTGCTCATGTCTCTGGAGTAGGGCTTGAACTCACGACCTTCTGACTCAGGTGTGAGTGTTACCCACTGAGCCAAGCATCTTTCCCTGCTGGGAATGCAGGATTACAGAATTGAACCCATTTATTTACTTGCCATTACATAGTAAATGTTATTACCAAAGTCCACTTGGCCTTTGACATGACCCATTGTATGAGTTATTCAACCAGATACCTACCAATCCATACAACATTTCATACAGCACAGATCCTAGGCACCACCAATCAACTGTTCGATCATAGGCTTGCTTCTGTAACACTTCAGGAGCCAAATACTGAAAGACAAGCATTTACATTTGATACTTTTGCAAGCTACCTTATGCTGCATTTACATTACATACTTAAAAAGACATCTGATTAGGAGCAATTGAGATTTAATCATTGCCCACACCACATATGGGGGTCAGTTTGGAGTACACTGATTACATGCTGCTGTCAGCCAAGGATTCCTACCACCGTACTCTGCAAGTTACCCCCCAACATTTCAACTCAGGCTAAAGCCCTGATACAAGTTCAGCTTAGGTCAGCCATGACTTCTCAGAAAGGAATCTTTCACATTGAATTTACTCCTCCAGGGCTGAGTTAGGGAGCCAATGTCTTTGGGGCTTTTGATTTAATTAATACTGGATTAAATTCATGAATGTTGGCTCCCATCAGGAAAATTGGAAAGAAAGATTTTGCTCTGTCCAATCACTGACTGAAATCAAGGGGAAGATTTCCTCTGGTTACTTTGTGCAGGGACATCAAAACGCAGGAGGATTTCCCATTTTTGTTGCTTGTAGTGAAATGGTGAACGTGTTTAAAAAGAATGGAGGGAGAATTTCTACAGGTGTTCTCCCGATTGTCCAGCATAACTTTGATGGAAGATCCACGGAATCCCCAGATAAATTATGTAAAGTTTTAAACGCCTTTTCTCCAGAGTTTCTGCGGATCAAGCCAACAACTGCCCCCTACCACCCCCGCCCCAACCATCATCGGGGAAAATCACATCCAATAAGTTTATGGCTTCAGTAAAAGTAGTAAACGATGTGTGGAGAGGGGAAGAGATTTCCTCTGCGTGCTAAGTGTAATGAAAGTGTGAGCCTGGTTTGCTACCAACAGGTTTCTGATTTTGTAACATGAGGGAATCTTGCTACAACATTTAAAGTCAACCAGAGGACATCTTCCCCATAGGTGTCTGTAGGTATCTGGTGCAGCAGGGCAAGTATGCAGTCACCTGGGATTCTGTTTCCAAACCCACATGCCACACAGTAGGACGGAGGTTCGATCACTTACCTCTGGGGTACCACAAAATGTGGAGGTGGTTCCATTTGGTTCCACTCCTTCTTTGCACAAGCCAAAGTCTGTTAGCACTATGTGGCCCTGAGAGTCCAGGAGAATGTTTTCAGGCTTCAAGTCTCTGCATTGAAAAAAATTAGTGTATCTTTAGTAACTTACAATGGTTCTGTATGCAAGGAGATACAATTAATGCAGGAGAGCTGACACTTGTTGGGCCAGTTATGAGGAAAGACTGGAAAAACAAAGCAGGACATCATTGAGGCATACAACCACCTTCATTGATCTAGCACCTTTAACATAGGTAAAATGTCCCAAGATGCTTCACAGAGGAAGGAAGGACTGAACATACAAGACAGTAAACAGATCTCAAACATTCCTTCAAGCTAAACCATGACAGCAGGACGAGGGCACAGGTTCAAACTGGCGAGGGTAATTTAAGGCTAATGTCAGGAAGCTTTTTTTACATAAGAAGTAGGAGCAGGAGTCGGCCATTTGGCCCCTCGAGCCTGCTCCGCCATTCAATAAAATCATGGCTGATCTTCTACCTCATCTCCACTTTCCTGCCCTATCCACATATCCCTTGATTCCCTTAATATTCAAAAATCTATCGATCTCTATCTTGAATATACGTAACGACTGAGCCTCCACAGCCCTCTGGGGTAGAGAATTCCAGAGACTCACCCCACTCGAGTGATCAACATATGAAGTGAATTTCTGGGTAGGGTGTTAAAGGCAAAAATCTTGGGATCATTTAAAAAAAATTAAGGGGTTAATTTTAACCTTAGTCACTGGGTGGGAAACCCACAGGATTGGGTGGAATGCCAGTTTTACACGGCGCCCAATATTATTCTCCATTCACTCCAGTGGAGAGTAAAATCAGACCAGCTGTAAAACCGGAGCTGCACCCGATCTAGTCAGTTTCCTGAGGCGCGGGTTAGTTTAATATTGCCCCCCAACTCAGTGATGGAGAGGAGGCACTATAGGTGCTTTCTGGACTTGAAGTAATATCGGCTGAATGGCCTTCCTCATCCATAAGCTTGTGATCCATAAGCTTCAGATCGTGAGTTTATTTTAGAACTTTCAAGTATTAAACAGAGTTCAAAAATTGTAGCTTTTAACATGTGCCCTTTTAGAGTTTGATTCTCAGATTTGTATGTAATCTCTGAAGTATGGCATCATGTATACACCTTAGAACTATATGTATTTTAGAGTCCAACTCTTGAATTGTTCCCTGCAGTTGGCCAATCACAGGCTTCATTATGAATGTACAGTCACTCAAGTGCACAAAAGGAAGTAACAAAAAGAACATTGAGTCTTTTTTTGTGTTAAGCTGACCCACTGTTGGCTAGTTATAGTCACACACCTGTAAACAATGTGCAGGGAGTGGAGGTAGCCGAGTGCACTGGCAATCTCTGCAGCATAGAACCTTGCTCTGGGCTCCAGGAACACACGCTCTCGCTGAAGGTGATAGAACAGCTGAAAGACACCCAATAAACAAAAAGATTAATCTTTCAATCTGTTACCATAAATGGCTACTTGCATCACAAAGGCAAGTACGGCCTAGAACGGCTCAGAAACCATCCTTTCACTGCTGTTCATGAAAATACAAGCATGTAGTGCATTAGGAATTGATGGCATCCCACAAATAAGATAGTCAATTGCACGGAAAGTAAAATAACACTAAAGTGAAATTAAGAATTTGAATAGGCAAGTGCATTTTTTTTTATTAATCTTTTTCCCCCCATCCAATTTGTTTGCCTTACCTCTTCTGTCCTAAATTTAATGTCACCAACAGCAGCCAAATGGCCATTCTACTCGTGACCTTGAATGGGATAGCTCCAGGAGAACAGTTAAGCCTGTTGTTATCCTCAGACATTTAAAACATATTGGGGGAAAAATTAAGTCGCGCCCCCTTTGGGGCGCTAACTTCGCCAGGGTGCGACTTTTAGCACCCTGAAAAAATTAGCGACCCGTGGCTGAAATTCACCGTAGTGCCCCAAGAGGGAGGTGGGATGCTACTGGAAGCACCCCACCTCCTTCTTGGGGCGCTGTGAGTGAATATCACAGTGCTACATGCCACAGCGCCACACTGCGGCACGTCGCACTGCGGTACTGCAGGCCTTCCTCCCCTTAAAGGGGCAGGGCCTGGCGCAGCACGACCCGGGGCCCACCATGGATCGGAGTGCCGGCAAAAGAGCCCGGCACTCAAGAGAAGTGCCGGGCTCACGAAGCACAGCTGGCACTCCGCAGGGGGGGTGGTGGGGCTGGTCAGGAGACCGAGGACAGTAATGGGGACAGGTGCTGGCAGGCAGCCAGCAACAAAAATGGCCACCTTTAATTTGCGCCGCCCCGGCCACAGGCAGGCCCCCCTGACCCCATCGGACATAGCTTCCGGCGGTAAGTCAGGGGGGCGCTACCGAAGATTGCGGCCGGGGCGCATGCGGGGCACTGCGATGAAGTCATCGCCAGCGGCGCAGTGCCGCAGGTCGCTAACGGTTACTGCTGCCGCTAACCTCCCGCTGAATTTTGCGGGAGGCATTGGCGCGGCCGCACCCAGGCGCTAGTTGCTTTGCGCCCCATTAGCGCCCTCTTAGGGCGCTAACAGGAGGCACAAAGCAACCAAATTTTTAGGCCATACTTCCCCCCCCTGCCCCCACTAATGGGAGAGTGAGGCAAACCATGGGCACACCTACTGTCTAGCTGAAATTTTCTAAGAGATTGGGGACAATGGGAATCTTCCTAACTTGTATAGCTAAGATCCATACAATGGGTATTTACTCAATAGGAAAACTGAGCATAAAGTATTCAGATTTTTTAATTGCCCGCTTCAAAAATAGCAGAAAGAGAAAGACTATTGAATATTTGCCAGCTAGAGTGATTTTAAAATGGTTTTGTAAGTTAATTTGGAAGTACACAGCTAGATACCATCTAGTTTAAACTTTGTGAATTGTATCACAGCTAACATGATAATTTCACTGTCTTCATGTGTCAGAGCAAAAAACTGACTGAATAAAATTGATCAACCTAGACGTGTGTGTCAATGTATCCAGAGGGAATCACAGCCAAGCCTAATCTGTTGCCAGTGATGCTCAAAACATGCCAGTAGGGCTCAGTGGATAGCAATCAGAGACCAGTGGGTGAGACCAACGGGTGGCCTGGCCCACATCAGCATGTACTAGACACAGAACCTGGGACTCTGGTCTGTACGGCTTAGTACCATAGCTCACATTGCCTTTATCTGCTAGTCATCAGGGGAGTGGACCATAGAGGATTCTTTTTATGCTACTAAAGTAACTATAGATTATAGTGGTTCTGCTGCACAGGACAGGAGGAAAAAGAGCGGAAGAGCTATTGTGATAGGGGATTCTATTGTAAGGGGAATAGATAGGCGTTTCTGCAGCCGCAAACAAGACTCCAGGATGGTATGTTGCCTCCCTGGTGCAAGGGTCAAGGATGTCTCGGAACGAGAGGATTAGAGTACAGGAGCAAGGATGTCTTGCTGCAGTTGTACAGGGCCTTGGTGAGACCACACCTTGAGTATTGTGTGCAGTTTTGGTCGCCTTATCTGAGGAAGGATGTTCTTGCCATGGAGGGAGTGCAGCGAAGATTCACCAGACTGACACCTGGGATGGCAGGAATGACGTATGAAGAGAGATTGGGTCGATTAGGCTTATATTCGCTAGAGTTTAGAAGAATGAGAGGGGATCTCATTGAAACTTATAAAATTCTAACAGAACTAGATAGACTAGATGCAGGAAGGATGTTCCTGATGGCGGGGAGTCCAGAACCAAGGGTCACAGTCTAAGGATAAGGGGTAAGCCATTTAGGACTGAGATAAGGAGGAATTTCTTCACCGAGAGTGGTGAACTTGTGGAATTCTCTACCACAGAAGGCAGTTGAGGCCAATTCATTAAATATATTCAAGAAGGAGTTAGATATATTTCTTAAGGCTAAAGGGACCAAGGGATATGGGGAGAAAGCAGGGACAGGGTACTGAATTTGGATGATCAGCCATGATCTCATTAAATGGCAGAACAGGCTCGAGGGGCCAAATGGCCTACGCCTGCTCCTATCTTCTATGTTTCTATGTTTCAACGTTACTTACTTCACCACCGTTCACATAGTCCAGGACAAAGTAGAGCTTGTCTGTAGTTTGGAAGGAGTAGTGGAGCCCTACTAGGAAAGGGTGCTTCATATTTTTCAGGAGGACACTGCGCTCAGCCATGATGTGCTTTTGCTGAGAATAGAAACAAATACACATTTAGCTTAGAGTTGAAAGGGTATAATTAGAGGTGCATGTAACATGTGAGACTTTAATCTACATATAGACTGGGCAAACCAAATTTGCAGTAAGTGTGAAGGACAAATTCATGGAATGTATACAAGATAGTTTTGTAGATCAGTATGTTGAGGAACCAACTAGGGAACAGGCTATTTTAGATCTAGTATTGTGTGCAACAAGAAAGGGTTAATTAATAACCTTGTAGTAAAGGGGCGAGTGACCATAATATGATAGAATTTTATATTGCGTTTGAAAGTGACTTAGTTAAATCCAAAACTAGGGTCTTAAATCTAAACAAAGCAAACTACGTAGGTATGAGGGGTGAGTTGGCTAAGGTAGATTGGGAAACTACATTAAAGGGTATGACAGTGGATGAGCAATGACTAGCATTTAAAGAATTAATACATAATTTACAACAAATATACATTCCTTTAAGGCACAAAAAACCCCACAGGAAAAGTGGTCCAACCGTGGCGAACAAGAGAAGGATTTTAGAATTCAAAGGAGGACCAAGAAATTGATAAAGAAAGGGAAAATAGAATATGAGAGCAAACTAGCGAGAGACATAAAAACAGACTGTAAAAGCTTCTATTAGGTATGTAAAAAGGAAAACATTAGCAAAAGTAAATGTGGGTCCCTTACAGGCTGAGACAGGAGACATTATAATGGGGAATAAGGAAATGGCTGAGAAATTAAACAAATACTTTGTGTCTGTCTTCACGGAAGACAAAAAAACTTCCCGGAAATAGGGATATGGGGGATAGTGCAGGAAAGTGGAGATGAGGTAGAAGATCAGCCATGATCTTATTGAATGGCAGAGCAGGCTCAAAGGGCCAAATGGCCTACTCCTGCTTCTTAGGTTCTATGTAATTCCACCAATTGGTACTTGGGCCAAGAGCCAGGGTTTTCTGTAGAACCAGCAAGTCAGCTGATTTTGTAAGATTGGGATTCTTGGGAACATCAAAGTTTCTGCTTATCTCAGTAGCACTGTTCAATGGTGGGACCTCCCAGTTAAAGTGGACCAGTTGAGAGGCATGTCTACCACACCCAAGGTAGCAGGGAGGTCAGCTCTTCCCAGTCACTGCCATTACCACTCTTCAGATGGCCACGAGGGAGCATGCAACAGCAGCTCTGTCTCCCTCTGGTTGTGAGGGGCCGGACTGCTGCTCCCACAGCGTAACTCAAATTGAGGAACTAAGTGGACTGGGTGTGAAATAAACGTTGCATCCTGCCATTCTATGGTGCCCCAAAATTCTGTGTGTGACCACACCACTAGGCTTATTCTAAAATCCCTTAACAAAACCAGCAAAAAAAAAGGGGTGCATTACAGTACCAAATATCCCACCACCCCACTAGCTTTAGGTTCTGCTTTGACATCATTTTAATCATTAATTAAACCACAAAGCTTACCTCTTTCTTCTTCAGGATCATCTTCTTCTGCAAAACCTTTACTGCAAAATATTTCTCAGTTTCTTTGTGCTTGGCAAGAAGTACCTAAAGTGAATGATGCTCACATTCTCAAATTGCACTTGATACAGAAAGGTTTGTCTTTCCATGGCAGATTAAAGCATCAACTACAAATTCAATGATTGAAGTCTAGCAAATGAACATTAATGATGGCTTATAAACTACATCAACTGAAGACATTAGTAAATTCAGCAATCAGAATGGATTAATAGGAAAGTCTGCACTAACCTTTCCAAAGCTGCCTTTCCCAATTATTTGAAGGTAGTCAAAGTCTGATGGCTTCACACTGTATCTATAAAAAGTTATTTTAAACCATAAAATGCAAATATTAGAGTTAGAGTCCTGCCCTTTATCATACTTCATAAGAATTACTTTATGTTGGCAGCCATCTTGTATGCAGCAAAAGGGGTAGTGGGACTAGTTGAAGTGCTCGCAGAGAGCCGGCACGGACTCGATGAGCCGAATGGCCTCCTTCTGTGCTGTAACCATTATATGATTCTAAGCCCAACAAATGGCAGCCATAAGCAGCCAGTTTATGGTGATTGGTTGAGGGAGGAATATTGTAACCAGCACCAAATAAAGCGCCCGCTCTTCTTGGAGATGAACCCATCAAATCTCTTATGTCCACCTGAACCCTTGGAACAGGAAATATTAAAGCTAGTTTATCTATCCCATCCAAAAAGACAGCACCTCTGACAATGCAGCACTCTTAGTACTGTCAACATAGATGGAGTTCAAGACTTGGAGTGGAACTTGAACCCTAAACGTTCTGATTCATATGGAAGTGCCAACAAACTGAGCCAAGCTGACCCTGTCAAACTAACTGACAGAATATTTTTATACATGTATAAAACATGGTTCTTACCTATACGATGTAGGAAGGTCAAATTCTTCTGAACCAAGACTTGACTGCAGGGAAATTAAAATGGAAATGGTTAGATTTGTGATTCAAATGCCATGGAAATATGTGCTAAAAAACACAACAGCATATACTCACTCTATTAGAATTACAATAGACATCTGCTCCCTCTGGTTGGTTTTGGTCAATTTGTAAGAAAACACAGACATCCGGGCTGCAAAATATGAGCATTTATTTTAATTGAGTTAAGACATGAAACAGATGACATCATCATGACAATTTTAAGAGCGAGATTTGAGATATAGACTGATTTGCAAACCCACAAACAAATAGAAGTGTGTTTATTTTCAGGAGCTAAGTTAAGTCCATGGTTTTAAACTCGCTTTCCGGGCCGATTTACAGTAACCACCAGGTGGTGCCATTTCTCAGCCTTTAGTCTCACAACACCAACATGGTCAAAAAACACAATTCATGAAAAGCACGATCAACCTTTCCAAGCTCGTTAAGTTGATTAATACTGTCACTCGCTCTATTTCAGGCGACACAAGCTTACACAAGATTAATAATGCATCACCCTTGCATCAAGTGTCGTCCTAAACCTGGTCTAAACGAAGAACGCTAAATGATGCAAAGATTCAACTACCGGATGAGTTTACCAACCGCATTAACACTAAACAGAAATTATAACAAAAGTCACTCACTGCTGGCAGATCTGAGGGTTAGACACCAACTTCTGGATGAAGTCATTCAAACCCATTTTTCGTTGCTTTACAAAAGCTGTGGAAAAACAAGACATTAAAAATATTCATCAGAACTCACTTTGAAATAGGCTCAAATCCCTCGAATAAATTAAAATTGTTATTTAAACACAAACGCCGCCCTGTTGAGGTTGGAGACTCTTCTATCGCGTAATTTCCATGTTATAGAGCTCAGTGTACGCGGAAGAAAAGGAACATTCATTACAGTATGTTACGCAAGTAAAAATGCCAATTCATGTTTCACTGAAACAGTCCAGGGGATCTGGCAACATTCGGGTCTCTACTCAGGTTGATCAATGCGATTTTAGGAAACAATTGAATTCCCAAATCTTAAAGCATTTGTTTAAAAGCAACTACCAATTCCGACACAGGAACTAACAAACCTTGCGACATTACCAACTTTTATTTCATTCACGCCCGCTGCTTAACAATTCAAGACATCATTTAAACTTTAAATGGTCTCTAAACCCACAAGAGGCAAGTGCTGAGAACTGCGAGTCACTAATACAGGTGCGAAGTCTTAAATCATTAAAATGCTGCAGCATTTAATAAATGCATCAACATACCAGCTAGAAACACAACGATGCCTCTCATTTTGGAATAAGTGAAATCGCTTGCGGTTTCAGTCACAGCCATGTTGTATCAATCCCCAGGAGCAGAGCACCGGCTGCAATGTAATGGATGCAATATCTTGAGCTTGCCCGGAATTAATCCTGTTTCAAACTCTCCCCAGCCTCTCGCAACCTGGGACAGGCGGACTGAACGCGGCGCAGCGGCCGCGCGATCTTCTTATAACCGGCGCAGAGTGCGCGTGCCCCGCCCCCATCCTGCGTCACAATCGTTACTCAGGCAACCGGGCTCTGTGACGCGGGGGGAGGTGTCCCCGCCCATTAGAGGCAGCCGATTGGTTCGAATGTGAATGTCAATCAAAGCGGTGACGGGAGATTCTCAGTCTGACCTCTGGGGACAAGTGACCGCCGAAAGACTGGCCAATTGTTCAGTGTTTTTGCAATAGATGTGACAGCGAGAACTGGTAGTTAACCAGTTCTTTACCAAACACTTCGCCTGTGGTGTCGAACGGTGGAAGCCTGGAACGCCAACTCGTTGCTCTCTCATGTTGTTTCCCGCATTGTCTGTTTTGCTTTTATACTGTTTGCTGGCAACTACTTTTTGCATTGGGGACTGTTAAATAATGAAATATTTGATCAAAGTGTGCGAGACTGGTCACAAACCCTGGATTCCACAGCTATGTTTATTTTGAACAGAGATTTTAAACATGGGTCACTTGACAGGGTTTATAATCTTGTTAATGCAGTCTCTGAAGGAAACGCCATAGAATCAATCAGTTTGAAAATAGCTCGGTCAATACAATATGTAAAAACCGAAGAAAACACAAATTAATGTCTTAAAAAATCGAGGTAAGAGATATAATTGGTACTGCATACAGTGGCTTCCCTCCCTTGGTTTAACCGGCTTTTTCAACACAGCTTTCATTCATCGGGGACTTAAGGCTGCTCGAGTCAGATGTTTGTTAATCTGCTTGAGATACATCCGCTTGATGTTGCGGTTGTAACATTAAAAGACTTCACAACCACCGGACATCTCAAAGCGCTTTACAGCCAATTAAGTACTTTTGAAGTGTAGTCACTGTTGTAATGCAGGAAACGTGGCAGCCAATTTGCGCACAGCAAGCTCCCATAAACAGCAATGTGAAAATGACCAGATAATCTGTTTTTTTGTTATGTTGATTGAGGGATAAATATTGGCCCCAGGACACCGGGGAGAACTCCCCTGCTCTTCTTTGAAATAATGCCATGAGATCTTTTACATCCACCTGAGAGAGCAGACGGGGCCTCAGTTTAATATCTCATCTGAAAGTCAGCACCTCCGACAGTGCACCTCCCTCAGCACTGCACTGGAGTGTCAGCCTAGCTTTATGTGCCCAAGTCTCTGGAGTGGGATTTGAACCCACAACCTTCTGACTCAGAGGCGAGAGTGCTGCCCACTGAACCACAGTGTTAAACACACTACCCATTGATATCATGCTGCACATTAGAATACCAAATCTTAATAAAAATTAATAGAATAATAGAATGATACAGCACATAAGGAAGCCATTCGGCCCATCGTGCCTGTGCCGGCTCTTTGGTAGAGCTTTCCAATTAGTCCCACTCCCCTGCACATTTCCCCCTTGAAATATTTATCCAATTCCCTTCTTTTTAAAATAAAAACAGAAAATGCTGGAAATACTCAGTAGATCAAAAATGTGTGGGTTAGGTTGATTTGGCTATGATAAATTGACCCTTAGTGTTAGGGGGGATTAAATATGTGGGGTTATGGGGATAGGATGGGATATGTTAGGGGGAATTAAATACGTGGGGTTACGGGGCTAGGGTGGGATATGTGTACTGTGGGGATTAAAGCAGGGACAGGGTACTGGATTTGGATGATCAGCCATGATCGTATTGAATGGCGGAGCAGGCTCGACGGGCCGAATGGCCTACTCCTGCTCCTAGATTCTATGTTTCTATTTCCAGCATTTTCTGTTTTTAATTTCAGATTTCCAGCATCAGCAGTATTTTGGCCTTTTTCACCTTGTTGTGCTAAGTGTACCTACACTGCTGTCTTTCTATTCACGTCATAATTTTGTTGTAGTCTATATTTCTGCAGCTGCGGGTATATGAGGGAGGAGAAGGTTTGCATGAACTCGCCCCCTGACAAGACAGAGCACGCGGGGGGAAGGTTCCTTTTAATTTGTTTTTAAGTTCCTGTCCTTCATTTAAAGGGGACACTTGCTGAACTCCAAACCGACAATTGCCAGGATGCAGCCACGTGCACATAAAGTACAGACCATCTTCAATATTTGCATTTCCTAACTTCAAAACTTCTGGGCAAAATTCCAATACGCGCTGGCAGCAGCTTCTAATAAGAGAGACATTATTGTCGAGGTTTCTATGTGGAAATTTACTGAAGAGTTGAGTAATCCAAAAAAAACTCTATCAGAAGGTTAAATTCTAGCCCAGCCGGAAGAATGTTACAGGTCCGCCAAGGAGCCAATGTTACTTATTGATGATAGTGTTCCTGAATCGCTGGATTGCCACTGACTGTTTCTGAACAAGTGCCCAAAGCAGCCTGTTTAAACCAAACATCCATTTATCATAACCAAAGCAGTACCGTGCAAACCGGCAGCAAGATCTGCTCGGGACAGCTCGGTATTTGACACAGTTTCATCAATAAATATAAATGAGACTGCTAACCAGACGTTATAACCCTGCAAATGTATAGAACCAAAGCGTCGTAAATTCGAGGTGAAATATCTTTTCGCTGCTCCTTCAAATTCCAAACCCGCCTGAAATGATTGGGAGCCACGGAGCAGACAGTGCAAACCGACCATTAAATTTTCCTTTATCAGTACTGAGTTTCTTCCTACTGAAGCAAACACGCAAATGTGCCATTCTCAATGTAAAATAAAATCTCACCAATGAATGCTGTTTTTGCACCAGCTGTTTTCATGGTTGTCTCCTCCAGCTGGGTTCCTCTGCACTGCCCGTATTACTTCCTGTATGTGGCACAATTGCTCTGTTTAATGTTCCCCTGTTATAATTATGGACCAACTAACTGAAGATTTGGCATGGTGAAATATGGAGCTTAAGAGTAAAATAGGAAATAGTGGAAAACCCCAGGATGATTCTTATGTCAAATCTATCTAATTTATATATTGGAATTGGATAAATACTTGAAAAGGAAAGAAATTGCAGGGCTATGGGGAAAGAGCAGGGGAGTGGGACTAATTGGAAAGTTCTACCAAAGAGCCGGCGCAGGCACGATGGGCCAAATGGCCTCCTTTTGTGTTGTATGATTCTATGATTAAACATCAACATTCCAGGTGTCAATTCAAATTTCTGTATAATACCGGAGGGGCAGATTTTCCTGTTAGTGCATCAGGTCATATTGGATCACCCGAACACAGTGCAGGGAGTAAAATTAGGTGGGACAGATTGTGCACTATTAATGGAGGCTGCCCCATTTTCTGTCCATTTGAATTAGCGGATGAAATAATGGCTAGGCTCCCTTATGAGCAACTGAACGTCCCTGTTCTTGCAGCTAAATTTCAAAGGCCTTTAGTTTGCTGTTTACTGAAGTCAATGGGAATCGGGGGGAGAACTCTCCACTGGCTGGATTCATACCGAGCACAAAGGAAGATGGTTGTGGTGGTTGAAGGTCAATCATCACAGCCCCAGGACATCGCTGCAGGAGTTCCTCAGGTCAGTGTCCTAGGCCCAACCATCTTCAGCTGCTTCATCAATGACCTTCCCTCCAACATAAGGTCAGAAATGGGGATGTTCGCTGCTGACTGCACAGTGTTCAGTGCCATTGACAACTCCTCAGATAATGAAGCAGTCCATGCCCGCATGCAACAAGACCCGGACGACGTTTAGGCTTGGGCTGATAAGTAGCAGGTAACATTCGCGCCACACAAGTGCCAGGCAATGACTATCTCCAACAAGCAAGAGTCTAACCACCGCTCCTTGACATTCAACGGCAATACCATCGCCGAATCCCCCACCATCAACATCCTGGGGGTCACCATTGACCAGAAACTTAACTGGACCAGCCACATAAATACTGTGGCAACAAGAGCAGGTCAGAGGTTAGGTATTCTGCGGCGAGTGCCTCACCTCCTGACTCCCCAAAGCCTTTCCACCACCGACAAGGCACAAGTAAGGAGTGTGATGGAATACTCTCCACTTGCCTGGATTAGTGCAGCTCCAACAATACTCAAGAAGCTCGACATCATCCAAGACAAAGCAGCCCGCTTGATTGGCACCCCTTCCACCACCTTAAACATTCACTCCCTCCACCACCGGCGTACCGTGGCTGCAGTGTGTACCATCTACAAAATGCACTGCAGCAACTCACCAAGGCTTCTTCGGCAGCACCTCCCAAACCTGCGACCTCTTCTGCCTAGAAGGACAAGGGCAGCAGGCACATGGGAACACCACCACCTCCAAGTTTCCCTCCAAGTCACACACCATCCTGACTCAGAAGTATATCGCCGATCCTTTATTGTCGCTGGGTCAAAATCCTGGAAGTCCCTCCCTAACAGCACTGTGGGAGCACCATCACCACATGGGCTGCAGCGGTTCAAGAAGGCGGCTCACCACTACCTTCTCAAGGGCAATTAAGGATGGGCAATAAATGCTGGCCTTGCCAGCGATGCCCACATCCCATAAAAACTAATTTTAAAAAAGCTTGTTGTACCTGGTCTGTGGCAGAGGGCGCGTTAGCTGTGGCACAGTAGCTTTGATAGTTTGTAGGGGCGTAGCCAGTATTTAGCAACATCTGCACGTGGCTACATGTTTTATGGAGACAGACATTCTCATATGTGGAAAATTTATCTGTTACTTGCTCCCAGCACAAATTGGCACCGACAATCCCCTCCTCGAGGGGAACGGCGTACCTTATATTGAAAGTACACCCCTATGCTTGCCTTTACCTTTATGAATTTCCGATTTCAGCAAGCGGAAATTCCCGATGATTCCCTCCCTTAATCTCTGCCAAAGAAACCAGAATAACAGACAACAGTAAACAAACCAATGAATCTCTTGTGATAAAAACAGAAAATGCTGGACTTACACATTGGGCCCATCAGCATCTGAAAGAGACTTCCGCAACCGGTGGCACTGCAGGAACTGAAGTGCGTAGTGGACATCGGTAATATTTAACTTCATAAGTTTCCTTTGTTTTTTTATGGTTTTCATTAGTTGTGCCCCTCTAAAAGGGGGCACTTTGGTTTGATGACACTGGGGCAACCCAGTGTCGCCTTATTGGTTTAGTTAGGAAAGGCATCTGAAAGAGAAAAGGTAGGTTAGCATTCTAGGTGGGGATTTTTTAAAGATTTGTTTATTCTCTCTTTCAGATGCGAATAGACCTTTTTTTTTATTCCTTTAAGAAACGCATCAATATAGGAGCAAAATCCTGCGAACGCTGGAAATCTGAAATAAAAACAGAAAATGCTGGAAATACTCAGCAGGTCAGGCAGCATCTGTGGAGAGAGAGACAGAGTTAATGTTTCAAGACGATGACGAAAGGTCCTCTGTTTCTCTCTCCACAGATGCTGCCTGACCTGCTGAGTATTTCCAGTATCAATATAGGAACAGGTGTAGGCCATTTGGTCCCTCAAGCCTGTTCCGTTGATCTGTAGCTCAATCCCATTTACCCGCCTTTGTTTCCTAACCCTTGATAGCCCTACTATCGCCCTCAGTCTTGAAAATTTCAATTGCTTCACCATCCAGTCTTTTGAGGGAGTGAGTTGCAGACTTCCACTATCCTTTACGTGAAAAAGTGCTTCCTAATTTCACTCTTAAATGGCTTAGCTCTATTACGCCCTCTTGTTCTAGCTCCCCCCACCAGAGGAAATAGTTTCTCTGTATCTACCCTATCGAATCCCTTAATCGTTTTAAATACGTCGATTAGAGTGTCCCTCAATCTGCTAAACTCAAGGGAATACAAGCCACATTTATGCAACCTGTCCTCATAATTTAACCCTTTAAGCCCTGGCATCGTTCTGGTAAATCTGCATTGTACCCCTTCCAAAGCCAATATATCCTCCTTTTGCCTTGCACCATCATCCCTTTTGTAATTTAATCTCTCCTGCCTTCCATCCTATCACAGACCTTCCCTTTAGTTCTTTCCTCCCCTCCCTCTTTCCCTGCCCCTGCACTTGCTTAAAACCTGTTACATCTCTAACTTTTTCCTGTTCTGATGAAAGGTCATCAACCAGAAATGTTGACTCTGTTTCTCTCTCCACAGATGCTGCCCGACCTGCTGAGAATTTCCAGCATTTTCTGTTTTTATATCCTTCACGAGGTTCGGTGCCCAGAACTGAACACAGTACTCCAGATGGGCTGTGACCAAGACTCTGAACAATTAAAGCGTCACTTAGGACCATCGGAGCAGGAGGAGGCCATTCAGCCCCTCGAGCTTGTTCACCCATTCAATGAGATCATGGCTGACCTGCGATCTAACTCCATATACCCGCCTTTGGCCCATATCCTTTAATAACTTTGGTTAACGAAAAGCTATGAATCTCAGATTTAAAATTAACAATTGATCCAGCATCAATTGCCATTTGCGGAAGAGAGTTCTAAACTTCTACCACCTGTTGTGTGTAGAAGTGTTTCCTAATTTCACTCCTGAAATGTCTGGCTCTAATTTTTAGACTATGCCCCCTAGTCCTAGAATCCCCAACCAGCAGAAATAGTTTCTCTCTATCTACCCTATCTGTTCCCCGAAATATCTTGAAAACTTCGATCTTCTGAATTCTAGGGAAAACAAATCTAATTTGTGTAATCTCTCCTCGTAACTTAACCCTTGAGTCCGGGTATCATTCTGGTAAACCTACGCTGCACTCCCTCCAAGGCCAATATATCCTCCCTAAGGTGTGGTGCCCAGAATTGCTCACAGTACTCCAGGTGCGGTCTAACCAGGGTTTTGTATAGCTGCAGCATAATTTCTACCCCCTTGTATTCTAGTCCTCTAGGTGTCAGCTGTGGCTCAGTGGGTAGCACACTCGCCTGAGTCAGAAGGTTGTGGGTTCAAGTCCCACTCCAGGGACTTGAGCACATAAAACTAGGCTGACACTCCAGTGCAGTGCTGAGGGAGTGCTGCACTGTTGGAGGTGCTGTTTTTTGGATGAGACATTAAACCGAGGCTCCGTCTGCTCTCTCAGGTGGACGTAAAAGATCCCATGGCACTATTTCGAAGAAGAGCAGGGGTGTTATCCCTGGTGTCCTGGCCAATATTTATCCCTCAACCAACATAACAAAAACAGATTATTTGGTCATTATCACATTGCTGTTTGTGGGAGCGTGCTGTGCGCAAATTGGCTGCCGCGTTTCCTACATTACAACAGTGACTCCACTTCAAAAGTACTTCATTGGCTGTAGAGCACTTTGAGACGTCCAGTGGTCGTGAAAGGCGCTATATAAATGCAAGCCTTTCTTTTCTTTTCTCTAGATATAAAGGCCAGCATTCCATTAGTCTTTTTGATTATTTTCTGTACTTGTTCATGACATTTTAATGATCTATGTACCTGGACCCCCAAGTCCCTTTGGACCACCACTGTTTTTAGCTTTTCACCATTTAGAAAGTACCCTGTTCTATCCTTTTTAGGTCCAATGTGGATGACCTCACATTTGCCTACATTGAAATCCATTTGCCACAGTTTTGCCCATTCACTTAATTTGTCAATACCCCTTTGTAATTTTATGCTTTTGTCTACACTGCCTACAATGCCGCCTATCTTTGTGTCATCGGCAAATTTGGATATATGTCCTTTCTATGCCATCATCTAAGTCGTTAATAAATACTGTGAATAGTTGAGGCCCCAACACAGATCCCTGTGGGACACCACTAGTCACATCCTGCCAATTAGAGTACCTGCCCATTATCCCTACTCTCTATCTCCTGCCGCTCAGCCAATTTCCTAACCAGGTCAGTAATTTGCCCTCAATTCCGTGGGCTTCTACCTTAGTTAACAGTCTCTTATATGGGACTTTATCAAATGCCTTCTGGAAGTCCATATAAATAACATTCATAGACATTCCTACAAAAGCAAAATACTGCGGATGCTGGAAATCTGAAATAAAAACAGAAAATGCTGGAAATACTCAGCAGGTCAGGCAGCATCTGTGGAGAGAGAAACAGAGTTAACGTTTCAGGTCGATGACCCTTCGTCAGAACTGGAAAAAGCTGGAGATGGAACAGGTTTTTAAGCAAGTGCAGGGGCAGGGAAAGGGGGAGGGGAGGAAAGAACAAAAGGGAACGTCTGTGATAGGATGGAAGGAAGGAGAGATTAAGAGACATTAAGAGAGATTAAGAGATGGTGCAAGGCAAAAGGAGATGGTAATGGGACAAGTTAAGAAACAAAAGATGGCTCTGGATGAAGTGTAAATGGCACTGGCAGAATGAAAGACAGCTGCCATGTGAGAGAGAGAAAAAAAATTGAAATAAATGGAAAAAAAAGGATAGGGGCAGAGGTTATGGTCTGAAATTGTTGAACTCTATATTGAGTCCAGAAGACTGTAAAGTGCCTAATCGAAAGATGAGGTGCTGTTCCTCGAGCTTACGTTGAGCTTCAGTGGAACAGTGTAATAGGCCGAGGACGGTGTGGTCTGAGTGGGAGTGGAGCGGAGAATTAAAGTGACCGGCAACCAGATGCTCGGGGTCACCCTTACGGACTGAACGGAGGTATTCTGCAAAGCGGTCACCCAATCTGCGTTTGGTCTCCCCAATGTAGAGGAGACCTCATTGTGATCAGTGAATACAGTATACTAAATTGCAAGAAGTACAAGTAAATCGCTGTTTCACCTGGAAGGAGTGTTTGGGGCCCTGGACGGTGGGAAGGGTGGAGGTAAAAGGGCATGTGTTGCATCTCCTGCGCTTGCACGGGAAGGTGCCGGGCGAAGGGGAAGGGGTGTTGGGGGTGATGGAGGAGTGGACCAGGGTGTCGCGGAGGGAGCGGTCCCTTCAGAATGCTGAAAGGGAAGGTGAGGGGAAGATGCGTTTGGTGGTGGGATCACGTTGGAGGTGGCGGAAATGGCGGAGGATGAATGTGGAGGCTGGTGGGGTGAAAGGTGAGGATAAGGGGGACCCTATCGTGGTTCCAGGAGGGAGGGAAAGGGGTGAGAGCATAAGTGCGGGAAATAGAACGGACACGGTCAAGGGCCGTGTCAACCACAGTAGAGGGGAATCCTCGGTTGAGGAAAAAGGAAGACACGTCGGAAGCATTTGCTGTATCTTTCCCATTCGCCAGGATCTGTGTTATTTTTTGCATTTTTGTATGCTTTTTGTTTTAGTTTTATGCTGTCCCTTACAGTCGTCCATGGCTGTTCCTTTTTGGCAAGTAGAGCTCTTGACCCTCAGGGGTATAAATTGGTTCTGTATCACCATAAATTCTTTTTTGAACATCTTCCACTGATCTTCTGTCCTTTTACCCATTAACAGATTGGCCCAGTTTACTGTGGACAGTCTCTGTCTCATACTGTTGAAGTCGGCCTAACCCAAAACGAAAATCTTAGTAGCTGTTTCGTGTTGCTCCCTTTCAAACGCTACGTTTAACTTGATCATGTTATGATCGCTATTGGATAAATGTTCACGTACAATTAGGCTGTTAACTAAATCTAGCTCATTACTCATTACTAAATCTAATATGGCTTGCCCCCTTGTTGCCTCTAGGACATATTGTTGTAGAAAACTATTCTGGACACACTCCAGAAATTCACTACCTTTCTGACAGGTGCTAGTCTGCTTATCCCAATTTATACGAAAGTTAAAAACCCCATTAAAACCACTCCGCCTTTGCTACACACTTGTCTAATCTCTGTATTTATACAATCTTGCACTTCACAGCTGCTACCAAGGGGCAAAAACACAACTCCCACTACAGTCTTAATTCCTTTCCTATTTCTTAATTCTACCCATAAAGTCTCCACTGCCTGCTTACCTCTCTTTATATCCTCTCTTATCATTGAAGTGATTTCATCCTTAATCACTAAGGCTACTCCTCCCCCTCTGCCATTTTCCCTATCTTTCCTGTAGACCTTATAACCTGGTATATTTAGTTCCCAGTCCTGACCGTCTTGCAGCCATGTCTCAGTAATGGCTACCATGTCACACCCTCCAATTTGAATTTGTGCCTGCAGTTCATTCAATTTATTAGTTATACCCCGTGCCTTTGTATAAAGAACGCTTATTTGGACCACACACCCTAGCCTGTCCTTCAGCTCTAATGTTTTACTCACTTGTTTCTTATTTCTCTCTCCTGGTTTAATCGCTTTACATCTTTTAGTTTTCCCTTTACCTGTGGTGCCTAAAGCACAATTTCTGACTGTTACTCTACTCTCTTCCCTTTCATTTGTTTTTGAACTACTATTTGTACTACAATTTCCACCTGAGCCCTCCCTTTTATATTCCAACCCCCTTGATATAAAGGCCAACATTTCATTAGCCTTTTTGATTAATTTTTGTACCTGTTCTATTTTTATTTTCATTTTTCAGCATTCAGTTTTGCTTTTTATCTCAAATATATTTGGATTCCGATCTTTTAAAACATAGGCCGTGCAACAGTATGTTGTTCATTGCTGTATGTCCAGCTTAGTACAGCATGATTGTGGTGTTATGAAGTTTCCAATTGCAACAAAGAGATTTCTCTAGTGCTCTCAGTAACCCAACAACATTTTTAATTTAATTCATTTTTTAAAAAGTTTTTTTATCATGCTGTCAAAAACAAATTACATTTACTCAGTAGAGAATTTATACCAGGCCAAGTTACATTTCTTATGGGGTATACAGGAATTGCACGGGATAGCACAGTGAAACATCTAACCTATGCTCTACCTGACCTGGGAGCGCTTGTTACTGAAATGAGGTATAAAAGATGTAAAACGCTACATTCCCAGCATAGACACTCCTTCCCTAAATCCGCGTCTATATTTGCCAGTGCCACCGCCTCCCAACGGGCAGCTCTTGCGTAGCCACTGGCAACACTAAACTAAAATTACCTGGGTTTGTAAACTGGCAGCCAGGACACCCAGTAAAAAGTACGTCAACCCAGCTGCCAGCTATAATTTTTTTAAATTAATTCTTGGGATGTGGGCGTCACTGGCAAGGCCAGCATTTATTGCCCATCCCTAGTGGTGGTGGTGACGCGCCTTCTTGAACCTGTACAGTCCGGGTGGTAAAGGTACTCCCACACTGCTGTTAGGTAGGGAGTTCCGTAGTGAATCTGACAAGCTTGCATAAATATTGGTAATGTTTGGTATCGCTGTCAGCTGTGTGAGACCAGCACATTGGGAGCTGCCAGTACAAGAGTAATTAAATAAGTGGCTTAGAGTAGTGAAAAATTCAACCCAAGTGACAACAGAAGAATTTTTTGGTCAGCCGTGGCTCAGTGGGTAGCACGCTCGCCTCTGAGTCAAAGGTTGTGGGTTCAAGTCCCACTCCAGAGACTTGAGCACAAAATCTAGGCTAGCTTTCCAGTGCAGTGCAAAGGGAGAGCTGCACTGTCAGAGGTGCCGTCTTTTGGATGAGACGTTAAACCGTCTCAGGTGGACGTAAAAGATGCCATGGCACTATTTTGAAGAAGAGCAGGGGGAGTTCTCCCCAGTGTCCTGGCCAATATTTATCCCTCAACTAACATCACTAAAACAGATGATCCGGTCATTTTCACATGGCTGTTTGTGGGAGCTTGCGGTGCACAAATTGGTTGCTGTGTTTCCTACATTACAACAGTGACTGCACTTCAAAAGTACTTCATCGACTATAAAGCGCTTTGGATGCCCTGAGGTGGTGAGAGGCAATGTATAAATGCAAGTCTTTATTTCTTTCTTAGAAAAGTTAATGATGTGGCAATAAAAATCAGTAAAGAATAAGAGCATCATTTCTTTTGCAGGTTTGTGGACATTTTGATCTCATTGTTCGCACAGACCAGGAGCTGTGAAGATGTTGGTCTAACTGACGAGTTATTGAAGTTATATTAAAGTTCGTGTGAATGAAAGTAACAAAGAAATGTCATACTGCCAGGCCAAACATAAAAAAGGATCTGGTGGAAAGAACTGCGACTTTAGAAAAACAAAACAAGCAGGAAGTGTCAGCTTGATGATGAGATGCCGCAGAGATGATTCCACAATACACTGAACTCAGATGCCCAGTTGTTTTAACAATGTGCACATCAGGGGGCGAACTTGCTGCCCTAAACACAGGATCTCTCTCCCTGCAACTGAACATTTTTGTGACACCCTTTCATTTTGGCCACCGGAGTCGACTATCTTTAGAACGAGACACCTTAATATGATGTGACCCTCTTTCACATGGAGTTATTTATTACAAAAAGCTCCCGGTTAGGCCAAAATGATTCTTGGGGCTGGATTTTACCAACCTCGGCGGGTCCGTGGCGGGCGACGTCGGTGGCGGGTCGTGTACTCACTGCGGGCTCTAGCCCGCTGTCCAAAATGATTTTCCCCTGATTGGGCGTGTTAAGCCTGCCCAGCACGTTTGCTGGCCAATTGAAGGATGAGGCATCATCAGCCAGTTTCCTTAAAGGGGCCATGCGCAAATTGATTTTGACATTTGTGCTGTCAGTGTTCTACAGCATTGAGGTGCTGCAAACACTGACAACCCAGGCTCTCCCATGACTCTCTCCATATGCTTATGGTGGAAGTCACAGCACGCAGGGAGGTTCTCTTCCCTTCCAATGGGCGGAAGAGACCAGCCCAGGACACCAACACAGCCTGCTTGTACATTGCACAGGAGGACACAAGCAGGGATGTCATCAGGAGGACCAGGTTACAGTGGCACAAACCTTTCAATGATCTCAGCAGATCACGAAACGTTACTGCAAAGCCACACTCAACCTCATCCTGCTGTGCCACTCATCACATCCCCATCACCCTGCCTTCCCTACCCTACTCCTGCACATCCTTACTCACACCAACTTACCTTGCACCTCCACCCATCCCTCTCTATCTACATTACCACATCCCCATCTCACTAGCCACCCCTCACACTCACCCTCATCCTAGTGCAATCATACCGACTAACAACACACAAGGGTTGGCACTTGGTTGTTTTATGCAATGTTCATTCTAATCAGGAATAACAACAGAAAACGCTGGAAAAACTCAGCAGGCCAGGCAGCATCCATGGAGAGAGAAACAGAGTTAACGTTTCAGGTCGAAGACCTTTCGTCAGAACTTTCGTCTTCGACCTGAAACGTTAACTCTGTTTCTCTCTCCACGGATGCTGCCTGGCCTGCTGAGTTTTTCCAGCGTTTTCTGTTGTTATTTCAGATTTCCAGCATCCGCAGTATTTTGCTACTATATCATTCTAATCAGGACTCGGCACCAAAATGCATTCAGTCGCTGCTGACTCCTCTGGGGGGCCCATTGTCCACCCGAATAATGGTCAAAATGAAAATCAGCCCCTTAATGTTTCCCAGAAGGAAGTAATAGAGGCGCGGGTGGGGAAAAGAGGCAAATTATCCCACAGTTTTGATACAGTTCACCAAGGTTGGTTCAGCCGCAGTGTTGCCGGGTGCAGGCTGGTTGTTTCTTAGCCTCTGGTTCAGAGAATTATAGTACAGAGAGATCAAAAAGAGAGACAAAAATGTTCAAGCTTACAAAATTAAAAAAATAAGGTATGGGTTTTCTTCAGTGTCAGTGACTCCTGTCACCAGAACTCACTTAACAGAACTAACTCCCACAGCTGATGAGTCAGTACTCTGCCATGTTGAACACCACTTGGAAGAAACAATGAGAGTAGCAAGGGCACAGAATGTACTCTGGGTGGGGGACTTCAAGGTCCATCACCAAGAGTGGCTCGGTAGCACCACTACTGACCGAGCTGGCCGAGTCCTGAAGGACATAGCTGCCAGTCTGGGCCTGCGACAGGTGGTGAGAGAACCAACATGAGGGTAAAACCTACTTGACCTCGTCCTCACCACTCTACCTGTCGCAGATGCATCTGTCCATGACAAATAATAAGACAAATAGGGCCATAGTACAAAAAAATGTTTAGATGTCTAAAAATGATAAAAAGACAAATCTAAAGGCATTGTATCTGAATGCACAAAACATTCGTAATAAGGTAGACGAATTAACAGCACAAATAGATGTAAACGGATATGATATAATTGTGATTACGGAGACATGGCTGCAGGGTGATCAAGGTTGGGAGCTGAATATCTAAGGATATTCGATATTTAGGAAGGACAGGCAAAAAGGAAAAGGAGGTGGGGTGGCGTTGTTAGTAAAGGATGAAATCAGAGCAATAGTGAGAAAGGATATTGGCTCAGAAAATCAAGATGTAGAATCAGTCTGGGTGGAGCTAAGAAGCACCAAGGGGCCGAAAACATTGGTGGGAGTTGTCTATAGGCCTCCAAACAGTAGTGGTAATGTAGGGGATGGTATCAAACAGGAAATTAGAGATGCATGTAACAAGGGTACTACAGTAATCATGGGTGACTTTAATCTACAATTAGACTGGCCAAACCAAATTAGCAATAATACTGTGGAGGATGAATTCCTGGAGTGTGTATGAGATGGGTTTTTAGACCAGTAAGTTGAGGAGCCAACTAGGGAATAGGTTATCCTAGATTGGGTATTGTGCAATGAGAAGGGGTTAATTAATAATCTTCAGGGAAGAGTGACCATAACATGATAGAATTCTTCATTAAGATGGAAAGTGAAGAAGTCCAAACCGAAACTAGGATCCTAAATCTAAACAAAGGAAACTACGAAGGTATGAGGAGTGAGTTGGCTATGATAGATTGGGGAGCTTCATTAAAAGGCATGACGGTAGATAGGCAATGGCTAGCATTTAAGGAACGAATGCATGAATTGCAACATTCCTTTCTGGCGCAAAAACACAAAAGGAAAAGCGTCCCAACCATGGCTAACAAAAGAAATTAAGGATAGTATTAGATCCAAAGAGGAGTCATATAAAGTTGCCAGAAAAAGTAGCAAGCCTAAGGATTGGGGGCAGTTTAGATTTCAGCAAAAAAGGACCAAGAGATTGATTAAGAGGGGAAAAATAGAGTATGAGAGTAAACTTGTAAGGAACTTAAAAGTGGACTGTAAAATCTTCTACAAGTATGTAAAAAGAAAAAGATTAGTGAAGACAAATGTAGATCCCTTACAGTCAGAAACGGGAGAATTTATAATGGGGAACAAGGAAATGGCAGAGCAATTAAACAAATACTTTGGTTCTGTCTTCAAGGAAGAGGACACAAATAACTTCCCAGAAATGCTAGGGAACCAAGGGGTAAAAATTAGGTCGCGCCCCATTTGGGGTGCAAATATCATCTGGACGCAAATATTAGCGCCTGGCGCTAATTATCGGCACTGACTGGAAACTTCACTTTTACCGCCCCGGGAGGTGAGTGGAGCGCTAAATCAGGCGCTGCACACCTGTCTTAAGGCGCAAAGGCCAAGGAGTGAGGCGCTAACTCAGCACGCGAGCGCAGCGCAGCTGCTGCCAGTTAGCGAGGGAACACAGACACACTGGCGCCGGCCACTTCTTAAAGCGGGGGGGGGCCAACTTGCTCCCCAGCCACACCCTGCTCATTGCAGCCTTGAATCTCGGCCTGGAGAGACCTGTGAATCCATTTTGCTGCCAAGCATGGAGAGGGTGAGAGAACGCGCTCATCGCTTCACCGAGCGGGCCTTGGATGCTCTGGTTGGCGCGGTGGAGCGCAGAAGATGTATGCTCTTCCCTGAGAGTGGCAGGAGGCCTTTGCCATGCGAGTTCAGAAGAGTGTGGAGGGAGGTGGCTCAGAGCGTCTCCTCCAGGAGCATGGTGCCCAGGACCCATACTCAATGCCGCAAAAAGTTCAACGACCTCACTCGGGTCATCAGGGTGAGTGGCTTTTTCTCAATACCTCTCCATCCCTCCATCTCAACCTCACTCTATGGCCAGAGGGTCTTAAAACCCCAATGCACAACACTCATCCAACACCTATGGCCCTTTCATCAAACACACACACACATTCCACACTTTGCATACAGTAAGGGCTATTCACCTATGGGAGGCACATCAGGCAACACCATGGCTGCATACAGTAAGGGCTATTCACCTATGGGAGGCACATCAGGCAAGACCATGGCTGTATATTTACTCAGATGCTGTCCTTTTTCTTACAGGCCAAGCTGGCGCATAATCGGAGACAGCAGCAACGGACAGGTGGAGGGCGGCCTCAGCTGCAACCCCTCAGCGATCTTGAGGAGCGCGTCCACAGGATTGTGGCAAGCCGGGTGATCGGTCCCGTCGCCACTGGAGACGCCGACCCCGTTCTGGACAGCAATGGTAAGGTCATCACCTTTTTGTCCTCTGTCCTTCCACTTGTCCCTCACAACACCAGCCTTTGACACTTTCAATCCAACTTGCTAACTCGCTGCACTTATTCCTCCCTTACTGCCACCCTGTCCTCACGCTAAAGCCACTCTTGTACCTCCCTGCTTTCAGATGGTGATTCACCAGCTGAGGAGACGGGCCCTGAAGCTGCCACTGGGAGTGATGCTGCAGCTGAGGAGGAAGAGGAAGCCGTAGCATCAGTGCCACCCTCTCCCGAGGAAGCCCATGCCCACACTGGGAACACGCCTTCCCTGGAGGGGAGCAGGGGGGAAGGGTCTGATGAGGGTGAAGCTCCAGGACCCAGCGGGCTGCAGCAACGCCATGGGGGGAGTAGGGAAGAACGGGGGCCTTCTCCCCAGAGGGAGAGTATGCCAGACACTCCTACTGCAATGGACGCAGAGGAGGAGCGGCTGATCACAGAAATGAACACCCAGGCGGTGGGCATGCACACTGAGCTCATGGGTGCAGTGGGAAGGGTGCCCGAATGCATTGAGTCACTGGCAAGGAGTGTGGAGCACTTCGCTGTAGCACAGGCGGATGCCACACTAACGCTTAGTGCTGCAATTCAGTCACTGGCTTCCGTGATCCCATCTCTGACTGCTCTCATACAGACTCAGATTGAGGCCACGCGAGCACAGACTGCTGCCAACCTCGATGGTTCGTGCACATGTCCCCGGGGCTGTCACCGCGCCGCAGCAGGCCAGCAATCTGTTCTCCGGCAGATTGCTCCGGATGCTGAAGTGCTGCCCCGTGGGAGTGCCAGTGTGTCGGGCGAGCAGGGAGTTGCTGTCCTCTCTCACGATGACAGCATTCCTGCTGCCAACACTGTCACTTCTCCACTGCACTTGCCACCGCCTGTAGGACAGACTGCTGCCGCCCATGCAGAGTTGGTGCAGTCTGCAGCAGGGCCCTCCAGGCCCAGAACTGGTCGAGGCCGTCCTTCAGGGGCATCTGCAGTGTCAGGGTCTGACGAGCAGCAGCCTTCCACCAGCCTTGCTGCAGCCACTGAGGTCCCATTACGGAGGAGCAGTAGGGTTAGAAGGGGGAAGTGCGCAAGGGAAGGAGATCACCCTCGAAGGGCAAAAAGTAGGAGGTGTGACAAAATGCTGGTCATTTTTTTATTAAAGGTCGAGGTTCATGGTCCAACTTTTGTTTAGTGTTTTGGACATTATCTCCAGGTTGTGAGAACCAGTTATGTTATTGACTGTTTTTTTGTGTTTATTTCTATGAGTTTGTCATGAGGAATTGACACACACAGAGTTTGTAAAATAAATAAGTTTCTGTATTCAAAATATACATGGTTGGTGGTTGGAATTATTGGTGCCTTGGCCGGCTTAGGGGTTGCGTGCTGGGTTCATTAATGTTGGTAGCAATGGCAGGGGCCCTAGAAGCGGCTTGCTATTAGCCGTTGACGGACGGCCCTTGCAGTTTGACCATTGTGGGCCGCCCTCCCGCCTTGGTGCTGCTGATGATCATCGTCCTCGTCCTCTTCCTCCTCTTCCTCCTCCTCCTCTGGTGGTGCTCCAAGGCCTGGTGGCATTGGCTGGGTCCTGAGGATTGCCATGTTATGCAACATGCAGCACACGACTACGAAGTTCGATACTCGCTCAGGCGAGTACTGCAGGGCTCCTCCAGAATGGTCCAGACAGCGGAACCGTTGCTTCAGCACGCCGATTGTGCGCTCAATAATGTTCCTGGTAGCTTGATGGCTCTCATTGTACCGCAGCTCAGCAGGGGTGTTGGGCGTACGGAGCGGTGTCATCAGCCAGGTGCTCAATGCATACCCCTTGTCCCCGAGAAGCCAACCAACTGGCTGATGCGGTGCCTCGAAAAGTTCTGCCACAGTAGTCTGGCACAGGATAAAAGCATCGTGGCAGCTGCCAGGATACTGGGCATTGACAGCGAGTATCAGCTGTCTGTGGTCACAGACCAACTGGACATTCAAGGAATGGAACCCCTTTCTGTTCCTGAATTCCTCGGCATTCTCATGCGGAGCACGCAAAGCCACATGCGTGCAGTCAATGGTGCCCTGCACCATGGGGAAGCCCGCTGCCCTCGCAAAGCCCAGAGCGCGGTCACGCTGCTTGTCTGGGGTCATGGGGAAAGAGATGAACTCTCGTCTCCTTTTGAAGAGGGCATTTGTGACCTGCCGGATGCAGCAATGCACCGCGAACTGGGAGATATTGGCGAGGTCCCCAGCAGCAGCTTGAAATGAGCCAGTAGCGTAAAAGTTCAAAGCCACTGTGACCTTCACTGCCACCGACAGAGACGTCCTGGACCTCAGTTGAGGCTGCAGATCTGGCTGCAGCAGGTGGCAGAGCTCAGTGACCACCTCCTTGCTGAATCGCAGCCTTCGCAAACACAGCTCCTCGGACATATGGATGTAGGAGAGCTGTTCACGATATACCCTGGGAGGGTAAGCTCTCCTGTACATACGCCTGATGGCCCTCCTCCGTCTGGCCATCATTGCCACTCTCTCTCTGCGTCTCTGTATCCTCCGATTCAGCTGGAGCAGGACGACGCCCCCAATCAGTGCTGCCCCCATATTCTCTTTGCAAGCAAAGTAATGAAGGACAGCAACTAAAGTAGCAGCAAAGTTAGGATCAATAGGCAAAACTACCTCACAAAGCGTTGAGTCAATGTAGAAGTCTCTCTTTCTCTCTCTCCGAATCTCTCTCTCTCTCTCAGAACGAGTGGTGCAAAAATGTCGACCACAGAAAAAGACAGGAAGAGGCCCCCTTTAAATAGCGGCCCCCCCCAGCCCCACAGCGATTGATAGCGTTCCAGTCTTACGGTCGTTGGAAGCGCCAGGCGGTAAGGCAGGGGGCGCCACTCAATTTCCGCTCCGGGGCGCCACAAGGGCGTTGCACCATGGAATGACGTCACAATCTGCGCGCGCAGGTGGTCGCAGCGGTAAAGTTTAGCGCCGCCGCACAATCTCTAGTTAAGTTCCCGAGCGGCGCAAACATCGCTGCGCCCGGGCGTTAGCGGCTTTGCGCCCCATTAGCGCCCTCTTAAGGCGCTAACGGGAGGCGCAACCAACTGAATTTTTACCCCCAAGGGTCTAGTGAGAAGGAGGAATTAAAGGAAATTAGTATTAGTAAAAAAATAGTGCTGGAGAAATTAATGGGACTGAAAGCCGATAAATCCCCAGGGCCTGATAATCTGCATCCCAGAGTACTAAAAGAGGTAGCCGTGAAAATAGTGGATGCATTGGTTGTCATCTTCCAAAATTCTATAGATTATGGAACAGTTCCTGCAGATTGGAGGGTGGCAAATATAACCCCACTATTTAAAAAAGGAGGGAGAGAGAAAACAGGGAACTACAGATCGGTTAGCCTAACATCAGTAGTAGGGAAAATGCTAGAGTCTATTATAAAGGATAACAGGACACTTAGAAAATATCAACGGGATCAGACAAAGTCAATATGGATTTATGAAAGGGAAATCGCGTTTGACAAACCTACTGGTGTTTTTTGAGGATGTAACTGGTAGAATAGATAAGGGAGAACCAGTGGATATGGTGTATTTGGATTTTCAGAAGGCCTTTGATAAAGTCCCACATAAGAGGTTAGTGTGCAAAATTAAAGCACATGGGATTGGGGGTAATATACTGGCATGGATTGAAAATTGGTTAACAGACAAGAAACAGAGAGTAGGAGTAAATGGGTCTTTTTCGGGGTGACAGGCGGTGACTAGTGGGGTACCGCAGGGATCAGTGCTTGGGCCCCAGCTATTCACAATATATATCAAGGATTTGGATGAGGGAACCAAATGTAATATTTCCAAGTTTGCTGACGACATGAAACTAGGTGGAATTGTGAGTTGTGAGGAGGATGCAAAGAGGCTTCAAGGCGATTTAGACAATTTGAGTGAGTGGGCAAATACATGGCAGATGCAGTATAACGTGGATAAATGTGAAGTTATCCACTTTGGTAGGAAAAACAGAAAGGCAGAGTATTATTTAAATGGTGATAGATTAGGAAATGTTGATGTACAAAGGGACCTGGGTGTCCTTGTACACCAGTCACTGAAAGCAAACATGCAGGTGCAGCAAGCAGTTAGGAAGGCAAATGGTATGTTGGCCTTCTTTGCAAGAGGATTTGAGTACAGGAGCAAGGATGTCTTACTACAGTTATACAGGGCCTTGGTGAGACCACACCTGGAGTACTGTGTGCAGTTTTGGTCTCCTTACCTAAGAAAGGATATACTTGCCATAGAGGGAGTGCAGCGAAGGTTCACCAGACTGATTCCTGGGATGGCAGGACTGTCGTATGAGGAGAGTTTGGGTCGACTAGGCCTGTATTCACTAGAGTTTAGAAGAATGAGAGGGGATCTCATTGAAACGTATAAAATTCTGACAGGACGAGACAGACTGGATGCAGGGAGAATGTTTCTCCTGGCTGGGGGGTCTAGAACGAGGGGTCACAATCTCAGGATACGAGATAGGACATTTAGGACTGAGATGAGGAGAAATTTCTTCACTCAGAGGGTGGTGAACCTGTGGAATTCTCTACCACAGAAGGCTGTGGAGGCCAAGTCACTGAATATATTTAAGACGGAGATACATAGATACATAGATACATAGAAGATAGGAGCAGGAGTAGGCCATCCGGCCCTTCGAGCCTGCTCCGCCATTTAATGAGATCATGGCTGATCCTTCAATTCAGTATCCCGTCCCCGCCTTCTCTCCGTAACCCTTAACCCCTTTTGCCTGTAGAAATATATCTAATTCCCTCTTAAATATATTTAATGAGCTGGCGTACACTGCCCTCTGTGGCAATGAGTTCCACAGGTTCACCACCCTCTGAGTGAAGAAATTCCCCCTCATTTCTGTCCTAAATGGTTTAGCCCTTATCCTTAAATTATGTCCTCTAGTTCTGTTCTCACCCGCCAAGGGAAACATTCCTTCTGCATCTAATCTGTCTAGACCTGTCAGAATTTTATACACTTCTATGAGGTCCCCTCTCAATCTTCTAAACTCCAGTGTGTACATCCCTAAACTACATAGTCTCTCCTCATAGGTCAATCCCGCCATTCCTGGTATCAGCCTGGTGAATCGCCGCTGCACCCCCTCCATGGCAAGAACATCTTTCCTCAGATGAGGCGACCAAAACTGTACACAGTACTCGAGGTGTGGTCTCACCAGTGCCCTGTACAGCTGCAGCAAGGTATCCCTGTTCCTGTATTCCAACCCTTTTGCTATGAAGGCCAGCATACCGTTTGCCTTCTTGACCGCCTGTTGCACCTGCATGCTCGCCTTCAGTGACTGGTGTACAAGAACACCCAGGTCTCTCTGTACTTCCCCCTCTCCCAATTTATTGCCATTTAAATAATAATTTGCCCTCCCGTTCCTGCACCCAAGGTGGATAACTTCGCACTTGTCCACATTATAGTGCATCTGCCATTTATCCGCCCAATCACCCAGTCTGTCCAAATCGCTCTGGAGCTTCCTGGTCTCCTCCTCTGAGCCCACCCCCCCTCCTAGTTTAGTGTCGTCTGCAAATTTGGAAATGCTGCATTTGACTCCCTGATCCAGGTCATTAATATAAATTGTGAACAGCTGGGGACCCAGGACAGATCCCTGTGGTACCCCACTTGTTACTGCCTGCCATTCAGAAAATGAGCCGTTTATTCCAACTCTCTGTTTTCTATCTGACAGCCAGTTCTCTATCCACGTCAATACTTTCCCCTTTATCCCATGAGCTTCAATTTTCCATGCTAATCTTTTATGTGGGACCTTATCGAAGGCCTTTTGGAAGTCCAGGTACACCACATCTACTGGCTCTCCCCCATCTATTTTACCAGTTACTCCCTCAAAAAATTCCAATAGATTAGTCAAGCACGATTTACCCTTTGTAAATCCATGTTGACTCTGTCCTATCCTGTCCCCATTTGCTAAGTGCTCGGCTATTTCATCCTTAATGATGGACTCCAGCATTTTGCCCACAACTGATGTAAGGCTTACAGGTCTGTAATTACCTGCTTTTTCCCTACCCCCCTTTTTGAATAGTGGGGTAACGTTAGCTACCCTCCAATCCATGGGCACTGTTCCCGAGTCTAATGAATTCTGAAAAATCATGCTTAGTGCATCCGCTATCTCTAGGGCCACCTCCTTCAGTACCCTAGGATGCATGTTATCAGGCCCTGGGGATTTGTCCGCCTTCAATCCCTTTAGCTTCCTTAACACCATATCCTTAGAGATATTGATTTGCGTCAGTTCCTCCTTTGCCAATGTCCCTATTTTTCCCGATATCCCAGGGAGGTTTTTTGTGTCTTCCTTCGTAAAGACTGACCCAAAGTATGCATTTAGTTGGTCTGCCATTTCCTTATTTCCCATTATATATTCCCCCGTATCTGACTGCAATGGACCAACTTTGGTTTTCACCAGTCTTTTCCTCTTGATATACTTATAAAAGCTTTTGGAGTTAGTTTTTATATTTTCCGCCAGCTTGCTTTCGTAAGCTATTTTGCCCTTCTTGATTAAGCCCTTTGCCCTCCTTTGCTCTATCTTAAACTGTTCCCAATCTTCCGCTCTGGCGCGTTTTTTGGCTATTTTATACGCCCTATCTTTGGATTTTATGCTGTCTCTAATTTCCCCTGTTATCCACGGTTGAGTCACCTTTTTAGATTTCCTTTTATGCCAGATTGGTATAAACAATTTTTGCAATTTTGTCATTCTATCTTTAAATGCTTGCCATTGTTTATCTACCTCCAGTCCTCCCAGGAACGTTGTCCAATCAGACCTACTCAGTTCCCGTCTAATGGCATCATAATTCCCCTTGTTTAAATTCAGGACCTGAGTCTCTGAGTCAATTTCTTCGCTCTCCATTTCGAGTGAGAAATCGATCATGTTATGATCGCTCTGACCCAAGGGTCCCCGTACAACAAGATTACTAATTAGTCCCTTCTCATTGCACAGTACCCAGTCCAATATAGCCTGTTCCCGAGTTGGTTCCTCGACATATTGATCCAGATAACCATCCCTTAAACACTCAAGGAATTCCTCCTCCTCATTATTTTTACTGATTAGGCTAGTCCAATCTATATGTAAGTTAAAGTCACCTATGATGACAGCTGTGCTCTTATTGCACGCTTCTCTAATTTCCCTCGTGATGCCCTCCCCAACCTCTATTTTACTATTTGGAGGCCTATATACCACTCCTATTAATGTTTTTCGCCGCTCGCTATTTCTTAGCTCCACCCATATAGATTCTGTATTAACTGAGTTAATATCCTTCCTTTCAATTGCATTTATCCCCTCTTTTACCAGCAATGCTACCCCTCCTCCCTTTCTTTTTTGTCGATCCTTCCTAAATACTGAATACCCCTGTATGTTAAGCTCCCAGCCCTGCTCACCCTGCAACCATGTTTCCGTAATCCCAATTAGATCATAATTATTAACCTCTATTTCCACAGCTAATTCATCTACCTTGTTCCTGATGCTTCTCGCATTAAGGTATAAAACCCTCAGGCTTTTTTTATGCTCACATTTTTTATGAATTAGTTTGGCCCTTTGTTTTTTGTTCCTCTCCTTTTTACCATTTATTTCTGTCTGCCTTTCACTTTCCTCTATTTCACTACATGGGTTTCTAGCCCCCTGCCATACTAGTTTAAATGCTCCCGAACTGCTTTATCAAAATTTACCCCGAGAACCTCAGTTCCATCTTTGCACAGGTGTAGACCGTCCCTTTTGTATAGGTCACACCTACCACAAAACTGGTCCCAATGCCTCAAAAATTTAAAACCCTCCCTCTTACACCACTGCTCAAGCCACGTATTTAGCCTAACTATCCTGTTCTCTGTACTCTTACTAGCACGTGGCACTGGTAGTAATCCAGAGATTACTACCTTCGAGGTCCTACTTTTTAGCTTGGCTCCTAACTCCCTAAATTCTACTTGTAGGACCTCTTCCCTTTTTTTAGCTACGTCGTTGGTACCAACATGTATCACGACAACTGGCTGTTCCCCCTCCCCCTCCAGAATGTTCTGCACCCGCGCCGAGACATCCTTGACCCTTGCACCAGGGAGGCAAATTACCATCCTGGAGTCTCGGTCGCGACCACAGAAACTCCTATCTATTCCCCTTACAATCGAATCCCCTATTACTATAGCCCTGCCACTCTTTTTCCCTCCCTTCTTTGCAACAGAGCCAGTCATGGTGCCATGAGCCTGGCTGCTGGTGCCTTCCCCCGATGAGTCATCCCCCCCGACAACAGCACCTAAGGCGGTGAACCTGTTGCTGAGGGAGACAACCCCAGGGGATTCCTGCACTACCTTCCTGCCCTTGCTCTGCCTTTTGGTCACCCATGTACTATCTACTCTGGCCTTAACCTGCGGTGTGACCAACTCACTAAATGTGCTATTCACAACCCTCTCAGAATCGTGGATGCTCCAAAGTGAGTCCATCCGCAGCTCAAGGGCCGTCATGCGGTCCCACATGAGCTGCAGCTGGACACACTTCCCGCACACATGGTTGTCAGGGACACAGGAAGCGTCCATGATTTCCCACATGTTACAGGAGGAGCATGACACAGGTCCGAGCTCTACTGCCATGACTTAACCCTTATATTACTTATTAATTTTCTAGTTTTAGTTTATTTATTGACTTTTGTTTTCCCGAAGCTTACTTAGACCAATGTATACTGTACTCCTCTTATTCCTTTTTAAACTAATAGATAGATAGATTTCTAGACACAAAATGCATCAAGGGGTATGGGGAGAGAGCGGGAATATGGTATTGAGATAGAGGATCAGCCATGATCATATTGAATGGTGGAGCAGGCTCGAAGGGCTGAATGGCCTACTCCTGCTCCTATTTTTCTATGCTTCTATCAACCATGATCTTGTTGAATGGCGGAGCAGTCTCAAAGGGCCAATTGGCCTACTGCAGCTCCTACTTCTTATGTAATATGATGTTCTGCTTGCAGCCACTCCAGCATTCATTGTCAGGCAAAGATGGAAATTGTAGTGTTTATGTAGGGTCAGGAATGATTTTCACTTGGCTTTTTTATGTTTTGCTGCATGTTGATGCTTTGAAGGTCTTCCTCCATTCATCGTCCAATTCCTTCTCAATTGTCTAGTGAATTAACCCTTTGTGTTGCCTGCTGATGGAGGTAACCAAAGTGCGCAGGGTAGAATTTTGTTTGTATTTTTAAAAGATTATGGAGGTAAAGCACTAACGGCGTTGACCTGAGTTGAAGTTTAGGGAGTATCACTGAGTAGTATCTCATTTGAAAGTAGCAGAATAGGTTAATCTTGTTTATAGACTGGCGGTGAAAGGGTCGTGATCTGAATCCCGTGCAAGAGTTGCCCTATCATGGAGATACCCTTCTTGTGCCAGTTTCTAAATCCACTTGCAGTTGTTGACACTAGAAATTTCTTGTCGACTAGGGATAGAACTGACAAATCCAGGAGTATTTTTTTAGTAAGATACAGACCTCTCTTGGAACTGTTAGGGTCTTTCCAAACCCTGCTAATCTTTTCTGGGAGAAGCACTCTATGAAGATTAGATTGTGTAGATGGATTGAGAGGCAAACTCCAGCTTTCATGTTGGCTCCCTCCGGGCCCCTCTTGATACCTGTAAGCGGGCACAACGGTCCCGGCTTCACTACTACTTCAGGGGGTTGTACTACCTCGGGGACCTCTTCCTCTACTTCTACCACTTCCTCCCTTACCCAGGTTGCCGAATAGCTGGGTGGCGCGGAGGGCACAGTGGCAAATACCTCCTCTGCTTTGTTTGGTAGGGATTTTTGGAATTCCCCACCCACCGGCGGCTGGTGTGCTGACGGGCTGATAAGGCACACCATGCCGTGCGCTTTATTCAGGGCCTCTTTAAGGTTCCCTATCTCTCTCTGGCAGACGCTGTGGTCGGCCCCCTCATGTTTATCTTCAAGGGCCATCTTATATGCCGCCCTAACTCCCTTCAAGCTTTCTTCTTGGGCTTTTATTTGAGCAGCTAGGCGGGCACATCGTTCCCTGATTCTGCCCTCATTTAATTTTGCCTCAGTGACCTGGCACTCGAGGTAATCTATTTTAGCCTCATGGTGGTTGGCTACTATCTGGCGTTCCTGATGCAACGCATTTAAAGACGCGATGAGCTGCTGCCCCCCCGTGACCTTTTCCTCCATCTCCACCACCAAACCCGTGATCTGAGCTGCCTGCGCTATGATGACCTGGTCCGAAATCTGGACTTGCCTTTTATAACACATCAGCCAGACCGCTTTCTCAACCGATTTTCTGTGCTCTTTACTGCCTGTCCACCTGATGGCTGCGTCTAGCGGACGCTTATCCACCAGCAGGTCACTTATCCATCTTAGTCAAATTAACCTTACCAAACACATAATCGGCTATTCTCTCTTCCATAACATTTCGCCCATTCATACCAGGGTCTAACACATTACTTTCTCGCTGCCAGTGTCCCTTCGTGGTCGCCATTATCTGTAAGGGGTGACCTGTGGCTCTGTGCTTAGCCTGGGTGCTAGTGCGGGGTTAGGCCTTGTTGCCTGTTCTGGTCTCCAGCCAGCCTGGTAGCACTAGACACCTGTGAGTGGTTCGACCCACTCGCCCTTACGGTTCTGACACTGGACTTAGGTGCGAGAGCAGTAAATGCAGAGAAAAACTCAGGTAGACCCGGTTGAATAGTATGAAATGGAAAATCTTTATTGCATATTATTCAAGATTACGAAATACATGTCATAAGCACAGATTAATGACAGTACAAACTTACATACATTTATGCAACTAGGTTTAGGGAAACGAGGAACGCACGACACATCGTAAAAGGGGACACACATTATAATTATCCTTAAAACAAAAACCCTCCCCTATCAATACCTGTCCTAATCTAGATCTGTAGGATCGAGAACCATGCTCACCACTCGTGATAACTCGGAGAATTCTAAAACGATGCTCGGATGTTTTCGCCACAGCACCTGACTATTCACGTGTTGATCAGGGGTCTCTGTACCCCACTTGTTTACTCGCTTTGCTCCGGCTAGCAGGCTGGACCGTCTGCTGTCATGAAGATCTGTGTTGACCTCGGAACTCTGATAAAACTCAAAGAAGAGTCTTCCTGTGCCCGACACCAGTTAGCCGGTAGAATTCAAAGAAGAGTCTTTCTGGATCGACACCAGTTCGATAAAATTCGAAGAAAAGTCTTCCTGCGTCAGTTCGGGCAGTAACCTATAGAGTTCAAAAATGGTCTATATATTTTCGGGCGCGGTCGGGGTTTACTGACCGCGGTGGCACGTGGATTCTTCTTCTTCTCTTCTCATCTCGTTTCATCTCGTCGGGCCTTCGGGTCCCTACACCGTCTACCGACCCTCGGGATGGTGTACCCGCTTACCGGCCTTCGCAGCCCGGCTCTTCACAGATCTTCGCGGCAAGCCACGAGGTTGACTCCCGGAAGATCAGCGGACCAAGAGCTCGGTGGGCCGCAAACGAGAGCCAGGGGTCAAATCAAGAGAAAGATGGACGTTTGTTTACTACAGTTATAGTACTGTAATTCATTATCTCCCGCCCCATCTTAATGTTCATCTTTTGTCATGTTTTGGCGCTCAAACTTCTTGTATGGGGTGGTTCTTGTCGTTAATGGGTTTCGGTGACACCTGTAACTGTCTAAGTACCCGTTAATATTTCTCCCATTATGGAACCGGCTAGGAGTCTCCCTGGAGGGGTTTTGGGGCCCTCTGAATTCTTGCTGTGAGTACCCGCGAACGGCTCTCTCATCGTAGAGCCGTGGGGAATTTGCGTATCAATGTCTTTGGATGGGCCCTTAATTGCCCAGTACAATAGTCCTCGTTTGTGCATGGAAGACCGATTCCAGCACTTATATTCTCTTAGCTGTACAAAATGCAAACGATCGCGTCTTGTCTTATTTCATTATGCTGAGTACTGTCCGATCTTGCTGAAATGTTTATTGAAACGCCATCTTGTCTGCCTACTGAAAAGTCTAGAAACTTCTGCCACGAGGCGCGGTGGCCATTTTACAGGCTGCTTGTGTCCGTTTTTGAACCTGATAGCATTTTGCTGAAATAAAGCTGTTTTTACGAAACTGTATGTCTCTATCTCGTTATTTCGAAATCGCGATAATTTGCGAATTCTACAATGGGGAGCTGGCTCATACATTACTCATGAATACCATAATTAGCACTGGTAATTATTCCCATTCATTTGCTCTTCATGTGATCACAAGATCGATTCAGATTAGGAATTCTCTTTGTTCCATTTGATCACATCCTTCCCAAATATATCAACAGTGTCTCCAAGATGACAACAATGGCATAGTTCAAAGAGGAAAAGCATTAGTGCTACCACTGCAATCATAACTTTGGTTGCTTTTAAACGTGAGAAATGAAGCATGGGGGTGAGAATTTACCAAGCTTCAATCAATAGTCCATTGTACGGTTACGTTCATTCATTCAAAAATAAATAAAGTTTTTCATCTATCTTTTCTTACATTCCTCCCTCCAATTCCTCCTGCTTTACTATGTTTAACCTCCACATATTTTTCTTCAGTTGTAAACACTTACAACCAATCTATAGATTTTTTTACAACTTCAATGACCATGTTGTTCCATATGTAGCTCAGTCCAGAAGACTTACTGTGGAGTGAAACATACAACGCTAGTTTTTACTTTTCCTCTGTTATCCCACCCCACCCTCGATAGCAGTGTTTGAGACACTGTACTAGTATGATGCGTCCCACGGTGGGGCTAGTCCTGAGCCCATGACTAAAGGCAGGCAAAGTGAGCATCTTAATCACTGCACTGCCAGTTCTGTCAATCCTTGCTCTCTGACCAATATAAAATGAATAATCTTATCAGTTTTCAAAGATGCAATTCAAAATCTAGGCTGACACCCCAGTACAGTGCTGTACTGTCAGAGGTGGCGTCTTTCGGATGTGATGTTAAACCATAAATAAAGATGTCTGCCCTCTCAGGTGGACATAAAAGATCCCATGGCACTATTTTGAAGAAGAGCTGGGGAGTTCTCCTCAGTGTCTTGGCCAATATTTATCTCTCAACCAACATCACTAAAAACAGATTATCTGGTCATTATCACATTGCTGTTTGTGGGATCTTGCTGTTCGCAAATTGGCTGCTGCATTTCCTACATTACAACAGTGACTGCACTTCAAAAGTACTTTATCGACTATGAAGTGCTTTGGGATGTCCCAAGATCGTGAAAGGCGCTATATAAATGTAAGTCGTTCTTTCTTTTTCTTGAACTGATATCCTGCTCAGGCAGGCTTAGTATCGGGACTCTTTAATGGCACAAGAATGTGAAGGCTGCTCCCTCTCTGTTTACATTGAAAATAGCTGCTGGAGCTCTGTGCATGCTCTCTCCTGAGGTGGAGGGGCAGAGTGTGAGTCACAGCCCATGGTACAACTCTTTTTTACTGATTCTGCTTCTCACTCCAAAGCTGCCAGTCTCAAAGCAATAGTGTAGCAAAAGTGCAGTCTTAAAGTTAGCAAGGTAAGAGTTAAAAACATTATTTACAGATTTTTATTAGTTTGAAGGGAAAAATGTAAACGGGTAATTTTATGAGCCTGTTCTACAGGCAGGGAGCCTCATTGGCCAACAGCGCATATTTGAAAATTCGGGTGGGTTAGCACCACTGACTTGTTAAATTACCTCTTAGATGGTCACATAACATCAAGTCCAGGGAAATCAGTGAACACGCTTTGAGATTAGGACAGGTCAGCTGATGAAGGAGAGGTTGGAGAGCATGGGAAATTGGACAGTCAGAGGAGCTAATAATAGACCACACAAGTAAGAGCCTCCTCACTTTTCAATTAGCATCTATCATGGCTAGAACATCTAACAGACTCTCGCCACTGTAGCTTAAACTGATATCCATTAATTGATGAGCTTCATGTTTTATCAGTGCTTTGCTGGGATAATGCCTCATCGGAAAAGCCTGAAGTAATATTCATGCATGAGATGACTTTTGAAAAGTTGCAGTCCAGTCATCTTCATAAGGGAGCCAAGAGAGAAAAAAACATTAACCAAATGGATGTGTGCTGAACTTATTTCACAAAAAGTTGGCAAAGCCCGTGATTGCGCATCTTTTGAACATTGTACTTTGCAACAAGCAGTGCAAATGCATTAGTTTTATGCTCAGCCAATTATTATCGTAGACGAATGTGACCAACTCTGCTTTTGTAAGCCTCACTTAATAAGAAATAAAGTGCATTTTTTTTGGTACATCTCTCATTGATTTATACATGTTCGTTCATATAGATCTGAGTAATGAATTACTTATGCTGTGTTCCAAATGTTCTCAAGGTACAATTAACAGCAAAATTTTCTTAGACAGAACTATTTCTTCATCACCGGGTGAGTCAGAAACGTTGCACGGTGTGCATATTAAGTGAAAGAAAATTTAGGAGGAATTTGTGCTCAGGCTGAGAGATATATTGTTCCATTTTTTGCAACCAGTTCCAGCATCAAGTAGTCTCATGTTCTATGTAGCACGGGTTTGATGTAGGACACGGGTCAGTCTACAGTGTCCAACTATTCTTCATGTGACAACTGAGTTGCCCACACTTCCATCTTTGTAATCCTTGGGAAACTTTGGTGGGGCAGGACTTCAGCCTGACACAAGGATAAGACCCTGATCACGCCCATCTTTTCTGCAGTTAGTGTCATTTGTATGAAGGTGGGCCCACTGACCTCCACTGCCTTAGCTGGGTGGGAGGGGGGTGGGCGGTGGGGGGGAGGGAGGGGGTGGATAGCAGTGCAAAGACCTGCTGCAATAAAGTGTGGCCAGTGGGCCTGCTGAAGGTTTAAAATTAATTTTTAAATTTTGAGAAAAGGCGTCAAAACCTCCAAGGGCTTTTTGACCCTTTAAACTTTACATGATCCCTCTGCAGCCTTACCAACACTGGAGACCGGGGGTGAACAGGCATCCAGTGTGGCCAGTGTTGCCTAGGGCTCTTTAAAAGTTGAGCACAGAAACCCACAATTTTATATTTATAGTAACAGAGCAGTTTAGGAGCACTTGAAGAGCTTTACGTATATTTACACAGGCTGGAGCCTAAGAGACAAACAACCCATTCACATATTAGGAACATAGGATTGCTGGACCGACATCTAGTCCTGGATGAGCCAAAAGTTCTTCTAATTAAACATTGGGAGACTGAAGCCATTGCCTACGACCACTGCCACAAACTCCATTCAACCCCCTCCCTGGCCACTGACCAGATCGTTCGTAACCTTGGTGTCCTACTAGACTCATAACTGACCTTCCAACGCCGTATCCTCTCCATCACCAAGACGGCCTACTTCCACCTCCGTATTATGGCCTGTCTCTGCCCTGCCTAAACACATTAGGTGCTGAAGCGTTCATTTATGCTTTCATTACCAAAAGACTCGACTATTCCAATGCTCCCCAGCTGACCTCCCTCCATAAACTTAAGCTCATCCAAAACTCTGCTGCCTATGTCCTAACTCGTACCAGGCCCCGATCACCCATCACTCCTGTGCTCACTGATCTACATTGGCTCCCAGTCCCCAAACACCTTCATTTTAAAATTCTCATCCTCGTGTTCAAATCCCTCCACAGCCTCGCCCCTCCCTATCTCTGTAACCTCCTCCAGTCCTACAACTCTCTGAGACCTCTTCATTCCTTCAACTCTGGCCTCTCATTCATCCCTCACTTTTTTCACCCCACCATTGGTGGCCGTGCCTTCAGCTGCCTAGTCCCTATGTTCTGGAATTTCCTGCCTAAACCTCTCTGCCTCTCCACTTCAGCTCTCCTCCTGTAAGGCCCTCCTTAAAACTAACCTCTTTGACCAAGCTTTTGGTCACCTGTCCTAATGTCCTTCTTTGGCTTGATGTCAACTTTTGTCTGATTGCGCTCCTGTGATGCACCTTGGGATATATTACTACGTTTCGGGCGCTATATCTGTTTGTAGGTGAAAAATGACACTGGTCCATCGAGTGCAGCTTCTACCATTCTGGTAGTCACTTGATACAATGATAATGGAGTTGTTGTCCAGTCATAGCAATCAATTTAAATTAATTAGTCTGCAATAAACCCAGACATGATGCAAGGAAAACCCCAGTGGTGGAGAGATTTGGGAACCATAAATACAAAATCACCTGTTCCTCCCAAACCTACTACACCTACCACATCATGTCTCAAATTACCCATACACTGTATCCCAAAATGTTACTTTCTGAAAGAAATCAATCTATTGTCTATTGTCTATCTATCTATTGTCATTCGTAATAGGAAAAATGGATGAAGGCGGCGTTGTACATTACTGACCGATATACTTGACAGAAAGTTATCCTGTTACATTACACAAACATAGCTGGCATTGATGTGAAAAGGCATTGACGTCATCTGACCAGCTTCCTCTTAATTGGCCGGCAAGCCTGCAGGGCGGCTCAACAAGGCCAATTGACGTAAAATCACGTCTGTGGGCCGGATGTAGTTGGGGGCGGGACTGGAACCCGGAAACCAGCTGACCCGCTCCCAAGCCACATTGATCGAGAAAATCGCAGCCATAGAGTCATAACGGCACAGAAGGAGGTCATTTGGCCCATCGAGTCCGTGCCGGCTCTCTGTAGAGCAATCCAGTCAGTCCCATTTCCCCGCTCTATCCCCGTAGCCCTGCAAGTTTATTTCCCTCAAGTGCCTATCCAGTCTCCCCTTGAAAACATTGAGGGCTGGATTTTGCCAGCCCCGAGTAGGCGGGACTGCCGGTAAAGTTGCAGAAAGTGGGGGCGGCTGGCCCGCCCCCATCCCGCCTCCGTGACCTTTTGCCAGGAGGCGGGAAGCTGTCCTGACCCGGGTCCAATCTCCTCGAGGCGGGAAAGGGGTTAAATCCTTTTAACTGCCTGTTATCAGGCAGAAAAAAGGATTAGTCCTATTTTACCTTTTCAACTGCAGGCTTCCCGACCTCGGAGAACCCCGCCAGGTTGGAGGAGTCGAGTAGGGGGTCTGCGGTGGTTGGTGGGGTCTGAAAGTGAGATGTAGAGGTGAGTGATGGGTGCAAGTGTGGAGTGGTAAGTATGTAAGGTGAGTGTAAATTGATAGCAAATGTTCACTTACCTTTGTTTCTGCCTACAGCCTTCATCCGCTCAGGATCGGGAGTCCCGACATCTTCCTTGTAGATTTCACAGACTGGCTGTTGGATCCTCCGAACCAACAGTCATCTGAAATCTACAAAGTAGAAATGTTTGATGAGTCCTGAACACAGGGGCTCATCAAACTACACAGAATGTCATAGAGTCATAGTTATACAGCACAGAAAGAGGCCCTTCGGCCCATTGTGTCTGCGCCGGCCATCAAGCCCTATCTATTCTAATCCCATTTTCCAGCACTTGGTCCATAGCCTTGTATGCTATGGCATTTCAAGTGCTCATCTAAATGCTTCTTGAATGTTGTGAGGGTTCCTGTCTCTACCACCCTTTCAGGCAGTGAGTTCCAGATTCCAACCACCCTCTGGGTGAAAAAGTTTTTCCTCAAATCCCCTCTAAACCTCCTGCCCCTTACCTTGAAACTATGCCCCCTGGTTATTGACCCCTCTACTAAGGGGAATAGTTCCTTTCTATCTATGCCCCTCATAATTTTGTACACCTCAATCAGGTCCTCCCTCAGCCTTCTCTGCTCTAAGGAAAACAACCCCAGCCTGTCCAGTCTCTCTTCATAGCTGAAGCGCTCCAGCCCAGGTAACATCCTGGTGAATCTCCTCTGCACCCTCTCCAATGCAATCACATCCTTCCTATAGTGTGGCGACCAGAACTGCACACAGTATTCCAGCTGTGGCCTAACTAGCGTTTTGTACAGTTCCATCATAACCTCCCTGCTCTTATATTCTATGCCTCGGCTAATGAAGGCAAGTATCCCATATGCCTTCTTAACCACCTTAGCTACCTGTCCTGCTGCCTTCAGGGATCTATGTACATGCACACCAAAGTCCCTCTGATCCTCTGTCCTTCCTAGGGTCCTACCATTCATTGTGTATTCCCTTGCCTTGTTAGTCCTCCCAAAATGCATCACCTCACACTTTTCAGGGTTAAATTCCATTTGCCACTGTTCTGCTCATCTAACCAACCCGTCTATATCGTCCTGTAGCCTGAGGCTTCCCTCCTCGCTATTTACCACTCCACCAATTTTCGTGTCATCTGCGAACTTACTGATCATACCCCCTACATTCATATCTAAATCATTAATGTACACTACAAACAGCAAGGGACCCAGCACCGATCCCTGCGGTACACCACTGGATATAGGCTTCCAGTCACAAAAACAACCTTCGACCATCACCCTCTGCCTCCTGCCACTAAGCCAATTTTTGATCCAATGTGCCAAATTGCCCTGGATCCCATGGGCTCTTACCTTCTTGACCAGTCTCCCATGTGGGACTTTGTCAGAAGCCTTACTGAAGTCCATGTAGACTACATCAACTGCACTACCCTCATCCACACACCTAGTCACCCCCTCGAAAAATTCAATCAAATTGGTTAGACATGATCTCCCACTGACAAAGCCATGCTGACTATCCCTGATTAACCCCTGCCTCTCCAAGTGGAGACTAATTCTGTCCCTCAGAATTGTTTCCAATAATTTCCCTACCACTTATGTTAGGCTCACTGGCCTGTAATTCCCTGGTTTATCCCTACTACCCTTCTTGAATAATGGTACTACGTTAGCTGACCTCCAGTCCTCTGGCACCTCCCCTGTGGTCAGAGAGGTTCTGAAAATTTGTGTCAGAGCCCCTGCAATCTCCTCCCTTGCCTCACACAGTAGCCTGGGATACATCTCGTCTGAGCCTGGGATTTATCCACTTTTAAGCCCGTTAAAACCGCTAGTACCTCCTCCCTCTCAATGCTAATTTGTTCAAGTATATCACAATCCCCCTGCCTGATTTCTATGCCTACATCGTCCTTCTCCATAGTGAACACAGATGCAAAATATTCATTTAAAACCTCACCTACATCTTCCGGCTCTACACACAGATTGCCACTTTGGTCCCTAATGGGCCCTACTCTTTCCCTGGTATTCTTCTTGCCCTTAATATATTTATGAAACACCTTGGGATTTTCCTTTATTTTGCCCGCCAGTGTTTATTCATGCCCCCTCTTCGCTCTCCTAATTTCTTTTTGAAGTACCCCCCTGCACTTTCTATACTCTTCTAGGGCTTCCACTGTTTTTAGTCCTTTGTATCTGCCAAAAGCCTCCCTTTTTTTTCTAATCCATTCTTGTATATCCCTTGACATCCAGGGTTCCCTGGACTTGTTGGTCCCACCCTTGACCTTTACGGGAACATGTTGGCGCTGTGCTCACTCTATTTCCTTTGTGAATGACTCCCACTGCTCTGATGTGGATTTTCCTACAAGTAGCTGATCCCAGTCCACTTTGGCCAGATCCTGCCTTATCATATTAAAATCGGCCTTCCCCCAATTTAGAACCTTTATTTCCGGTCCATCTTTGTCCTTTTTCATGACTACCTTAAATCTCACTGAATTATGGTCACTGTCACCAAAATGCTCTCCGACTGACACTTCTACCACTTGCCCGGCTATATTCCCTAGAATTAGGTCCAGTACCGCCCCCTCTCTTGTAGGACTTTCTACATGCTGGCTCAAAAAGCTCTCCTGGATGCACTTTAAGAATTCCACAACCTCTAAGCCTTTCACACTCTGACTATCCCAGTTAATATTGGGGAAGTTGAAATCCCCTACTATTATTACCCTATTACACTTTTCTGAGATTTGCCTACATATCTGTTCCTCTATCTCCCCCTGACTGTTTGGGGGCCTATAGTACACTCCCAGCAAAGTGCTTGCCCCCTTTTTGTTTTTAAGTTCTACCCATATGGCCTCATTAGAGGAACCTGCTAAGATAGCATCCCTCCTTACTACAGTAATTGACTCCTTGATTAATATTGCGATGCCCCCTCCTCTTTTACACCCCCCTCTGTCTCGCCTGAAGATTCTATATCCCGGAATATTGAGCTGCCAGTCCTGCCCCTCCCTCAACCATGTCTCTGTGATAGCAACAATATCATACTCCCATGTGTTCATCAACACCTTCAATTCATCTGCCTTACTCGCAAGACTCCTTGCATTAAAATAAATGCCATCCAGCCTTGCCATACTCGCTTGTGCCATTACATATTTGCTCTGCCTTCCAGGCTGACTTGTTTTTTCCTCTATATTTGGCTGTGCATCACCCCCTACTATAGCTCCACTCCGTATCCCATCCCCCTGCCAAGTTAGTTTAAATCCCCCCCACCCCGCCCCAACAGCACTAGCAAACCTCCCCGCAAGGATGTTGGCCCCGTTCCGGTTCAGTTGTAACCCATCTGACTTGTACAGGTCCCAACTTCCCCAGAAACAGACCCAGTGGTCCAGGAAACTAATGCCCTCCCTCCTGCACCAACTCTTTAGAAACGCATCCATCTGCTCTATCCTCCTATTCCTATACTCACTAGCACATGGCACCAGGAGTAATCCAGAGATTACAACCTTTGAGATCCTGCTTTTTAATCTGCTACCTAGCTCCCTAAATTCTTGATGCAGGACCTCATCCCTCTTTCTACCTATGTCATTGGTACCAATGTGAACCATGACCTCTGACTGTTCACCCTCCCCCTTCAGAATGCCCTGCAGCCGTTCAGTGACATCCTTGACCCTGGCACCAGGGAGGCAACATACCATCCTGGAGTCACGTCTGCTTCACAGAGCTGTCAAACGCTGACATTTCTTCTTTCGAGAAATCTTGACAGATGGCACGTCAGACGTTGACCTGCTCTGTCAGTGACTTCCTCCTAATTGGCCTACTGAGCCCGCAGGGCGGGCTTAACAAGGTCAATCAGGGGAAAATCCCGCTGGTTGGCCAGAAGATGATGGAGGCGGGACTTAGACCCGACCAGCAGCAGTCCCGCCTCCAACTTGTTTCCATTCACAAAATCCAGCCCCGAGTTTCTCTGCTTCCACCACTTCCATCGGCAGCGAGTTCCAGGTCATCACCACTCGCTGAGTAAAAAAGTTTTTCCTCACATCCCCCCTGTATCTCTTGCCCAAAGTCTTAAATCTGTGTCCCCTAGTCCTTGTACCATCAACTAGTGGGAACAACCTTTCCCCCCGTCTAGTCCATACAAACCCATCATAATCTTGTACACCTCTATCAAATCACCCCTCAACCTCCTTTGCTCTAATGAAAACAAATGCAGCTTCTCCAACCTGTCCTTGTAGCTAAGATCCCCATCCCCGGAACCATTCTGGTAAATCTCCTCTGCACCCTCTCAAGGGCCTTCACATCCTTCCTAAAGTGTGGTGACCAGAATTGGAAGCAATACTCCAGTTGTGGCCTAACCAGCGCTTTATAAAGGTTCAGCATAACTTCTCTACTTTTGTACTCAATACCTCTATTTATGAAGCCCAAGATCCCATATGCTTTGCTAACCACTCTCTCAATATGTCCTGCCACCTTCAGGGACCTTCTTCTTCTGCCCAAGAAGAAGATGCGCATTAACTCAAGAAGCTCGACACCATCCAGGACAAAGCAGCCCGCTTGATTGTCACCCCATCCACCACCTTAAACATTCACTCCCTCCACCACCAGCGTACCGTGGCTGCAGTGTGTACCATCTACAAGATGCACTGCAGCAACTCACCAAGGCTTCTTCGGCAGCACCTCCCAAACCCGCAACCTCTTTAACCTAGAAGGACAAGGGCAGCAGGCGCATGGGAACACCACCACCTCCAAGTTCCCCTCCAAGTCACACACCATCCTGACTTAGAAGTATATCGCCGATCCTTCATCGTCGCTGGGTCAAAATCCTGGAAGTCCCTCCCTAACAGCACTGTGGGAGTACCATCACCACACGGACTGCAGCAGTTCAAGAAGGCGGCTCACGACCACCTTCTCAAGGGCAACTAGGGATGGGCAATAAATGCTGGCCTTGCCAGCGATGCCCTGATCCCATAAAAACAAATAAAAAAATAAAATAAATAAACTCCCAGGTCCCTCTGTCCCTGTACACTCTTTAAAACTGTGCCATTAAGTGTATATTGCCTCTCCCTGTTCCTTCTGCCAAAATACATCACCTCACACTTCTCTGTATTAAATTCCATCTGCCACTTGTCTGCCCATTCTGTTAGCCTTTCTATGTCCTGTTGCAGTTGATTGGTATCATCCTCACTGTTTGCCACACCCCCAAGTTTGGTGTCATCGACCAATTTAGAAATTCTACTTTTTATTCCAATATCCAGGTCATTTATATATATCAAAAAAAGCAGTAGCCCCAGCACTGACCCTTGGGGAACACCACTGTCTACCATCCTCCAGCCTGAAAAACAGCTGTTTACCACAACTCGCTGTTTTCTGTCTTAAGCCAATTCCTTATCCCAGCTGCTGAAGGGATAATTACAAGTCCTAGCCCTTTTCGGGCTACCCCAGATCAGGTGTATTCCCCAGATGTTCACCTCCAACTAAAGTTAAAGATAGCCAAATTCTATAAGACGCTTAATTGGGTCTAAAGGTCAGACTACCTCTCCCTAAAGGAAAGGAACGACATGAAGATGTTACCGTCTTCCAGATAGCACTTTTAATAAGTTTAACTAGACTGTAACCTTCCGATATTATGAGGGTCTGGAATACCCCCCAGAATTATGTAACTCCTTTGAGTGTACAGAAATTGAGTTCGCGAGTTTATACAGAAATACTCTGTGAGACAATTCTAAAAATATATAGATGTATTAAAGAACTGACATTTAGTTAACAGCTGTTATGGCAATCGCAACTTTAACCGTTCAAAATACAAATAGCTTACATTTCTTATCAGAGATCCTTATTCTCAAATCTTAACTTCGTTACATTTCCACACTTCTACTTATTTCTTAATCCAGAATATCCACCAAAATCAAATACCTTGATTACCCGAGACTCAGAGTTGTAAACTTACAGAGCGTGCCTGTGAAGTTGAGAAACGCTTGCCCTTCCAGCGACTTCTGACTTTTCATCTGAAAAGCTCTTATTTTTATACTCTTTTTTAGTGGTATTTTCTTTGAAGTATTCTGCTGATGTAAACTAATTGGGCTGGATTTTCATTGACCCGTGGAGGCGGGTTTGGAGGCGTGTGGGGGGTTAAAATTGTGAAAAGTTGCGGGCGGGCTCAAGTCCACCTCCATCCCGCCTCCACGCAATTTTCATGAAATCGTGTCTGCTTGTCCGACTGCGTCCCGCCTTTAAGAGACGGGATAGGCTGTTAAGCCCCTTAACAAGCATTAAATTGGCTCTATAATGCCATTTTGAAAGGCCTTTGTGATTTTAACCCTTGATCTGCGTGAAGCATGCCTGTTCTGAACCACGATTGTGAAACCTGGTGGGAGCACATTTGGATAGCTGACTATCAGCTGCAGGTCCACTATTACAACGGAGATGTGATGAAGGTATTAGTAGTATTAGGTCTGAAAGTCGCCTCTGATGCTGCTGCATTGAAAAGACTGCCTGGCCTTTGCTGGGAGAGGACCTGGATGCAAAAAAAAAATTCTCATTCTTTCTTTCTTTCTCTCTCTCTCTCTCTCTCTCAGAGCTGCTACTCATTTTGCATCCAGGTCCTTTCACAGCAAAGGCCAGGCAGTCTTTGCAGACCTTCAATGCAGCAGCAATGATGACATCATCAGAGGCGACTTTCAGACTGAAAACACTAATTGGGTCATGGGTTCCCACATGCTGGAACTCAATTGCCCAATTAGGTGAAAATTGCATCAATCTCCCACATCCAACTGCAGTCGGGTGGATGACACGAAAAGCAGATGACACGACCCCAACCCGCCCCAGTATCAAAATCCAGCCCAGTGATACTCTGTTGAATTGTTTTCTATTCTTAGGTGTTTCAAAAACTTCTCATTTTTATGGTTATTATTGATTTATCTATTTGATGCCATTCTTAGGAAGTCTTTCTATTGAATTTCTAAATCACCTCTGCTGTTTGTAACACAGACTCCTGTCTCCTTATGTTCCAAGTTTAACACATAAACAATGTGATTGCTTGGTGTCATCTATTGATGTAATATCTACAAAGTCTCTCTGTAGGTACTTTTTACAATTTGTAATTCAAAAACACTTCATCTAGGGTGTTCTTTGCATTTCTTATTTACTTCAATTGGTTATATTAAGAACCGTGTCTCCTGTTTCTAAGTTTAACATAAAACTATTTTACGGCAGGTATTTCTTTTACTTGATGTCATTTTTTCAAAGGCACTTGTTTTTTTTAATGTTCTGTGCACCTGTTCAACGTGTTAGATTTTGACACTTTACTTGGGTCATTCCATTGTGTTGGTTCCAATGTTCAGACATAGAGGAACCTTCAGCCTGCTGTTTCAATAGGGCCATGTCTTTGTATTTACAAACATTTCCCATTTCAAAACTTGTGATGTTTACAACTTTGTTAACAACCGATCTTTATCTCAGAAGCCAGTATTTCTGTTTTACGGCTTGAGTCATTGAGGCTTTTAGATTTTTAATCCCAGTTTGTCATGTTTTAATATTATCAAATCTGTTTATAGGATGATGTATTTCTTGGAATATGGCTATTTCCTTCACACTGCCACTGACCCATCTATTCCATGAACCTCAATTTTGTTAACCAGCCTTCCATGTGGTATTTTTTCAAACGCCTTCCTAAAATCCATGTAGACAACATCCATTGCATTCCCTTCATCAATCCTCCCTGATTTCACAACTGTTCCAGCATTTAGTCACCAAAACAAAAGGCAACAACATAAATCCCATAGTAACACATTAGGAAATGGACTTTACACCCATTGACTATGAATGGATGAAAAATGTAGGTCAAGGTGGTTTTATATTAAATACGTGGTCCCGGGGTGGAGCTCCAACAGAGATGCCCAACCTCCATGTGTCGCTCAACCTCCTTCAATTTGTTGGTGCCAATGCTCCTGTATTAAATGGCTCACATCAGATTGTGGCAGTCAGAATACTATCGGTTCTCTGGAGATCATCATCCTTATATTTGTGACGACCATTAATGGTGACAGAACCACTGTTATTGATAACCTTTTGATATGAAACCACTTCCTGTTCTTTGACTTCTGTGCGACATGTTGGCAAAAGCACTCCTCAAATCTTTCTTCTCCCTCCTCAGACAATAAAATATTCGCCAAAGACTTTTTCAAGAATGCAGTGCGTCTTGAACAGGGGAAAACTAAGGGGGGAAATTTCGGTCGCTTTGCACCTCCCGTTAGCACCCTAAGAGGGCGCTAATGGGGCGTAAAGCAACTAGCGCCCGGGCGCGGCGATGTTTGCACCACTCGCGAAATTGACCAGACATTTTGTGGTGGCGCTAAACACTACCGCCACGATCTCCTGCGCCCGCAGATCGTGACATCAGTCGAGCGTGCAACGCCCCGGTAGCGCCCCGGACCGGATATTGAGTGATACCCCCTGCCTTTCCGCCTGCCGCTAGCAACGACAGGTTGAGGGGAACGTTTTGCAGTCGGGAAGGGACTGGGGGAGCGCTATTTAAAGGCGACCGCTTCCTGCCTTTTTTTGTCAGCGACATTTTTGCACCACATATTCTGAGAGAGAGAGAGGGACTTTTGGAGAGATTCAACCCTGTGTGAAGAGTTTTGGATACTGAGCAGCACTTTGCAGGTTCATTTTGATTTGACCTTCCTTGCATCGATTTAGAAGAGACCATGGGGGCTGCACTCTGAGCTCTTTCCCTGGGCCTCTCCATTGTTCTTTCCAGCAGATTTGATGTACAGGTCTCTCCAGGCCGAGATTCAAGGCTGCAATGAGCAGGGTGTGGATGGAGAGCAAGATCGACCCACCCCTTTAAGAACTGGCCGGCGCCATTGTGTCTGTGTTCCATTGCTGACTGACAGCACCTGCGCTGCGCCCGCGCTCTGAGGTAGCGCCTTGCTCCTCGGCGTTAGCATCTTAAGAGAGGTGTGTAGCGCCTGATTTAGCGCTCCAATCACCTCCAGGAGCGATGGAAGCCAAGTTTGCAGTCAGAAGCGATAATTAGCGCCAGGCGCTAAACTTTGCGCCCGGCCGATAATTGTGCCCCAAACGGGGCGATACCGAATTTCTCCCCCTAAGCCTCTTAGAAAATTTACAAATGTCCCAGTTTTGATTCCCAGTCTGTGCCGAGTTCTGGCAGAGCAGCTGTGGAGTTACCACATCAGCTTCAGTGCCTCGAGGGTAGGGAAGAGAAAAAGAATCGGCTCAGCTTCCCATTACTGATTTGCTTATCCATTTCTTCCTTGTCCAGTGACCTCTGCTGGAAAGTATACTTGTGCAGACTTTGTATGAAGTCCAGGTTAGGCTCAGTTATGATATCCTCCTTGGACTGCCTGCTGACATTTACTCTCTCAGCTCGCACATGAATAACAGCAAATGGGCAAAGTGCCAGAGAGTTGGTGAGACCCATAGAACCTCACCCAGCAAAAATTGGTGGATTGAGGAGAAATTGGAGAAAATATTACAAAATATTAAAAATGTAGGTACTGTACATATAAAATTTATCCACAAATCTGTGAATGAGATGGGATTTTTGGAGGAAGGCAATATAGAACATCATGATGAAAGTAAACTGCTTGCATGCTTTAAAGGGTTGTATTAAATAATGGGCCGAAACTTGATCCCGGGACGCGAGAGTACGCACTGCGTACTCTCGCGTATTCCCACTCCAATTGCCGGTTTTCTGCATGCCCTGCGCATGCGCTGAAAACCGGCAATTGCTCTTCCGAAAAGGGGGCGGGGCCGGAGTGCATCGCGTGCGTGCTACAGGCTGCGCGCACGCTGTGCACTTCATGCTTTGGACGCGCAGGTAAGTACTGAAGATTTTGGAAATGTAAAAAGGAGGAGTAAGACCCGCTTTTAAGAAGGTAAGTAGTGAATTAAGTATTTTTTTGAATTTTTTTTTACAGGTATATCTTTTTTATAGACTTTAAAGACAGGTAAGTTTATTTTTATAACTTTTTAAAAGATTTTAAATTTTTTCAAAAATTTAATTTTTTATTTAAAATGGTTAATTTAATTAACTATACTTATTTTATTAATGTGATGGGTTTTTTTTAAAATTTAATTGAGGTTTAGCTGTTATTTTGGGGGGGTGTAAGATTCATAAGTCTCTCAGCCATGCTGTGAGACTTATGAATGGAAGATGGTGTGCTGCCATTGGCTCTAACTGAGTCACGTGATCCCACAGCTCGCACGAATTAACTACGCCGCTGGGATACGCAAGCCCAGCACAGCTGATGTCTGGAACATCAATTTCGTGCGAGCTGGATCAGAAAAAGCATAAGCGAGGTGAGACATCGCGGGAAAGGCTTACCCCCGCGGGAACAGAGCGAGATCAATTTCTGGGCCATTAGGTCAGTCATACTGCACACTTTGGCCCGTATTTTCCGATCGGAGGCTTCCTGCGTGCGGAGGCCTCCGATCTGGAAAAAATCTACGCCCTTACCTGAGGGCTCCAAAAGTCTGGCCATTTCCGCTCCTAGGCCTCTCCACGACGAAATGCGCAGGGCCCACGTATCCCAGGGGCACATGCAGTTCGCAAGCTTCCCTGAGATCACGTGAGCCATGGAGAACCTATGGGAGAAGGAAATCTCCCTTCATACTTTTGACAGCTTAGACATGTCAAAAGTATGAATGGGGATCACTGAAAAAACACATCAAAACATTAAATACATTTTAAAAAATAATCACGTTTTTAAAATTAGTTAAAATTACATTAAATTAAATATTTTAAACAAAAATTTAATTTTTTGAAAAAAAAATTAAAGTTTTTTACAGGGCTAAAATTAAACTTACCTTTTTAAAAGTATTTTTAAATTATAAATGAGTGAAAAAAAAATTATTTTTTTACTTTTTTAAACTCCTATGCTGGTAAAAGCAGGCCTTTACCAGGCGTAAGATTTTTAAGGGTTTTCAGCGGGCGGAGGTTCTGCAGAAAGCAGAACTCTCCACCCACAGAGACCCTTCTGCAGAGCAGACGTGCGATCTGTCAAGAGGATTCTTGACAGATCAGAAGTGCCGGTTTTCAGCGCATGCGCTTCGCATGTCTGAAACCGGCACTTGCGAGGTCCCTACGGGTGTGTACACAGCTTGTACACACCCGTAGTGATCGGAAATTACGGGCATTTGTGTTGATGCAAAGGCATTTTGGTTTGCATCAACACAGGTGAAAAGTCACCGAATTAAATTTAGACAGGTGATAGGAGGCCACCGCCAGCTGTGTCTGTGTACCAGCGGCTGTATAACCCAGTCTCTTTAATATTAGCATAGAGCCCATTACCCCACTGCCTGCTTGTTACAGTGCAATTTTAAGGGTTAGTTGCCCATCAGTTCAAATCCCACCAATGGCACTTTGTGAAAATGAATTCAAAAGTCTGGTCATTTGTGGGCTGGCATTAGGAAAATGGCCATGGTGGGGGCTGCTGGATCTTTGTAATCCTCAACTGGTTCACTAATGTCCTTCAGGGAAGAGAACCTACCTGGTCTGGCCTACTTGTGACTCCAATTCCACACTATGTGGTTGACTCTTAATGCCCCCAGGGCAACTGGAGGTGGGCAACAAATGCTTCTTTGCCAGCATCACCTACATCTCGAGAATAAATAAAAAAATCTCTAGCTGCCATTCAGGTGGTAAATGGAACTCCATTTTCTCTGGCTGGGGGAGTACAGTGGAGCTGGCAGTATAACTTGGAGCTGCCCATCCTGTGTTATTGTAAACAAATATCTGACCTCCTACCTGGGCCTGTTGTATGTCAGCAGCCTAAGGTTCCAGTTAAGAAATACCTGACTGTGTCCTTGACCAAAAAACTGCTGCAGTCCAAGCCTCTGACAAACAGGAATACATTAATATTACAAACTGATGAGTCAGTGTAATTAAAGGTGGGACAATAACAAAATACTGCGGATGCTGGAAAATTGAAACAACAACAGAAAACGCTGGAAAAACTCAGCAGGCCAGGCAACATCCGTGGAGAGAGAAACAGAGTTAACGTTTCAGGTCGAAGACCCTTCGTCAGAACTGAGAAAAAAGCAGGAAATGAAACAGATAAAAAAGCAAGTGGGAGGCTGGGGGGAGGAATAAAAGAACAAAAGGGGTGGTCTATGGTAAGTAGAGACATTAAGAGATGCTCAAGGCAAGACGAGATGGTAATAGGACAGGTTAAGAAACAAAAGGTGGCTCAGAAGTAAGGTGGGGTTGGTTTCCTCACACTCACCACGCTGTGAAGTTTAAGGAAGTCTGAAAACTGCTTGACTGAACTCCATGATGTAATCCCACTTGACACGATGATCTTGTATGTCTACAAAAAGAAGCCAAAGGGATGCTATTGGAACAAAAAATAAAATCCTTTTATACCAACGAAATACCATTTGCATTAAACCCAACAAAGAAACAACAACTTATACAGCAGCCTTTACATAGAAACATTTCCCATGGTACTCGGCAGAGAAGACAGCTAGTAGTAGGAAGATGAATCAAATTTTCTGAAAGAAATAGAAAATCTGAATGACATTTAGATTATACCTTGTTTGTTATTAAAAATACCACTTAAAGTACAGTGCCGAACAGGATTTTGTAACATTAAGTGCCAGAGTTTTAAGATACATCAAGGCAGCAGGACAAGGGGGTGTGAAGGGAAAGTTTAGGACAGGTGCCAGGAAGTATAAATGCAAGTTTTTTCTTTCATTATTTGTCCTGCCCCCTCCCCGCCCCCCACTCCTCCACTCACCACCCCCCTGCGCCCCCCCCCCCCCCACGCGCTTTTGATGCCTGCATCACAATACTAAATGTGGTTGAAAGCAAGTGGGCAGCCGAATCTCAGCCAGTGCCACTCCAAAACAGCACAGGCTGGGGATGACTCTCTTGCCAATTTTCTCTCTCTCTGAGGAGGCACCTGACCTTCACTCTGCACCTCACAGCAACAGAGCCAAGATCAGGAACCAAAAGAATGGGAAAAATTGAATCCGAGTCCCAACATGCCTCAGCAATCTGTTGATGCATCTTATAAACAGAGGTGTGTGTAATAATCGGACCTTTCATATAAAGATAGCATTACATCACCAATCACCTCAGCCCATACACACTTTAAAAGTAAGTTAAAACTTGGGGGTGGGGAGGGAGAGAAGTCTGCATGGCAAGAGTTGAATTACAGTCAATACATTATCTGATGAAATACAAACTCTGCCAGAGACTAATAGTGGCATTGCAACTTTCAGACTAGCAATGTATGCTGCCTAAATACAGTAATGAGAAGTCGCACAACACCAGGTTATAGTCCAACAGATTTATTTAATTTTACAAGCTTTCGAAGCAGTTCGCTCCTTCGTCAGGTAAGTCAGCAGTGAGAGAATCTCCCAGAATTCTCTCACTGCTAACTTACCTGACGAAGGAGCGAACTGCTTCGAAAGCTTGTAAAATTAAATAAATCTGTTGGACTATAACCTGGTGTTGTGCGACTTCTCATTTTTGTCCACCCCAGTCCAACGCCGGCATCTCCACATCATAAATACAGTAAATACAGTAAATACAGTATCACTGTAAATACAGTAACACTGCTTTTTCAAAAAGAGTACCTCAAGGTAGCTTCACATTACTGGATGGCAGCTAATGTCAAACATGGAATTCCTTCTATATCAGCTGCAGAGATTAGCGTATATGGTCCAACCTAGCTGGAGCCATTGGTGTAGGTCTTGACTTCATGCGATAGTGTAAAATGGGTGATAGTGAATCGGCAGCCCGTTTCACATCTCTCCCCATTTTTATTTCCATTGACTTCATTTCCAATTACTTTGCAGACCCATGAAAATGTGCTGTCTATGAATCTGACATGGGATTAAGGTTCCTGCTACCCCGTGTTTACACTTGCTTTAACCAAACGAGTCTCTACATTACACAGCAGAAGCCAACAGCATTGTGGAAACCAGCAGCTCAGAGAATGTATACAGGTCAGGCAGAGGTCACTATTCAGAAACAGGTTCCATTTTCTCGGCAGTTTAAAAGCACCTATCTATTTTAAAATTAATGAGTGTCCTCTGTCCTGGCTGTACTAGCTCGACAGACTTTATCTAACAGGGTAATATCATTTACATACTTTAAATGCAATTCTGAACACTCAGGAATGCTAACTACCCAGCTCAGATTTAAACCAACTAACTCACTGAAGAAACAAGGCAAATTAAAATTGGTCAATGAGTTTTGCACTGCAGTCCAGATGTTTCACATACTAACTTTGAATTGAAATATGTAAAGAATTTTAGAAATTGCCTATTTTTCTTTTTAACATTTTCAGCGCCAGACTTTATGGACCAAAAAGAACATTGCCATGTGACTTGTGATAGCTGGGGGTTATATATCTTGGTTTATTCCCTCTGTACTTGTGACTTGTCTCACATGTCTGAATTCACGTCACTTCGACATGCCTGTCCTATCAGATATCAAGACTGCAACAGGAGGATTATTACATTAACGTTAACAAGTCAGACTTCAAGGGGGAGAAATTCGGTATCACCCCGTTTGGGGCGCAATTATCGGCCGGGCGCAAAGTTTAGCGCCTGGCGATAATTATCGCCTCTGACTGCAAACTTGGCTTCTATCGCCCCTGGAGGTGATTGGAGCGCTAAATCAGGCGCTACACACCTCTCTTAAGGCGCTAACGCCGAGGAGCGAGGCGCTACCTCAGAGCGCTGGCGAAGCTCATGTGATGTCAGTCAGCAATGGAGCACAGACACACTGGCGCCGGCCAGTTCTTAAAGGGGAGGGTCGATCTTGCTCTCCATCCACACCCTGCTCATTGCAGCCTTGAATCTCGGCCTGGAGAGACCTGTACATCAAATCTGCTGGAAAGAACAATGGAGAGTACCAGGGAAAGAGCTCAGAGTGCAGCCCCCAAGGTCTCTTCTAAATCGATGCAAGGAATGTCAAATCAAAATGAACCTGCAAAGTGCTGCTCAGTATCCAAAACTCCTTCACGCAGGGTTGAATCTCTCCAGAAGTCTCTCTCTCTCTCTCAGAATGCGTGGAACAAAAATGTCGCCGACAAAAAAAGACAGGAAGCGGCCGCCTTTAAATAGCGCTCCCCCAGTCCCTTCCCGACTGCAAAACATTCCCCTCAACCTGTCATTGCTAGCGGCAGGCGGAAAGGCAGGGGGCACCACTCAGTATCCGGTCCGGGGTGCTACCGGGGCATTGCATGCTCGACTGATGTCACGATCTGTGGGCGCAGGAGATCATGGTGGTAGTGTTTAGCGCCGCCGCAAAATGTCTGGTCAATTTTGTGAGCGGCGCAAACATCGCCGCGCCCCATTAGCGCCCTCTTAGGGTGCTAACGGGAGGCGCAAAGCAACAGAATTTTTCTCCCCAAGTGTCAGTATAACTTATAAAATTAAAGACTATTAGTTAATCCCCTATGGATTTTCTCACAAAAAAAATTCTGTGCATGGTGTCTTTCCTCAAATAAGTTCCTTAATTCTTTATTTTGTTTCTTCTGAGACGACTTGATGTGCTCTTCAATAGATTCCTCACTTTGAAACAAGTGACACTGTACCCAAATGTGTCTTAGTAATGAGTCTTATCCCCCTTTCAAAAGCCACTGGCAAGACTCCAATTCACTGGAGAGCTGCTCGCCACTAAAGAATGTCTGCATCTGATCATCAGGTTGTGAAGCCTGTTATCATGTAAAATATTTTTCAAACCCCAAGGGTAATTATTCTTCTCGTTCCTGTGAAAGCATCTGTCAACCATTTAAGAGCACCTAAGGTTATAGCCCTTCAAAACAACAAAAGCAACAGCAACAACTCGCATTTATACAGGATCTTTAACATAGGAAAACATCCTAAAGCGCTTCACAGAGGCGTAATAAAAAAGGACGCTGAGCCAAATATTAGGATGGGTGACGAAAAGCTTGGTCAAAGAGGTGGATTTTAAGGAGGGTCTTAAAGGAGGAGAAGAAGGTGGCAAGGCAAAGGATTTAAGGGAGGGAATTCCAGAGTGTGGGGTCTTGGCAGCTGCTGGCACAGCCCCAATGGGGCAAAGGGAAGGGGGGTGCACAAGATGCCAAAGTCAGAGGAATGGAGAGTTCAGGAGGGCAGGGTTGAAGTGCTGGAGGAGGTTACAGAGCTAGTAAGAGATGACGCCATGAAGGGAGCAGCGGCGAGACCGGTCCTGGACAGGGACGGAGCAGAGCCAGCGGAATAAAGAGCGGAGGAGAGAGCAAAAAAGCGAGGAGTGACATCACAGGACAGCAGGTAGGTGATTGGTTGGTGAGTATTACAATTTTTTTTAGTCTTTAAGCTAGCTAAGAAACTGTAAATTGCTATAACTTTACTTTATTAAATTAGTAACTAAAACTAGATAAACCAATTAGGTAATAAAACTAAAATAATTGATTTAAAAAAAAATTAACTAATCAAATAAATAAAGAAGGTTAGATAGACCTGGCAGGGCAGGTGGTGTGCCGTAACTGCGGCATGTGGGAGTTGGTGGTGACCAGCAAGTGAAGGGATAATTACTAGTCCTAGCCCTTTTTGGGCTACCCCGGATCAGGCGTATTCCCCAGACGTTCACCTTCAACTAAAGTTAGAGATATCCGAATTCTATAAGACGCTTAATTGGGTCTAAAGGTTCAGACTATCTCTCCCTAAAGGAAAGGAACGACTTGAAGATGTTACCGTCCTCCAGATAGCACTTCTAATAAGTTTAACTAGACTGTAACCTTCCGGATATTATAAGGGTCCGGAAAACCCCCCCAGAATTCTGCAGCTCCTCACAAAAGAGTGTACAGAGATTGAGTTCACGAGTTTGATACAGAAATACTATGTGAGACAATTCCAAAAATATATAGATTTATTAAAGAACCGACATGCAGCTAACAGTTGGTGATTCAATCGCAACTTTAACAGTTCAAAATACAAATAGCTTACATTTCTTATCAGAGATCCTTATTCTCAAATCTTAACTTGGTTACATTTCCACACTTTGTACTTATTTATAATCCAGAATATCCACCAAAATCAAATAAAAGTACCTTTTAATCCCAGAGACTCAAAGAGTTAAAAACTTACAGAGCCTGCCTCTGAAGTTGAGAATTGCTTGCCCCTTCCAGCGACTTCTGACTTCCTATCTGAAAGCTCTATATTTTATACTCTTTTTGCAGTGGCATATTCTTTGAAGTTTTCTGCTGATGTAAGCTAATTATCTCCAGTCATACTTCTGTTGACTTCTTTCTAATCTTACTGTCAGTTCAGCTGTTAACTTGCAGACTTCTGTCTCTACCTTTAGGTGTTCAAATCTTATCATAAAAAATGGTTATAATAGATTTATCTATTTGATGCTATTCTTACGAAGGTCTTCCATTCAATTTTTAAATCACCTTAGCTGCTTGTAAGCCAGACTTCGCGTCTCCCAACTGTTCCAAGTTCAACACATAAACAATGTGATTGCTTGGTGCATCTATTGATGTCATATTTACAAAGTCTTTTGTTTGTACCTTTTACAACATGTAAATTTAAAAACACTTCAACCGAGTACATAATTGTTTTCCTAGCTACTTCAATTGGTTGTATTACAAACTTATGTTTCCTGTTTTTCATTTGATGTTACTTTTACAAAGACACATGGTTTTTTAATGTTCTGTGTTTCTGTTCGAAGTGTTAGTTTTTAACCCTTTAAACTGGGTATTTGGTATTGTGTTGGTTCCAAACTGCAGACTTCTTGGAACCTCCAACCCTCTGTTTCAATGAGGCCTTTGTCTTAGTATTTTTAACCAATTCCCATTTCAAAAGCTTGTATGGTGCTTACAGCTTTGTGTTAACAACTCATCTTATCTCAGAAGCCTGTATTTGCAGCTTGTGTCATTGAGGTTTTTAGATTTTTAAACCCAGTTTGTCATGTTTTAATAAAGTCAGAATTCTGTTCATAGGATGGTGTATTTTTCTGAATAGGTTTGGCTCTTCCTTTACACGAGATCCCGAGCAACCACATCTGCAGTAAGTGTCTGCAGCTTGAGGAACTTCGGCTCAGAGTTGTTGAGCTGGAGTCCGAGGTGCAGACATTGCGGGGCATCAGGGAAGGGGAGAGTTACCTGGACACTTTGTTCCAGGAGGCAGTCACACCCCTTAGATTAAGTAGTACTTTAGAGTTCGTCAATGGTCAGGGACAGGAGAGTGTGACTTCAAGTCAGGAAGGTATGGGGACCCAGCATGTAGTGATGGAGGAGCCTCAGACCTTGACTTTGACCAACAGGTATGAGATACTTGTCCCATTACCATCTCCTTTTGCCTTGCACCATCATCCCTTTTGTCTCTTAATCTCTCTTGCCTTCCATCCTATCCCTTTTGTTCTTTCCTCCCCTCCCCCCTCTCCCTGCCCCTACACTTGCTTAAAAATCTGTTACAGCTCCAACTTTCTCCAGTTCTGACGAAGGGTCATCGATCTGAAACATTGGGCTCAATTTTCACCGGCCCGTGGAGGCGGGTTTGGAGGCGTGTGGGGTGTGAAAATAGCAGATTCGGGGGTCCCGAACCCATCCCGCCCCCAACCCGCCTCCATGCCAGTTTCCCAGGAGGCAGGTACCCGACCTGTGCTGGGACCCACCTCCCCGAGGTGGGAAGGGGATTAGTGCCAATAAACTGCCTGTTAACAGGTAGTTAACAGGAAGTTTTTTGCCTAATCCCTATTTTTAGCCCTGAAGTGTGGGCTTCCCGACAGGTCCGAACTACGCTAATTTAGTGAGGCGGACCGTCGGTCTGGAAGGCTTGGAGGGGTTGAGATGTGTGCAGGTGAGTGATGGGTGCATGAGTGCAGAGGTAAGTGTGTTTGGTGTGTGTAAAGCGTTTTAAGAACTTTTACTTACCTTAACTTTGTCCTGCAGACTAGCTTCCTTAGGGTGTCGGGAGTCCCTCACATCCACGGCACAGAAAGCAGAATGGCCGCGGAGCTGTCAAAAGCTGCAGTCTCTGCTTTCTGTGCTGGATTGATTTCTAACTGAGTCTAAGTACAGGGACTCAAGTTAGAAATCATATTGTCAGTGTTTGACAGCTTCACAGAGCTGTCAAACACTGAAATTTCATCTGTCAAAAGCTCTTGACAGATGAAATTTCAATGGCTAACGTCACCTGTATCCAAGGGACCCTTGATTGGCCTGCTAAGCCCGCTGGGCGGGCTTAACAAGGTCAATCAAGGGAAAATACAGTGGGTTGGCCACAAGTCGATGGAGGCGGGACTACAACCCCAAAAGTGGGAGTCCCGCCTCCATCACGTCCCCATTGACAAAATCCAGCCCATTAACTCTGCTTCTCTCTCTACAGATGCTGCCTAACCTGCTGATTATTTCCAGCATTTTCTGTTTTTTATTTCAGATTTCCGGCATCTGCAGTATCTTGTTTTTGTATTTGTGTAGGTATGAGATACTTGCTACCTGTGTGGATGAGAACAAGGACTGCAGGGTGGATGAGCAAACTGACCGCGGCACCATGGTGCAGGAGGCTATTCAAGTGGGGGTAGTGAAAAGGAATGTGGTAGTGGTAGGAATGAAGTTCTGTTGAGAGAGTTTGAGGAGCTAGGGTCGAATGTAAACGCAGAACCTCACAGGTAATAATCTCTGGATTGTTACCTGAGTCACGTGCAAATTGGCATAGGGACAAACAGATTAGAAGGTTAAATGCATGGTTCAAAGAGTGGTGTGGGAGGCAGGGGTTTCAATTCCTGGGGCACTGGCACCAGTACTGGGGAAAGAGGGAGCTGTTGTTGGGAACGGTCTCCACTTAAACCGGGCTGGGGCTGGGACCAGTGTCCTGGCGAGTCGAATAACTAGGGCAGTAGACAGGGCTTTAAACTAATGCAGTGGGGGGGTGGGGGGAGGGTGGTGGGAGGATTCAGGAAAGGGTAAATTCAAAAGCAGTAAGAGAAATGTCAAGGCCGTAGAGCAGAGTAGTGATTTGGGTAAAGGTAAGCAGAGTGGGTCAGGAAGGGACAGATAGATTAATAAAGGTAAAAGTGTAATAGTGACTAAAGTGACATCAGGGAAAAATAGAAAAAAGTTAAAGCTAAAGGTACTATACCTGAATGCATGAAGCATTCGCAACAAAATAGATGATTTAATAATGCAGATAGAAATAAATGGGTTTGATTTAATAGCCATTACAGAGATGTGGTTGCAGAGTGACCAAGGTTGGGAACTAAATATTCCAGGATATTTGACTTTTAGAAGAGACAGGCAGAATGGAAAAGGAGGAGGGGTGGCCCTGATAATAAAGGCGGGAATAAAGACAGTAGAGAGAAAGGATCTTGGCTCGGAAAAACAAAATGTAGAATCAGTTTGGGTGGAGCTAAGAAACAACAAGGGGCAGAAAACAAAAAGTGGGAGTAGTCTATAGGCCCCCGAACAGTGGTTGTACTGTCGGGCAGAGTATAAATGAGGAAATTAGAGATGCATGTAACAAGGGTAATACAGTATTCATGGGGGACTTTAACTTTCATATGGACTGGGCAAACCAAATTTGCAGAAATAGTGCAGAGGAGGAGTTGATGGAATGCATTCAAGATAGTTTTCTAGATCAGTAGGTCAAGGAACCTACAAGGGAATTGGCTATTTTAGATCTACTACTGTGAAATGAGACAGGGTTAATTAATAACCTTGTAGTAAAAGGAGCCTCTGGGGAGCAGTGATCATAATATGATAGAATTTTATGTTGTGTTTGAGAGTGATTTAGTAAAGTACGAAACTAGGGTCCTAAACCTGAATGAAAGAAAGAAAGACTTGCATTTATATAGCGCCTTTCATGACCACCGGACGTCTCAAAGTGCTTTACAGCCAATGAAGTACTTTTTGGAGTGTAGTCACTGTTGTATTGTGGGAAACATGGCAGCCACTTTGCACACAGCAAGCTCCCACAAACAGCAATGTGATAATGACCAGATAATCTGTTTTTGTTATGTTGGTTGATGGATAAATATTGGCCAGGACACCAGGGATAACTCCCCTGCTCTTCTTTGAAATAGTGCCATGGGATCTTTTACGTCCAACTGAGAGAGCCTCGGTTTAACGTCTCATCCAAAAGACGGCACCTCCAACAGTGCAGCACTCCCTCAGTACTGCACTGGAATGTCAGCCTAGCTTTATGTGCTCAAGTCTCGGGAGTGGGACTATGAACCCACAATCTTCTGACTCAGAGGCGAATGTGCTACCAACTGAGCCACAGCTGACACTGAATGCAGCTGAGCAGAGCTAAGAGTGTCCTGCAGACTCTGACAAGGACTCTCCACTGCTGTCCCTGTCTCCACCTTCTGCTCTTGCTCACTCGTGAGTTGTGAAATACCAGGTGACAACACTATTCTATTTTCGCAAACAACCCAGCGAGGAGTGCGTCTCTGCGCTGGGGCTGGGTGCGCTCATTTCTGCTGACGCTGCTCCCTCAGAGGATGCAGCATCCGCTGAGGAGTCCTTCTGCTCTTCCTCCTGGACAGTAGGGAGGGGGGCTCTTGATGGTCCTGTGGGAGAGTAAAGACATGAGTTAGACATGCGATATGTAGATTGCAGGCACATCCCATTGTGCACATGATGAGCATTCAATATCTATTGACATCAGATCCCATATGTGTCACTCATGAAAGCCAAATAAGATGGATGGAGAACCATTCTGTCACCAGGTTGTTCTACTGAGCCCCTCTCTCCGGCCGCCACTTCCAGCTGTTCCACTGATCCCGTAATGTCGAGACCGGCCTCCTCAGCATGGGTGAGCTGTGAGTATGATCATGGTCCTCCTCCTGTTCTCTCCCTCTCCCTCTTATTGTGGGCTCTCTTTTCCTGCAATGAGGGAAAGAAGTGGAGTTTCAGTGAGAGTGATGAAATGAGTGTAAAGAATGGATAGGATAGATGTTTAGAGGGAGACTGTGAAGGAGTGGGTTCCCATTACCAAGTTCCCTCCTTTTGAGTTGTTAGTTGTTGTCATTGCATAACCTTGAGGGTGGGTGTGAGGGGTGCACAGTAAGATGGGGAAGTGATTCTGTACATAGGGAGAGAGGGATGGGGGATGGTGCAAGCGATGTTGGGGTAAGTTAGGATGTGCAGGAGTAGGGTTGGCAATGGGGATGTGATGACAGGCACAGCAGAATTAAGATAAGTGAGCTTTTATACTCACTTTTCCAGAGCGCAGGAGATCGTTGAACCTTTTCCTGCATTGGACCCAGGTGCGTCTATACACAGACCTGGCATTGACCTCCTCAGCTATTTGCAGCCAACAACAACAACTACAACTTGTATTTATATAGCGCCTTTAACATAGTAAAACGTCCCAAGGCGCTTCACAGGAGTATTAAAAGACAAACATTTTTGACACCGAGCCACATAAGGAGAAATTAGGGCAGGTGACCAAAAGCTTGGTGAAAGAGGTAGGTTTAAAGGAGCGTCTTAAAGGAGGAAAGACAGGTAGCGAGGTGGAGAGGTTTAGGGAGGGAATTCCAGAGCTTAGGGCCCAGGCAACAGAAGGCACGGCCACCAATGGTGGAGCAATTATAATCAGGGATGCTCAAGAAGACAGAATTAGAGGAGCGCAGATATCTCGGGGGGTTGTGGGGCTGAAGGAGATTACAGAGATAGGGAGGGGCGAGGCCATGGAGGGATTTGAAAACAAGGATGAGAATTTTGAAATCGAGGCGCTGCTTAACTGGGAGCCAATGTAGGTCAGCGAGCACAGGGGTGATGGGTGAAAGGGATTTGGTGCAAGTTAGGACACGGGCAGCAGATTTTGGATGACTTCAAGTTTACGTAAGGTAGAATGTGGGAGGCCAGCCAGGAGAGCGTTGGAATAGTCAAGTCTAGAGATAACAAAGGCATGGATGAGGGTTTCAGCAGCGGATGAGCTGAGGCAAGGGCGGAGACGGGTGATGTTACGGAGGTGGAAATAGTTATGCTGGGGATATGTGGTCGGAAGCTCATTTCAGCTTCAAATATGACACCAAGGTTGTGAACAGTGTGGTTCAGCCTTCTTCCATCACCTGGGTATAGGACCTCCCGACATCCTCTGACTCCCTCCACAAGAACATGGAGGGAGTCATCGTTGAAGCAGGGAGCTGCCTTTTCTCTCTCTGCTGACATTGTGGAGAGCGGCAGCAGCACTCGGGAGCATCAGAAATGACGTGAGATCTAATTGTGAAATGGCCCCCTTAAATACACCGGCTGCAAACGCGCCATCAGAGCAGCTCAGCAGACCCTCACCTTGTGCTGAGGGCGGGTGACGCGCACGGTGGGCTTAACAAGCCCAATTAACAGAAAGTTGTGTCAGCAGGCTGGCTGGAGCCGGGAGTGGGACCGGAACCCGCCGACTAACATTCCCGACGCCAACCCGCCTCCAATCGGAAAATCCAGCCCATTGTGTCTGTTTTCATGGAAGAAGATGCAAAAAACCTCCCGGAAATAGTGGAGAACCAAGTGTCTAGCACGAATGAGGAACTGAAAGAAATGAGTATTAGTAAAAAAATAGTACTGGAGAAATTAATGGGACTGAAAGCCGATAAATTCCCTGGACCTGATGGCCTACGTCCTAGGGTTTTGAAAGAGTTGGCTATAGAGATAGTGCATGCATTGGTTGTCATCTTCCAAAATTCCATAGATTCTAGAACAGTTCCCGCGGATTGGAAGGTAGCAAATGTAACCCCACTATTTAAGAAAGGAGGGAGAGAGAAAATGGGGAACTACAGACTAGTTAGCCTGACATCAGTAGTAGGGAAAATGCTAGAATCTATTATTAAGGACGTGGTAACAGGGCACTTAGAATAATAATAATAGGATTGGGCAGAGTCAACACGATTTTATGAAAGGCAAATCATGTTTGACGAATCTATTAGAGTTTTTTGAGGTTGTAACTAGCAGAATAGATAAGGGGGAACCAGTGGATGTGGTATATTTGGATTTTCAGAAGGCATTCGATAAGGTGCCACACAAGAGGTTATTAAACAAAATTAGGACTCATGGGATTGGGGGTAATATACTAGCATGGATTGAGAATTGGTTAATGGACAGAAAACAGAGAGTAGGAATAAATGGGTCATTTTTGGGTTGGCAGGCTGTAACTAGTGAGGTACCACAAGGATCAGTGATTGGGCCTCAGCTATTCACAATCTACATCAATGATTTGGATGAGGGGACCAAATGTAATATATCCAAGTTTGCTGATGATACAAAGCTGGGTGGGAATGTAAGTTGTGAGGAGGATGCAAGGAGGCTTCAAGGGGATATAGACAGGCTAAGTGAGTGGGCAAGAACGTGGCAAATGGAATATAATGTGGAGAAATGTGAAGTTATCCACTTTGGTAGGAAAAATAAAAAAACAAATTATTTTTTAAATGGTGAGAGATTGGGAAATGTTGGTGTTCAGAGGGACCTGGGTGTCCTTGTACCCAAATCACTGAAAGTTAACATGCAGGTACAGCAAGCAATTAGGAAAGCAAATGGTATGTTGGCCTTTATTACAAGAGGATTTGAGTATAAGAGTAAAGGGGCTAAAAATTCGCCGGGGCATTACTTTTAGCGCCCCGGAAAAATTAGCGCCCCCACGCTGGAAATTGAGTGGTTGCGCCCCAAGAGGGAAGCGGGGCGCTACTGGAAACGCCCCGCATCCCTCTTGGGTCGCTGCGAGTCAATATCGCAGCGCTACGTGCCGCGGTATTGCAGGCCTTCCTCCCCTTCTTAAAGGGGAGGGGCCTTGTGCAGCTCGACCCGGGCCCAGCTGGGCCCCCGGGGATCGGGAGTGCTGGCTAAAGAGCCTGGCACGCAAGAGAAGTGCCAGGCTCTTGGAGCGCAGCCGGCACTCCGCGGGGGGGGGGGGCCGTTCAGGAGGCCGGGACGGGAGCGCAGGCAGGTGCTGGCAGGCGGCCAGCAACAAAAATGTCCGCCCTGCACCTCGCCTTTAAATTGCGCCTCCCCGGCTGCAGGTAGGCCCCCCTGACCCCATCGGACAAAGCGTCCGGCGGTAAGTCAGGGGGCGCTCCCTAAGATCGCGGCCGGGGCGCGAGCGGGGCGCTGTGCACGGCGATGACGTCATCGCCGGCGGCGCAGTGCCGCGGGGCACTACCGGTTAGCGCCGCCACTAACCTCCCACTGAATTTCGCGGGAGGTGTGGGCGGCGCCCCGTTAGCGCAAAGCAACCCAATTTTTCCCCCAAGATGTCTGACCGCACTTGGAGTATTGTGCACAGTTTTGGTCTCCTTACCTAAGGAAGGATATACTTGCCATAGAGGGAGTGCAACGAAGGTTCACCAGACTGATTCCTGGGATGGCGGGATTGTCCTATGAGGAGAGATTGAGTAGACTAGGCTTATATTCTCTAAAGTTTAGAAGAATGAGAGGTGATCTCATTGAAACATACAAAATTCTTACAGGGCTTGACAGGGTAGATGCAGGGAGGATGTTTCCCCTGGCTGGGGAGTCTAGAACCAGAGGTCACAGTCTCAGAATAAGGGGTCGGCCATTTCAGACTGAGATGAGGAGAAATTTCTTCACTGAGAGGGTGGTGAATCTTTGGAATTCTCTACCCCAGAGGGCTGTGGAGGCTCAGCCGTTGAGTATATTCAAGACAGAAATCGATAAATTTTGGGATGTTAAGGGAATCAAGGGATATGGGGATAGTACAGGAAAGTGGAGATGAGGTAGAAGATCAGCCAAGATCTTATTGAATGGCGGAGCAGGCTCGAGGGGCTGTATGGCCTCCTCCTGGTCCTATTCTTATGTTCTTATGTTCTTAAACACAAGGATGAGAATTTTAAAAGTGAGGCATTGGTCAGCAGTTTAGTGGAATAAGGTCAAGTGAGCAGGAGGTGGTTCTTGTAGACAAGATGCGTTTGGAGAGGGCAAGAGGGGAGATGAAAGAGAAACTAGAGAGAGACACCAGTTCAGGGCATTTAGATGGCTGTTAAGGAAAGGTAACAAGGGATATGGAGAAAAGTTAGATAATAATGGAGTTGCGGTACAGATCAACCACGATCTAGTAGAATGGCGGAACAGGTTTGAGGGGCTGAATGACCTCCTTCTGTTGCTATGTGTTACATATTAAGAAGCAAACCAGCTTAGGTTTGAGGCTTGTGTTCTGTTTGAATTGAACCTGTCAAACCTGAGATTAAACCTAAAAACCTCTTTAAAGTCCCAACCCCACTGATGTGGTCTAAATCCCTTCCCCCTGCCACCAGAAGTGCTAAAATTCCATCACTAGCGCAACATAACACAACACAACAGGAAATGTTCTTGGACTGCAGTAAGGTTTCTACAATTTGCCTCATAGTATTGTGGTAGGGAGTTGGAAAAAAGATGTCCCTACCACTGATTGTTTTGCTGTTCGCTGACCGGTACTGGAGGCCTTTCTGTGGACGATAGCAAAATACTGCGGATGCTGGAAATCCGAAATAACAACAGAAAACGCTGGAAAAACTCAGCAGGTCAGGCAGCATCTGTGGAGAGAGAAACAGAGTTAACGTTTCAGGCCTTTCTGTGGACATTGGGTGGAAACAGGATTGAGCTTGGCTGCGATGATGCTGTGATTAAATAGTCCCCTGATGCTCATTGTTCAGCCCCTCACTTGAAGGATTGGCCACTTGAGTAAGGTGCTGGATGCTTGCTAGCTTCAGGAGACCTGTGCCTTAGCATGAATCACTGCTTTCAGAAAATCCCCATACAGCAGCTGTGAGACAGAGGGAGGAGTGCAAGTCAGGTACAATGGATGAAAATGTCCAAGGGACCGACAGTTTTTCTTTCCCCTATCTGTTTTCCATCTCTCTCACTTTCCTTAGACTTCCTCCTGCCTGAACTATTCACAAGTCCATTGTTTCTTTAATCTTCTGGAATTTCTGCAGGGTTCTTCGGATTCTGCCCCCGTAACTTTGGTGGAAGATCGTCAGAATCCCCAGAGAATCGACGTAAAAAAGCCATTTTGCTGTTTCTCCAGCATTTCTGCCGTTCATCTGCCAGAGTTGCAGTGGGGGATAGGGGAGCCCAGGTGGAAATTCCACCCCAATGTCTAATTTTCCTTTCGAGGAACAGCACCTCATCTTCCGATTAGGCACTTTACAGCCTTCCGGACTCAATATCGAGTTCAACAATTTCAGATCATAACCTCGGCCCCTATCACATATACATATATTATATATATATTTTATCCACCCTTTTGGTTTGTGCCTTTTCCCTTTTTTTTCTCTCTCTCCCCCCACGGCAGCTGTCTCTCATTCTGCCAGCATTTCACACTTCACACTTCTGAGCCATCTTTTGTTTCTTAACCTGTCCTATTACCATCTCGTCTTGCCTTGAGCATCTCTTAATGTCTCTACTTACCATAGACCACCCCTTTTGTTCTTTTATTCCTCCCCCCAGCCTCCCACTTGCTTTTTTATCTGTTTCATTTCCTGCTTTTTTCTCAGTTCTGACGAAGGGTCTTCGACCTGAAACGTTAACTCTGTTTCTCTCTCCACGGATGTTGCCTGGCCTGCTGAGTTTTTCCAGTGTTTTCTGTTGTTGTTCTAATTTTCCTTTGGTGCTTCTATTTCTTAACTGAGATGATCAGTTTTATCACCCAGCAATCACTCCACTGATACTTCCTCTCTGCGCTTGTTGGTTTAATACTTTTTCTTCCCCTTGCCATTTTTCTGATCCTATTAATGTTTATCCATCTGTTATGTTTCAGTTTTGAAGAAGGGTATAAGAACATAAGAACATAAGAAATAGGAGCAGGAGTCGGCATTTGGCTCCTCGAGCCTGCTCTGCTATTCAATAAGATCATGGCTGATCTTCTACATCATCTCCACTTTCCTGCACTATCCCCATATCCCTTGATTTCCTTAATATTCAAAAATCTATCGATCTCTGTCTTGAATATAAAATGTTGACTGTTCATTCCCTCCTCATGGTGCTGACAGACTTGTGTGTCCCAGCCTTTTCAGCTTCTGTTTCAGATTTCCAGTATTTGACTTTTTATTACTCGCTTTCTCCTGCATATTGCTCCAGAACCTCATCAAGTCTGAAGTCCTTTTACACTTTACTGGATTTTTGAACTAATTTGAGGAGAGCAACCTCCATGTTTCATTCTCCCCCTTTTACACTCCTCATTGGGAGCCAGTTTCTGTACTGCTGCTGACCTCTTCTGTACAATGCGAAGAGCCAGAACGCAAACATGTGCGACCAGCTCGCTGCATTTACAAAGACACCTGTTGCTTCTCTCCACTCCCTGTTTGATTGATTCTTGGAACAGGTGTCGGCGTGCCAGTTTCTTGGGATGTTTATCTGTTCACCTGGTCAGTTACTGACTTACGGACAAGAGGCCCTAGAAAGGGAAAGAAGCAACAACAGCAATTTGCATTTATATAGCGCTTTTAACGTAGTAAAACATCTCAAGGCGCTTCACAGGGCCGTTATCAAACAAAATTTGACACCGAGCCACATAATGAGTTATTAGGATGGATGACCAAAAGCTTGGTCAAAGAGATTTAAGGAGTGTCAGACTCATAAAGCAGGAGAGAGAGGGAGAGATGAGAGAGAGGGAGAGATGTTTAGGGAGGGAATTCCAGAGCTTAGGGCTCAGGCAGCTGAAGGCACGGCCACCAATGGTGGAGTGTGATGCAAATTGGGAATGCTCAAGAGGCCAGAATTGGAGGAGCGCATTGATCTCAGAGGGTTATAGACCTGGAGGAGGTTATAGAGATAGGGAGGGGTGAGGCCATGGAAGGATTTGAAAACAAGGGTGAGAATTTTAAAATCAAGGTGCTACTGGACCGGGAGCCAATGTTTACACTGTTGCAATACTGAAGAGTGTGTTTTTGAAGCTATAATAAATATCTCAATTGCACATTGCTTAATGTTTCATTGGGCGAATGCATCACCAGCATGATACTGGGTCATTCAGGCCAGGGAAGCAGGTTTAATTCTTGCTCTTTGTGCTGAGTTAGCTGATTTCAGCTGGGACTGAGATAGAGATACTACAATTAGCATCAGTTCTTCTGGGCTAGGGAAGGGAGCAGCTAGGGTTTCAGCTCCTGATCACCAATGAGCCAATATTGACTGACACCTTATAGGTAAATGTAGCAGATGACTTTGGATCGATGCTTCCCAAAGCTCTCCACCCTGCGGGATTCCTCACCTCATGTCTGGCTCTGTTGTAGACTAACGGATAGAGATTAATTGCCATGATTAGTCAACATAAAACAACAACAACAACAACAACACCTCCATTATTGTTGTATTGTGTGAAGGCGAACTCGATGGACCTTGATCTTTTCTCATCGAGCAATTCCTGTGAACCAGGCTCAATAATGCAGGCACAAAATTCTGCCTGTCAAATTACTACACATTTACTTTTGGAACATGCAAATCCCACAGCTTTTTCTTTGCTTTCAATGCCTATCCATACTCCAGTAGGGCACATATTCATGCTGCACCTTATAACTGAAACCTTTAGCATACTGGTATCTTAAAATGTTTTCATGCAGCAAATAATTTGAATATAACCTAGCTGAATGATGCCTGGTCATTTATTGACATACAAGGTGAATACTGAGCTGCAGGAGGGGCTTCTGTCGGCCACGTTGTGTGCTCCTTAAATGTACCAAGGTGAGGTTGGGATCATGTCTGTCGCTGTCGGTTTTCCTTAAATGTACAACATAGCAAAACTAGAAAATAGAAGACTGAGAGGTGACCCGATAGAGGTCTATAAAATTATGAAGGGGTTCGATAGGGTAGAGAAGCTGTTTTTGCTTGTGGGAGAGTCCAAAACTAGAGGCCAAAAATATAAGATAGTCACCAATAAATCTAATTGGGAATTCAGGAGAAATTTTACCCAGACAGTGGTTAGAATGTAGAATTCTCTGCCACATGGAGTGGTTGAGGCGAATAGCATAGATGCATTTAAGGGGAAGCTAGATAAGTACATGAGGGAGAAAGGAATAGAAGGATATAGTGATAGCGTGAGATGAAGTAAGGTGGGAGGAGGCTTGTGTGGAGCACAAACACTGACACTGATCTGAATGGCCTGTTTCTATGCTGTTACTTCTATGTAATACTTCTCTGCTTGCAGGACAAGGTGGCACATAGTATGGGGGAACAGGCCTGGGCTGGAGGAGGGCACAGAAATTCTGTAGCTTGGAGTTAGAGCGTGAGTCATTTCTAACATGTAAAGGGCATGTGGGAGTGACTGACGCCACTGAACCCAAGAAGATATCTACACAGAACCAAATTTGTAACCGACAGTTATACTAACAATTTGACTATGTTATAATATAACTGCCTCATTTTTTTTAACCTTACACTGTTTATACTCGGGTTTTTCCCCTCTCATTTCCATTGCCAATTAGGCAAAATGATTTTATCTAATCAGGACAATAACGTCAGCCATTCCTGGCCAAAGCATTTCAACTAATAGCTGAGAAACTGCTGTTAATTAATTCCATTAATCTACAGAGACTCGATTTAAAGCAAGCTTAAATAGACAGGGCAACTTCAACATATATTTAAAACTGCAGCTAGTGGAGGGAGGGGAGTTGAAATTGTAGTCAGTGGGTGATTATTGAGGTTTGCAATCGTACAGCCCACTTTGCAAGAATAAATCTAAGGTCTGACTCCATGATTAGATGCCCCAGAGAGGAGTGAACTCACAGAGCACAAGTCAGGGAATTATCGGTCCACAACCTGCAATTGTCTGTCCATTCCTTTAAATGGATGGTAAATCAGAGGTTGTGGGCCTGAGAGTTTCCAACCAGCATTTTTTATGAGTGCTGATCCTTCCTGGGGCGACTGATGATGGACTCAGCTTCCTAATAAACTGAAGATTCAAGGCCTATGCTAACCAGATGCCCAGGACCAGGTATCTCCCCAATATAATGGGTGTGAGGTGTTATTTGATTACTGACACAGGCTAACAAATTGCTTATTTATTTACAGACAATGGGGAAACAGATTCAACCCTAACTCACTTTAACCACCTTTTGTCGCCGTGCCTTTTTTAAGACTTGTATGAATAAATTTTGCTTTAAAACACAACCCTTAAAAGTAACTCTTTTTTTTCTCTAATCCTTCCTGTGGCAAAATGGTGAAAAAATCCTGAAACATGGTTCCCACATTTAAAGTATTACAACCCCGAGCCCCAGCTTCATAATAACTTTGCAAAAGTTTCCGAAGGTGGGCGCCAACTTTCTTTGGAGCTGTCTTTTTGATCTCTTGATTCGATTTTAAGGGAATCATCAGGATATTTGTTGTTATTTTTGGCTTCAGAAGATGTAATTGGATTCCAAAAGGCAACTTCAAAATCCTGAAGATTTCCATAATCAGGGTAAGAGTCTAATCTATTTAAGCTTGCTTTAAATCGAGTCTCTGTAGATTAATGGAATTAATTAACAGCAGTTTCTCAGCTATTAGTTGAAATGCTTTGGCCAGGAATGGCTGACGTTATTGTCCTGATTAGATAAAATCATTTTGCCTAATTGGCAATGGAAATGAGAGGGGAAAAACCCGAGTATAAACAGTGCAAACATTGCAAGAGCAACAAGGTTAAAAAAAATGAGGCAGTTATATTATAACATGAGAATTTAATATCTTGCCAGATAATGCCAATGACCTACAGGTTTATAGGAGAGTTCTACTAGAATATACAATATACCAGACTAAGGTTCAAGGAATTAATTCGGGGCTTTTCTATCTGACATTCTGTGCAGATTTAGGGTAATTTTAACCTAATCTGTCCAGCGAGGGGTGGGTGCTGATGGCCTCAGGTCGGCCGCTTGCTTTACACCCCACCCAACTCCACCGAAGGCAATGGAGAGTAAAATTAGACAGGGGTGTAAAACGGCCATCTGAGCAGAACCCGTCAGCAACCCCTTCGGGCGAGATGGGTTAAAATTACCCCCAATGGCACAACAATTATCCAGAGGTTGAGCCACTTTCTTTTGAGTCTCATTCATAATCCCCCACTCATAGAAAGGGTAACAAATAGGTTGTTTCAGTCAGAATGCTAATACGTAACTCTGCATATTTTAATATCTATGGGTTGGAATTTGTCATTTCCCATCTGCCCAGAGCGGGGGGTAGTTCTGGGTTTCCCCACATGCTGTGGAGTTTTGATTTACAGGCTGACTTCCAGTCGGGCGGGGAACGCTGGACAGGACGCTGCAGGACAAGGTAGGTGCGGCGTCCGGAGGAGGGGGGAAATTTTGAAACCCGGGGGATGGGTCTAATCCCCATGGGGAAGGGGGGGTCCGATCCCCAACCCCGGGGAGGGGTGGGCTGCTGGTGGGTGAGCTTGGGGGGCCGAGAGTAAGCACTCCTGCTCCTCCCGGCCCACAACTATTGCTCCCCGAGGCTGTGCTCGCCTCGCTGCAGCTACCGGGAATCCCTAGGCCCGGGATCCCCGGCCGCCTGCAATTAAACAAGCACAGCAGGTTAAAGCAGAGGCTTCAGGGCCTCATTATCATATTTAAAATAAGAACATAAGACATAGGAGCAGGATTAGGCCATTTGGCTGCTCGAGCCTGCTCCGCCATTCAATAAGATCTTGGCTGATCTTCTACATCATCTCCACTTTCCTGCACTATCTCCATATCCCTTGATTCCCTTAATATTCAAAAATCTATCGATCTCTGTCTTGAATATACTCAATGACTGAGCCTCCACAGCCCTCTGGGGTAGAGAATTCCAAAGGTTCATCACCCTCTGAGTGAAGAAATTTCTCCTCATCTCAGTCCTAAATGGCTGACCCCTTATTCTGAGACTGTGACCCCTTGTTCTGGACTCCCCAGCCAGGGGAAACAACCTCCCTGCATGTATCCTGTGAAGTCCTGTAAGAATTTTGTATGTTTCAATGAGATCACCTCTCATTCTTCTAAACTCTAGTGAATATAGGCCTAGTCTACTCAATCTCACCTCATAGGACAATTCCCCCATCCCAGGAATCAGTCTGGTGAACCTTCATTGCACTCCCTCTATGGCAAGTTTATCCTTCCTTAGGTAAGGAGACCAAAACTGCACACAATACTCCAGGTGTGGTCTTACCAGGGCCCTATATAATTGCAGTAAGATGTCTTTACTCTTATATTCAAATCCTCTTGTAATAAAGGCCAACATACCATTTGCTTTCCTAATTGCTTGCTGTACCTGCATGTTAACTTTCAGTAATTTGTGTACAAGGACACCCAGGTCCCTCTGAACACCAACATTTCCCAATCTCTCACCATTTAAAAAATACTCTTCTTTTCTATTTTTCCTACCAAAGTGGATAACTTCACATTTCTCCACATTATATTCCATTTGCCATGTTTTTGCCCACTCACTTAGCCTATCTATATCCCCTTGAAGCCTCCTTGCATCCTCCTCACAACTTACATTCCCACACAGCTTTCATCAGCAAACTTGGTTATATTACATTTGGTCCCCTCATCCAAATCATTGATGTAGATTGTGAATAGCTGAGGTCCAAGCACTAATCCTTGCGGTACAGCCTGCCAACCCGAAAATAACCCGTTTATTCCCACTCTCTGTTTTCTGTCCGTTAACCAATCCTCAATCCATGCTAATACAAAAGCAAAATACTGCAGATGCTGGAAATCTGAAATAAAAACAGAAAATGCTGGAAATACTCAGCAGGTCAGGCAGCATCTGTGGAGAGAGAAACAGAGTTAACGTTTCAGGTCGATGACCCTTCATCAGAACTAGAAAAAGTTGGAGATGGAACAGGTTTTTAAGCAAGTGTAGGGGCAGGGAAAGGGGGGAGGGGAGGAAAGAACAAAAGGGAAGGTCTGTGATAGGATGGAAGGCAGGAGAGATTAAGAGACAAAAGGGATGATGGTGCAAGGCAAAAGGAGATGGTAATGGGACAAGTTAAGAAACAAAAGATGGCTCTCGATGAAGTGTAAATGACGATGGCAGAATAAAGGCAGCTGCCAGGTGAGAGAGAGAAAAAAATCGAAAAAAAGGATACGGGCTGAGGTTATGGTCTGAAACTGTTGAACTTGATGTTGAGTCCAGAAGGCTGTAAAGTGCCTCATCGAAAGATGAAGTGCTGTTCCTCGAGCTTACGCTGAGCTTCATTGGAACAGTGTAAGAGGCCAAGGACGGTGAGATCAGACTGGGAGTGGAGCGGAGAATTAAAGTGACAGGCGACCGGAAGCTCGGGGTCACCCTTACGGACTGAACGGAGGTGTTCCGCAAAGCGGTCGCCCAATCTGCGTTTGGTCTCCCCAATGTAGAGGAGACCTCATTGTGAGCAGCGAATGCAGTATACTAGATTGCAAGAAGTACAAGTTCCAGGTGAAACAGTGATTTACTTGTACTTCTTGCAATTTAGTATAATTTCACTTGCTGCTTTTAAATTTACTCTTTCCTGAATCCTCCCACGCTCCCTTCATTAGTTTAAAGCCCTGTCTACTGCCCTAGTTATTCGGTTCGCCAGTATACTAGTCCCAGCCCAGTTTAAGTGGAGCCCGTCCTAACGGAACAGCTCCCTCTTTCCCCAGTACTGGTGCCAGTGCCCCATGAACTGAAACCCCTTCCTCCCACACCACTCTGAGCTACGCATTTAAACCTCTAATCTGTTTGTCCCTATGCCAATTTGCGCGTGGCTCAGGTAACAATCCAGAGATTATTACCTTTTTAGTTTGGATCCTAGCTCCTCAAACTCCCACAGCAGAACCTCATTCCTAGTTCCACCTATGTCATTGGTTCCTACGTGGACCACGACAACTGGATCCTCCCCCTCCCACTCCAAGTTCTTCTCCAGCCCAGAGGAGATGTTTTTAACCCTGGCACCGGGCAGGCAACACAACCTTCGGAGCTCTCGGTCGCGGCTGCAGAGAACAGTATCTATCCCCCTGACTATACTGTCCCCTGCCACAACTATATTCCCTTTTACTCCCCCCACTTGAATAGCCTCCTGCACCATGGTGCCATGGTCAGCCTGCTCATCCATCCTGCAGGCTTTTCCCTCATCCACACAGGCAGCAAGAACCTCATACCTGTTGGACAAGGGCAAAGGCTGAGGCTCCTCCAGCACTGCACCTGGGGTCCCCTTACCTGCCTGAGTAGCAGTCACACTCTCCTGTCCCTGACCACTAACCAGACCTGTACCACTACCTAACCTAAGGGGTGTGACTGCCTCCTGGCAGCGGGTTAGCTGCCCGCCCCCCGTCCCGCCTGAATAAAAGGTGAAAGTGGATGGGTTGGAGGCGTGTTGGGATCAGTTTTTAGATTTTTTAAACTTTAACTTCCACCCCCACCCCTACCCCCGCCCCGCCTCCAACCCACCTGTTTTCTCAGGTGAAAATTCCCCCATGTATAGAAAACTGCCACTCACTTTAAAATCCAGTGGCTGCAAGGCAGCAGGGGAATAATCCACTTTCTCAATGTGCGTTTAGAAATCACATTTTACTGATGTTATTTCTACAGGTCACTGCAGAGTCAAAGAGGCATTTAATATCTTCAGACATTTTTAAGGGCCAAGGCATTTTGGTTGATCCCTCCAGAAGTATAAGCTGCCAGCTTTGTTCAAAGAATAGACGAATGGATAATTGCTCCTGTGAAGCGCCTTAGGACGTTTTACTATGTTAAAGGCGCTATATAAAAGCCAGCTGTTGTTGTTGTGTCGTATCTCGATTCTTCTGCAGTCTATCCAAAGTGCTAGAACCACTTTAAATTCATTCTAGGAAGGAACCAAGCTCTCCAATTTGATTTTGTTAACTCACTTGGAGTTGCAGACCCCAGACCAGCAAGCAATTATAAAATACATATTTTGATAATCCTTCAAAGGGTAGCAAGGGTATATCACGTGAGCCCAGTTGACCAGTTCTTCTGACATATTAAGATAAGTGTTGGAGACGCTATTTGTCTGACCCCAAGCATAAGTTATGTTACCGTTGCAGAGCTGGGTTTAGTATCAGCAGAATTGGGGAAGTGCTGCATCTTTTGCTTTTTGGTAACCAAGAAGGGAGCGCGAGTTAAATGTTCTGTAAGAACAGTGCACACTGCTGCATTGCCTTTGCTGCTGTTTGCCTGTTATTTTTAATAAACTTCTCCCATTGTTTATAGCCTAAGCCAGGGCCTAATAGCGTGTTCTCCTCCGAGATCCGTTTTCATTGTTCCACCATTGGCGGCCGTGCCTTCAGCTGCCTGGGCCCTAAACTCTGAAATTCCCTCCCTAAACCTCTCCGCCTCTCTACCTCTCTTTCCTCCTTTAAGACACACCTTAAAACCTACTTCTTTGACCAAGCCCTGCCCTAATATCTTCTTATTTGACTCGTTGTCAAATTTTGTTTGATAACGCTCCTGTGAAGCGCCTTGGGACGTTTTACTACTTTAAAGGCGCTATATAAATACAAGTTGTTGCTGTTGTTGTTCATTCTACCGTTTTCCAAAAATTGGAGATGACAAGTTGGCTCTTGTCCTATTGAGTAAACTAAATACAATAATAAGGCTCTCTGTTTGATCCCTGAGTTTGCTAGATTATTAGATGCTGGGTGCATATAGGTACATCTTGGATTGTAAGAAGTGAGGGTTCACCTATGGGAGTATCTTTGAAGGTAAGGATGAGAACAATATCTGAGTAAAAACACAAATACCTTAAGGGAGAGAGCTTATTGTAGCCAATTCACATCAAACTATGTGGAGAGAACGAGGCACTGGGATTAGTTTTAACCTGCTCTTGTAAAGAGCCAGCACAGAAAAAATGGGCTGAATGGTCTTCTTCTGTGCTATAAACTTCTCTGGTTCGAGCATCGCATGATTATATTCAAAGCAAAAAATGTTGGCTGTGAATCTTCAATTCGCTAAATATCTGCTGCCAATATGTTGCCCATGATCGCAAATCTCAGTAACTGCGAATTGAATCACGCACTTACTGCCATTTCAACTCCTCTCCCTCACTAGCTGCAGTTTTAATCATACAACAGTCAGTTTATTATAACCCACATTTATAGTTTTTAAGCCTCGAGCCTCAGATTCATTATAACTCCAAAAGAAATTTCCGAGATTACCACGAACTTGCTTTGAGGCTGCCTATTTAAAGAAAAAAAGATTTGCATTTATATAAAAGCACTTTTCACAACCTCAGGATGTCCCAAAGCGCTTTACTGCCAATGAAGTATTTTTGAAGTGTAGCCACTGTTGTAATGTAGGAAACGAAGCAGCAAATTTGCGCACAGCAAGATCCCACAAACAGCAATGTGCTAATGACCAGATAATCTGTTTTTTTAGTGATGTTGACTGAGGGATAAATATTGGCCAGGACACCAGGGATAACTCCCCTGCTCTTCTTCGAAATCGTGCTGTGGGATTTTTTTTATGTCCACTTTAGGTCAGGGCCTCAGTTTAACATCTCATCCTAAAAACTGCACCTCCGACAGTGCAGCACTCCCTCAGTACTGCACTAGAGTGTCAGCCTAGATTTTTGTGCTCAATTCTTGTGGAGTGGGACTGTGAACCCACAACCTTCTGACTCAGAGGCAAGAGTGCGACCCACTGAGCCACAGCTGACATTCATTGGTGTGTGTTTTGTACCTTATAGAATGCTATAGGATTTTTTGTATTTTTGGGCTTCGCAAGATGTAATTGGGTCCCAAAAGGCACCTTCGGAATCCTGAAGGGCTCCTCAGTCAGGGAAAGAACCTGGTCTGTGTCGGGTTGGTCCAAGTGATCAAATACAGCAGCTGCTGAATTTAGATAAATCTCTCAGACTGGGGATAACTGATGTTACTTAATCGACCTGATGTGACCTGACCTCAATATAATAAATCATTTTGTTTAATCTGCAATGGAATTCAGAGAGGGGGAAAGAAGTCAAGCTCTAAAAATTGTTGAAGTATCAGGTTACAAAAAATGGTAAGTGGTGTTACAACAGAGAGTCAGTTAAGGCAATTGGCAAAAGAACCAGAGGGGAGATGAGGAAACATTTTTTTTATGCAACGAGTTGTGATCTGTAATGCGCTGCCTGAAAGGGCGGTGGAAGCAGATTCAATAATAACTTTCAAATTTGCTATATACTTTAAGGGAAAAGTTTTGCAGGGCTGTGGGGAAAGAGCATGGGACTAATTGGATAGCTCTTTCAAAGAGTCAGCACAGGCACGATGGGCCGAATGGCCTCCTTCTGTGCTGTATCATTCTATGATTCTATAGAGTCAGTTATATTACAACGTGAGTATCTGATATATCGCCAGGTAATGCTAATGACCTAAAAGCTTACAGGAGAGATCTGGCAGGGTATGAGGTATATCAGCTCAAACAACAACAAAACAACAACAACAACTTGTATTTATATAGCGTCTTTAACGTAGTAAAACGTCCCAAGGCGCTGCACAGGAGTATTGTAAGACAAAAAATTTGACACCGATCCACATAAGGATAAATTAGGGCAGGTGATCAAAAGCTTGGTCAAAGAGGTAGGTTTTAAGGAGCGTCTTAAAGGAGGAAAGAGAGGTAGCGAGGCGGACAGGTTTAGGCAGGGGATTACAGATCAAGTGGAGGTGAGGTAGAGCTGGGTGTCGTCAGCATACATGTGGAAACTGACGCTGTGTTTTCGGATGATGTCGCCAAGGGGCAGCATGTAGATGAGAAATAGGAGGGGGCCAAGGATAGATCCTTGGGGGGACACCAGAGGTAACGATGCGGGAGCGGGAAGAGAAGCTCAGACTAAGGTCGCGCCGTCTTTCTTCATCAGCATTATATAAAAAGCAGCCTGACATTTCAATGAGTACTTCTCAACGTTACATTTCCTCCTCACTATGTTCTGCAGGGAAAAACATTGAATTAGATTTCAGAGGAGCTTGTGACGCATAATATAACCCTCAAAGTCACTTAATATATGTTGTCAATGATTATTTTGCCCAGACACTATTGATCGGTTTTGAAGCCATTCATTGACTTAATAACAGTCAGTCAAGTATTGAAAGACATCAGGTGAGAGTTACTGTAAAGGAAAATGTTCAACCAGAAATGCGCAAGACTTGGTTATGTAACCAGTGAGGGTTAAACAGCACCGTTAGAGCACAGCCTGAACTACAATTACAAAAGGTCACAGTGCAGGCATACATAATGGGCTAGAAATTCGTTATAGCCAAGAAATGGGCGGTATCAGTAGAAAAGTTGGAGAATTAGCGCCAAGCGCAAATGCTTTAGACTGCATGCAAAATTCGTGCTCACTGCTCAATAAAATGATTTGAGTCCTAAATCAAGTCTTAAAACCCAAGCTCATTGACATAACACTTAAAGGGTGGACCAATATTGGGTGCAATCTAATCAGAACTCATCATTGCCACAGGCTTTTTTCTCTACTTAAAGGAGAGGTTCATTGATGCTGCAGCACCTCATTCTCATCGATAGCAAAATACTGCGGATGCTGGAAAATTGAAACAACAACAGAAAACGCTGGAAAAACTCAGCAGGCCAGGCAACATCCTTGGAGATAGAAACAGAGTTAACGTTTCAGGTCGAAACCCTTCGTCAAACCCAAACTCATTCTCATCATTGCTAACTGTGCAGCTACCTCAGCAAGCAGGAGCAGGAGCAGGAGCAGGAGCAGGAGCAGGAGCAGGAGCCCGAGCCCAAGCCTTGAATCAGGTGTGCTCCTGGCAGATCCATGCCCCAGGGAGAGAGCCCACAGATTCTCCGGTGAAGCATTGGAGGAGTTGGTTTTCACTGTGGAGAGACAGAGGGCGGTGCTCTACCCGGCAAGTGGCAGGAGGCCCTCGCGACAAGTCTTCCGTGCCATGTGGAGGGAGGTAGCGCAGCATGTCTTGGGCAGCACTGTGGTCCCCAGGACCCATACAAAGTGCAGGAAGAAATTTAACGACCTCACTCGGGTGGTCAGGGTGAGTCAATGCTTCAACAAATGCCATATACCATCGTCTGAACCACAGTCTGCACACACTGCCCAAAGCACCACACCCCCAGCACTCACCCACCAACAATCTCTACCTACCAACACTCACACCCACATCTCACCTTGCACACAATGACAGCTATTCAACTATGGCAGGCACATCACCCAAACACATTGCTCCATACTCACTCACACACTTTCCTCTCTCTTGCAGGCCAAGGTGACTCACAACAGGAGGGAGCAGGAGCGCACAGGCCGGGGACAAGCTGACACCCAACCACTGTCTGCGCTGGAGAATCGAGTGATGGAGATCATTGGGCGCCAGGTGGTGGGCGCCGTGGCCATCGGCGACGTTCACTCCCTTGGGGACAACGGTATGTTCATCCCTACTCCTTCTTCTCACATCCCACTTCCCCCTCACCCCACAAGCCTTTCGCACCTTCCAGCTAATCATGCTGTATGCAAGCATTTCTCCCTTCCTGCCCCCTCCCCTCACCTTAACCCATCTCATGTGCCTTTATGCTTTCAGACAATCAGCAAGCACCTGAGCAGCCTGTCCGAGGGCACCGTAGAGAGCTGGGGGGGGAGAAGAGGAGGAGGAAGAACACACCGAATCACTGCATCTCTCACCCGCAGACACCAGCTCAGATACTGGCACTGCGCATTCTTTAGAGGCTGGTATAGTAGCGGGATCTGCACAGGGTGAGGCACCGGGGACAAGGGGGCTGCAGCAAGGCCAGGGGGAAAGGATAGCTCGGGAGCCAGCTCCCCAGAGGGCAAGTTCGCGTTCAAGTTCTGCTGCATAGGACTTGATGAGGACCTCGATGGGGAGGCCTTTAGAAGAAGGGTGATGGGCACGCACATGGAGATCATGGGTGCAATGGCAAGGATGCCCGAGGGCCTGTCAGCAATGGTAAGGAGCATGGAGAGTCCCCCTCCAACATTGCACAGAGCTCTGCGCGCACCATGGAGCTCACGATTTCCAGTCTGGATAGGCCGGTAGACTCCCAGAGAGACCGTGGTGACCCAGACCTGATGCCGCGTGTGATGGGCGATCTGGCAGCTTCCATTGCAGCACAGGCGGAAGCGACGCAATGTCTTAGTGCTGTAATGGAGTCTATGGTTGGTGCCATTCAATCTCATGCAGTCTCAGCTTGATGCCACGCAAGCTCTGACTGCTGCCATCGTGGCTGGGTCTACCACCGTCGACCGGGGCTTTCAAGGTGTCGCAGCAGGCCAGCAATCTGTGCTCCAACAGATTGCTAGGGATGCTGAGGTGCTGCCCCGGGGGAGTGGCAGTGGGTCAGTGGAGCAGGAACCTGCTGTCCTCTCAGGATGACAGCATTCCTGCTCCCACCACTGTCAGTCCGCTATTGCCCTTGTCGGTGCCTGTCATCCAGCCAGCCCAGACTGCTGCCGCCCATGCTGAGGTGGTGCAGTCTACAGCCGGGCCTTCCAGGCCCAGAGCTGGTCGAGGACGCCCTGCAAGGCCATCTGAAGTCTCCCGCACAGACACTCTGCAGCCTTCCACCAGCCCTGCTGCAGCCACTGGGCCAACACTTCGTAGGAGCACTAGAACAGGAAAAGGCACAGTAACGACAGGCACTAAGGGATCGCACAAGGGTGAATAGTGAATATTTTTGGTGTAAATATGTGTCCACTACTTTTTGATAAATGTATTACTTCACTTACCATTCTTTAGTGGTGTCTCTCATTTCAGCTTTGCGCTGTGATATGGCCTGCGAGAGGGATGGAATGATGGGGATGTGGTGAGCAAAGGGGATCTGGAGTTTAAGTCATCCTGGTGTGAGGCTGGAGGTCTGTTTGGAGGAGGTGGCAGAGTTCTGTGACCACCTCCTTGGCGAAGCGGAGCCGACTAAAACACTGCTCCTCACTTAATTGAAGGTAGGAGAAGTGCTCTCGGAATACCCTTGGCAGGTAAGGCCTCCTGATGACAGTCCTGATGTCCCTCCTCATCTCTCTGAGCACATGTTCCCGTATTTCTCGCTGCCTACGCTCCCTCCACCGTAGATCCTGGAGGGCGAGGTTGCAGTACAGCCCCCATTAATGTAACCAAGTGTAGCAGCTTGAATCTTTGAAGAATAAATGTAGCCACTTTTTAGTTGCCAGAAGAGTCCTGATACAAAAGAACCTTGAAGTTACTGAATGAAACTGTTGCAGTGGGTGAAACTAACAAAAAAACACTCAAACTGCACTAACCTGACAGCTGCGAGTGATTGCTGGTGATCCCTTTAAATAATGTCCCTGGAGCTGGCTTCCAGGTGCTGCACGCCATCTCGCCCTGTCGGTGTTTACTCCAGGCGCTGAGGTAGGTGGCGAGAATCAATTTAGCAAATCGGGCGGTCAGTGAGCGTTGCACACTCACTGACGTCACAATCTACCTGGCGTTGATGTTCCTGGCGATACCTCTTACTGGCGGTACTACGGGGGGGGGCGGACTTGGCGTGCAGCGCAGGATTCACCTCACTCCGACGATACTGCTCTAGCGCCCCATTAGCGCCATCTACTGCGCTAACGGGAGGCACTAAGGGGATGAATTTTCCCCCCAATATACCTTGGCTCGCTGATCGTTCAGTTGGGAGGCACACTGCTTGGTGTGGCACTGAGCCTGATAGATGAGAAAGTTCCAAGTTTGATGACTGTTTCATGCTGTGTCCGCTGATCTTGGATAGGGAGTGCTGGTAAAGTGCCCCTGGGCTATAGAGAGCAAGTTCCATTAGGGCAGCCCTCCCCAATCACTAACCAATGAATTCTACTGGGAAATGTGAGCACATCTGCACAGGAAGGAATTGGCCCTGGCTGTGATTCCCCACCACCCCACTCCCATTCCTGGGGGATGGGAACCTGAGAGTGGATTCAGAAGGGAGATAAGCAAAGCTGGAAATGGAAGGCAGAAAATTAGTAAGCGAGTTTGGCAGGCAGAGGAAACAAAGGCTAGAAAATAGACAACAAGGGAGTTTGGCAGTGCTAAATGGCATATACTTCAATGCAAGGAGTTTAGGGAATAAGGCAGATGAGCTGAGGGCACAGATAGACATGTGGGAGTATGATATTATAGCTATTACTGAGACATGGCTGAAAGAAGGGCATGAATGGCAGCTCAACATTCCTGGTTACAGGGTTTTCAGACGAGACAGAGAGGGGGATAAAAAAAGGAGGGGGGTTGCAATATTGATTAAAGAATCAATTACAGCTGTGAGGAGGGATGATATCTTAAAAGGATCATCTAATGAGGCCATATGGGTTGAACTGAAAAACAAAAAAGGGGCAATTACACTGCTGGGAGTGTACTATAGACCCCCAAACAGTCAGAGGGAGATAGAAGAACAAATATGTAGGCAAATTTCTGAGACGTGCAAAAATAGGGCAGTAATAGTAGGGGATTTCAACTTCCCTAATATTAACTGGGATAAAATTAGAGTGAAAGGCAAAGAGGGAGCAGAATTCTTAAAATGCATTCAGGAGAACTTTTTTAGCCAGTATGTAGCAAGCCCAACAAGAGAAGGGGCGGTTCTAGACCTAGTTTTAGGAAATGAAGCTGGGCAGGTGGAAAGGGTATCAGTGGGAGAGCATTTTGATGGTAGTCATCATAATTCAGTTAGATTTAGGGTAGTTATGGAAAAGGACAAGGATGGACCAGGAATAAAAGTTTTCAATTGGGGAAAAGCTAATTTTACGAAGCTGAGAGGTGATTTAGCCAAAGTGGACTGGAGATAGAAACCTGAAGGTAAATCAGTGTCAGAGCAGTGGGAGGCATTCAAGGGGGAGATAGTGAGGGTTCAGAGCAAGTATGTTCCCTTAAAGAAAAAGGGTGGGACTAACAAATCTAGAGCCCCCTGGATGTCAAGGGACATACAGGGTAGGATAAAGAAAAAATGGGAGGCCTCAATACATCAGAAACTCTAGAGGTGTATAGAAAGTGCAGGGGTGCAATTAAAAAGGAAATTAGGAAAGCAAAGAGAGGGCATGAAAAAATATTGGCAAGTAAAATCAAGGAAAACCCAAAGATGTTTTATAAAACATTAAGAGCAAGAGGATAACTAAAGTAAGAGTAGGACCTATTAGGGACCATAAAGGTAACCTGTGTGTGGAGGCGGTAGACATGGGTATGGTTCTTAATGAATACTTTGCGTCTGTTTTCACAAAAGAGAGGGACGATGCAGACATTGCAATCAGGGAGGAGGAGTGTGAAATATTAGATGAAATAAACATAGTGAAAAAGGAAGTATTAAGGGGTTTAGCATCTTTGAAAGTGGATAAATCCCCAGGCCCGGATAAAATGTATCCCAGACTGTTGAGAAGTAAGAGAGGAAATAGCAGAGGCTCTGACCATCATTTTCCAATCCTCTCTGGCTACAGTGTGGTGCCAGAGGACTGGAGGACTGCTAATGTGGTACCGTTGTTTAAAAAGGGAGAAAGGGATAGACCGAGTAATTACAGGCCAGTCAGCCTAAACTCAGTGGTGGGAAAATTATTGGAAAAAATTCTGAGGGACAAGATAAATCTTCATTTAGAAAGACACGGATTAATCAGGGACAGTCAGCATGGATTTGTTAAGGGAACGTCGTGTCTGACAAACTTGATTGAATTTTTTGAGGAGGTAACAAGGAGGGTTGATTAGGGTAGTGCATTTGATGTAGTCTAAATGGATTTTAGCAAGGCTTTTGATAAGGTCCCGTATGGCAGACTGATCACGAAAGTAAAAGCCCATGGGATCCAAGGCAAAGTGGCAAGTTGGATCCAAAATTGGCTCAGAGGCAGGAAACAAAAGGTAATGGTCAAAGGGTATTTTTGTGACTGGAAGGCTGTTTCCAGTGGGGTTCCACAGGGCTCAGTACTGGGTCCTTTGCTTTTTGTGGTATATATCAATGATTTGGACTTGAATGTAGGAAGTATGATTAAGAAGTTTGCAGATGATACAAAAATTGGCCGTGTGGTTGACAATGAAGAAGGAAGCTGTAGACTGCAGGAAGATATCAATGGACTGGTCAGATGGGCAGAACAGTGGCAAATGGAATTCAATCGGGAGAAGTATGAGGTAATGCATTTGGGGAGGGCTAACAAGGCAAGGGAATACACATTAAATGATAGGACACTGAGAAGTGTAGAGGAACAAAGGGTCCTTGGAGTGCATGTCCACAGATCCCTGAAGGTAGCAGGACAGGTAGATAAGATGGTTAAGAAGGCATACGGGATACTTGCCTTTATTATTTGAGGCATGGAAGATAAGAGCAGGGAGGTTATGCTTGAACTGCATAAAACACTAGTTAGGCCGCAGCTAGAATACTGCGTGCAGTTCTGGTCACCACATTACAGGAAGGATGTGATTTCACTCGAGGGGGTGCAGAGGAGATTTACGAGGATGTTGCCTGGGCTGGGGAACTTTAGCTACGAGGAAAGATTGGATAGGCTGGTGTTGTTTTCATTGGAACAGAGGAGGCTGAGGGGAGACTTAATTGAGGTGTATAAAATTATGAGGGGCCTAGATAGAGTGGATAGGAAGGACCTATTTCCCTTAGCAGAAGGGTCAATAACCAGGGGGCATAGATTTAAAGTAATTGGTCGGAAGTTTAGAGGGGATTTGAGGAGAAATGCTTTCACCCAGAGGGTGGTGGGGGTCTGGAACTCACTGCCTGAAAGGGTGGTAGAGGCAGAGACCCTCATCACATTTAAAAAGTGCTTGGATATGCACTTGAAGTGCCGTAACCTACAGGGCTACGGACCAAGAGCCGGAAAGTGGGATTAGGCTGGATAGCGTGGCTACTTGATGCATCCAAGGATGGCCATCACAGACAACACATTGGGCACAGAACTCTGGCACCACACACGGCCGTCAGACCAGACCAGACCAGACCAGACCAGACCAGATGCTGCAGAAACTTGTGGGTTGAAATTCAACATTGCTGCCCCCATTCTTCGGGCATAAGGTGGGTACAATGATGCTAGATTTAGCAGTGGTAAGGACCCAGCAAATTTGCGCATGCACCTGGGCTGCTGTTAAATTTATCAGGGTTTTTTTAGGCGGCCCTCACGACCAGGCCGCAATTCACTGGAACTGAGGTGTTCTGCGCCCGTTTCAGGACCAGCCATGAAATTCGTCTGCCGGGAGCAGAGCAGGCAACGGGCCTGCTCCACTCAGCATTACCTGGTTTACAAGCGGCCTTACTAATGGTTCTTAAAGGCTGGAGGCCACCACCAAAAATGTAAGTATTTTTTCTACACGTACCTTGATGTGGAGCCGGGAGGAGAACCAGCTTCTTGCGGTTGCACAGCATCACTGCGAGCTGCTCAGCTCCTCCCTCCCTCCTACCCATCCTGTCCTGAGGTATACTGCCGGCGGGGCAAGCGGCCATTTCACATTGGCCACAAGGGGGAACTGCCTCTGGAGGCGAGGCCGGTGCTGGCAGCGTGCCCTGATTATTACAATGAGGCCCAAGGACCAATTTAGGACGGTTCTCGGGCCTTCCGGTTCAGGCGTGCGCTGTCTGTTATGAGCCTGAAAATAGGCCATAACGAATTTAGCCCTCTTGGGCAAGGGAGTGGGATGGTGTGGGGGGGAGATCTTCAGGGAATATGCAGCTTATTATTAACACTCACCCCCCCTCCCAACTATAGACCCAGAGGCTGCAGTCCTCTGGGGGTATTTACTCTCCTGATCTGTTGCTTGAAAATTTTCCCAGCAGAGGCAGTCTTAAGGCACATTTCCATCTGGTTGTTTTTATACATTTTTATTTTTTTAAATCCCTGGCCGCCTCCTGCACTATCATTCAAATTTTATGGTTTGAAAAAAGGGGGAAAACAAGCCTAAATGGATTGATCATGAGCAGCACCCTGTACAGGCATTGGCTCTAGACACACGAGGCATCCACCTTGCCCCTCATTCCACAGTGACGCCAGCAGACAGTCTAACCATGGCTCCCTGCTCCAAGAGCAAACATACAATCAATACACAAAGGGGACAAAAAGCAGGGGAGTGGGACTAATTGGGTAGCTCGTTCAAAGAGCCGGCACAGGCACGTTGGGCTGAATGGCTGTTTCATTCTATGATTCTATGAATCTATGTTAAGTGCTGTTCAGTTCAGTGGGGAATTTGCCTAAACCTTGAGATGTGGATGAGATCCTATCTCCTCAGAAAAGAATGTAGAGTGGGCTGAGGTGGGGTCTGCTGGCAATAACTGGGCCTTGGGAGGATAGGAGAAATATTTGCAGAAAGATTGTAATTTGAAAACAGGGAGACAGTTAGTGGAAGTTAAAAGGATAAAGATCCCGCACCACTTGTGGAGTGGCAGTGAGTGTGGCTGCTTGCTTTTAAATGCTAGTTAGAGCTGGGGGAAGAGAACTTAGGAGGACCAGAACTGGGAGTCACCCGCATGGTAGAATGAGCCAATCAAGGATAAGTAGTATCAGGAGTTCTAGCTAAGAATAAATTTGACGATGATTTAAACATTACACAGAAATGTTTCACAAGAGTGTTATGGAAATATGTGACGCACTGTACGTACTGTTTTTATTATATGATAGGTTGATTGTAATCTATTTTCTAATAGTGCTCAGGGGAATTTCGTACAAACTCATCAATGTAAACCCTGCACTTCCTGAATCATTACTGAATTGAAATCGTGCTGTGCGACATTAATAATGAACGAACAACGGATTCATTACTAACATCACCTACACAATTTCAAATAACATTCAGAGAAGTGCAGGGTTTGAAGTTACCAGAAAACAATTAACATACCAGGAACATTGTGACACGATTTAAGCAAAAATGTCTTTAGTGACACACATTGAAAGTTTTTTTATAACAACTTGATTTACATAGAACATAGAAAACTTTGCCAGCACTTCACCGATGAATAATCAGACAAAAATGGATGAGTTTTAAAGAGCATCTTAAGAACATAAGAAATAAGAGCAGCCTGCTCCACCATTCAATAAGATCATGGCTGATCATCGACCTCAACTCCACTTTCCCGCCCGATCTCCATATCCCTTGATTCCCTTAGAGTCCAAAAATCGATCTATCGATCTCAGCCTTGAATATACTCAACGACTTAACGTACACAGCCCTCTGGGGCAGAGAATTCCAAAGATTCACAACCCTCTGAGTGAAGAAATTCCACCTCATTTCAGTCTTAAATGGCCTACCCCTCATCCTGAGACTATGCCCCCTAGTTCTAGACACTCCAGCCAGGGGAAACAACCTCTCAGCATCTACCCTGTCAATCCCCTTCAGAATCTTGTATGTTTCAATGAGATCACCTCTCATTCTTCTAAACTCCAGAGAGTATAGGCCTGTTCTACACAATCTCTCATCTTAGGACAGCCCTCTCATCCCAGGAATCAATCTAGTGGTGGAGAGACAGAGGAGGTTAGGAAGGGAATTCCACAGCATAGGGCCTTGGCAGATGAAGGTGCGGCCACCAATGGTGGAGTGAAGGGAGAGGGAGATGCACAAGATGCCAGAATCAGAAGAACTGAAAGTTCTGGGGCGGGGTTGCAGGGCTGAAGGAGGTTACACATATAAGGAGGGGCAAGGCCGTTAAGTGATTTAAACACTGTACGATTGGTGGATTAGGAGGCAATGTAGTCAGCAAGGACAGGGGTGATGGGGAAGTGGGACTTTGTGTGGGACAGGATATGAGTAGCAGAGTTTTGGATGAGCAGAAGTTTATGGAGGGTAGAGGATGGAAGGCTGGCCAAGAGAGCTTTGGAATTATTGAGTCTGGAGGTAACAAAGGCATGGATGAGGGTTTCGGAAATGGGCTGAGACAGGGATGGGGACAGGCAATGCTACGGAGAGGATATGGAGTCAGAAGGTCCCTTCAGGGTTGAATAGGACTCTGAGGTTACAAACAATGTGGTTCGACCTTACACAGTGGCTGAGGAATGGATGAAATCAGTGGCAAGAGTACAGAGATTGTGGCAAGGGCACAAAAATCTAGGCTGATACACCAGTGCAGCAATGAGGGAGCGCTGCACTGTCGGAGGTGCCGCCTTTTGGACTAGATGTTAAACCGAGGCCCCATCTGCTTTTTCAGGTGGATATAAAAGATCCCACGGCACTATTTCAAAGAAGAGCAGGGGAGTTATCCCCGGTGTCCTGGCCACACTTTATCCCTCAACCAACATCACTAAAACAGATGATCTGGTCATTATCACATTGCTGTCTGTGGGAGCTTGCTGTGCGCACAATTGACTGTCACATTTCCTCCATTACAACAGTGACCACACTTCAAAAAGTACTTCATTGGCTGTAACGCACTTTGGGACATCCTGAGGTCGTGAAAGGCGCTATAGAAATGCAAGTCTTTCTTCTTTTCAAAGACGATTGGCTTCGGTCTTCCCGATGCTTAACTGGAGTTAATTGCGGCTCATCCAAGACAACATAAGGCTGAATTTCATTACAGAGCCATACGTCAACACTGCAGCCCTGTGTCACTCATAACCTTGAGCTGATTCCTCATGTTGTTCAGTTATACAAATTGCCACTTTTTGCCAACCAAGTTATTTCATTTGAATCAATACTGAAATTTTACAGGGATATTGGAGAGGAAATTGAACTACACACACAAACAATGAGCCCATTTCCTTCTGCCAATGAGAAATGGGACAAATCTTCCCATTCAGCACAACAAAACGATTCAAGCAACCTTTGGGACTCCTGATGCACGAGGTCACGTGTTGCTTTTTCATTTTAAATTGAGACACGCCCCAATGCTCCTGCAGGTAGTGTAGCATCATGATTACCATCATCAAAGCCACCGTAGCATTAATTTAATGGCTCCAGGCAAGTAAGTTAGTTTTCACTCTGTTCTCTCCTTTGCATTGCAAAAGATACAACATACCAAACTAGAATATGTGCATGGAGATAGAGAGGAGAGATTAGAACTATTGATTGGGGGTTGTGGCAAGATGCATTTCATTTTCCTTCCGTGGAGGGTGGAACATGGGCTCACACATACACTCTCTTGCACATCTATCTCAGGCACCCTTACTTTCAAATTACACTTCAGAAAGAAAGAAAAACTTGCATTTCTATAGTGCCTCTTTCAACCTCAGGACGTCCCAAAGCGCTTTACAGCCAATGAAGTACTTTTTGAAGTGTAGTCACTGTTGCAATGTAGGAAACACAGCAGCCAATTGTGCGCACAGCAAGCTCCCACAAACAGCATCGCGATAATGATCAGATAATCTGTTTTTTTAGTGATGTTGATTGAGAGATAAACATTGGCCAGGACACCGGGGATAACTCCCCTGCTCTTCTTCAAAATAGTGCCGTGGGATCTTTTACATCCACCTGAGAGAGCAGACCTCTCATCCAAATGAGGGCATCTCCGACAGTGCGGCACTCCCTCAGTACTGCACTGGAGTGTCAACCTAGATTTTTGTGCTCAAGTCTCTGGAGGAGGACTTGAACCCACAACCTTCTGACTCAGAGGCGAAAGTGCTGCCCACTGAGCCACGGCTGACACTTCACGGGTATCAGTCTCCCAACAGTTAACTCTGTTGTAACAGAGGCAGTAACCCATTTATTTTAATATTCACACCGTATAATTTCAAGGATCCTGTGTGGAGCAGAGAAATTCGACCAGTAGAAGATACTCTTCAGTATCCCTGCTTCACAAATTGAAGGTCTTTGGTTCCCATGAGACTGGGGGGGACAGTCATGGTGGGGGATCTAGTGTCTGCCGAGTATTTGATTGTTTATTGGGTAATTGGCTGCCTGTGACGGTACTTAGCTTCTCCTTCAGTATTGGAAGAAAACTATAGAATTTCTGCTGACTTCTCTAACCAGCCCGAGCGTTCTCAAACATCAAGAACCAAGAGAGCATGACTGTTGTGCACGTGGTACTGAAAAATGTCAGGAAACTTTACAGTTTCCACATGGTTTAGCGAGAGATATTCTATTAATCAGACCTTTTATTATTTCACAGATGTATTCTAATTCAGTAAGGACAATCACTAATAACCAATGAGGGCCTATTCTATGTGTGGGACTGAGCATCAACTTTAGATCAAGTGTCAGCCGTGGCTTAGTGAGTAGCACTCTGAGCTCTGGGTTAGAAGGTTGTGGGTTCATAGTCCCACTCACAGGGACTTGAACACAAAAATCTAGGCTGACTCTCCAGTGCAATACTGAGGGAGTGCTGCACTGTCGGAGGTGCCATAGTGTTGTCCTTTGAGGAGAATGGGCCGATACTCTCTGGAATTTAGAAGAATGAGAGGTGATCTCATTGAAACATATAAGATTCTGAGAGGGCTTGACAGGGTAGATGCTGTAGAGACTGTTCCCCCTGGCTGGAGAGTCTAGCACTAGGGGGCATAGTCTCAAGATAAGGGGTTGGACATTTAGGACTGAGATGAGGAGAAATTTCTTCACTCAGAGGGCTGTGGGTGCTCAGTCGTTGAGTATATTCAAGGCTGAGATCGATAGATTTTTGGAATCAAGGGAAATGGGGATAGTGCAGGAAAGTGGAGTTGAGGTCGAAGATCAGCCATGATCTTATTGAATGGCGGAGCAGGCTCAAGGGGCTGAATGGCCTACTCCTGCTCCTAATTCTTATGTTCTTATACCGATTAAATTTTAATTTGATTTTATGTCAGTGTTTGACTCCAGTAACCTGTGGGGGTTGGGCATGCCAAACACGTTTACGGGATTCAGTAGCAAAATTTGTCTTTCATCTGATTTTAGAAAACTTTTTTTTTTAAGTTACTAATTTGTAAGCTGGTTGTCTATGTTATTAGATCTCCATTTCTGTCACCCACTGTGAGATGAAGAGGCTTGAGTCATGAAATGGTAGTTTAAATTTAATACAGACAAATGTAAAGTATTGCACAAGAGAAGGAAAATGGGTAACACATGTGGTCCAAATGATATCCTTTGTGACTGTGACAAAGGTAAACTATCCCTCCTCGTCCTTCTTGACTTGTCTGCAGCCTTTGACACAGTTGACCACTCCATCCTTCTCCAACGCCTCTCCACTGTCGTCCAGCTGGGTGGGACTGCACTCGCCTGGTTCCATTCTTATCTATCTAATCGTAGCTCAAGAATCACCTGCAACGGCTTCTCTTCCCGCTCCCGCATCGTTACCTCTGGTGTCCCCCAAGGATCTATCCTTGGCCCCCTCCTATTTCTCATCTACATGCTGCCCCTTGGCGACATCATCCAAAAACACAGCGTCAGTTTCCACATGTACGCTGACGACACCCAGCTCTACCTCACTACTTCTTCTCTCGACCCCTCCACGGTGTCTAAATTGTCAGACTGCTTGTCCGACATCCAGTGCTGGATGAGCAGAAATTTTCTCCAATTAAATATTGGGAAGACCAAAGCCATTGTTTTCAGTCCCTGCCAAAAACTCAGTTCCCCAGCCACTGACTCCATCCCTCTCCCTAACATCTGCCTGAGGCTGAACCACACTGTTCGCAACCTTAGTGTCATATTTGACCTTGAAATGAGCTTACGACTACATATCCGCGGCATAACTAAGACCGCCTATTTCCACCTCCGTAACATCGCCCGTCTTCGCCCTTGCCTCAGCTCATCCGCTGCTGAAACCCTCATCCATGCCTTTGTTACCTCTAGACTTGACTATTCCAATGCACTCCTAGCTGGCCTCCCACATTCCACCCTACGTAAACTTGAGGTAATCCAAAACTCGGCTGCCCATGTCCTGACTCGCACCAAGTCCCGTTCACCCATCACCCCTGTGCTCGCTGACCTACTTTAGCTCCCGGTTAAGCAATGCCTCGATTTCAAAATTCTCATCCTTGTTTTCAAATCCCTCCATGGTCTCACCCCTCCCTATCTCTGTAATCTCCTCCAGCCCCACAACCCCCCGAGATATCTGCACTCCTCTAATTCTGCCCTCTTAAGCATCCCTGATTATAATCGCTCAACCATTGGTGGCCATGCCTTCAGCTGCCTGGGCCCTCAGCTCTGGAATTCCCTGCGTAAACCTCTTTGCCTCTCTACCTCTCTTTCCTCCTTTAAGATGCTCCTAAAAACCTACCTCTTTGACCAAGCTTTTGGCCCCCCGCCCTAATTTCTCCTTATGTGGCTTGGTGTCAAATTTTTTGTCTTATAATACTCCTGTGAAGCACCTTGGGACGTTTTACTACTTTAAAGGCGCTATATAAATACAAGTTGTTTTTGTTGTTGTCCATGAATGCTGCTCAAATAGCTGAGGATGATGTTGGAGAGACTGAGGATTGTGCATGAGTTAGTGTAGCCCGGGTCTAACGATTAACCCCAATCACAATAAATAGCTTACTGAAGAATACACAGGATGCTCACCACATTCTCCTGTCACCTCAGAAGGCAAAACCATTGCACTCCTACACTACTGTGATCAGGCTAAAACTACTATTCCAGAATTTAGTTCCAAATAAAATAATACATACAAGCAGAATGAAATAGACAAAATACTAAACAACATAATGATTACACAAAAGAATTGGAATCGGTCCACAAGAAAGCTTTTCAAGGAAGATGTCAGTTACAATTTCATGCCAAGCACACTTTTGTTTTGTCTAAAAAGTTGGGTTTTCTCTTTTCACAGCCTTTTGGGATATGAATGCACTGCCTGATAGGGTAGTGGATACAGATTCAATAGTAGCCTTCAAAAGGGAATTGGATAAATACTTGAAAGAGAAAAATTTGCAGGGCTATGGGGAAAGAATGGGGGAGTGGGACGAAGAGGATTGCTCTTTGAAAGAGCCGGCACAGACTCAATGGGCCGAATGACCTCCTTCTGTGCTGTACTATTCTACAAATGCCAATGGGATTCTCAGCATTTACACCAGAACGAAAGTTTGCTGAAAATCTTTTTTCTTCCTATGCTGTCCACAGTTAAAAAGGATCCATCCAAATCTTTTGAAATGGATGAACAAACAACATGTTAACAGACCCCATACAAGGGACAATAGCTCGGAACTGCTGGCTTCCTGACACATAATAACTTGTTGACAGTAACTGCAAATTATATTTTCCATCTGACAACGTGCTGCATTTGCTAGCCGGAACACTTTTATGTTAATTGTTTTCTGAACAAAAAGCCATTAGGCCCCTTTCTTGCAGATAGGTTAACTCCTATCTTCCGTTTTGAACCTTAATGAAGACTTCTATTTTGGCCCTAGCTACTTTTAAACTATACAAAGTTGGACAGAAATTTCTATGTTGTTACACTTAATGCAGCATGAGCCACCTCTACTATCTGAGTGCGGTACTTTTATAGTGTGACATTTTGACCAGATTAAATTTGGTATATAATGAATCAGTGAAGTAATTCCTGGCTAATTGCAAAGGCATTGTCTATTATAAAGCTTCAAGTCAGTTAGATTGCCCACCTGAACTCACGTACACAGTGCAAAAAACAGACTATAAGTACAATTTTTTTTTTAAACCACCATTGAGAGCTAGTGGAGTGCACTTCTGTTTAATATACCATGAAGGTGTGAAGGAATAAGCCATATAACCTATTCAGAAAAATACACTATCTTATGAAAGAATTCTGGCCTTATTAAAACATGACAAACTGGGTTTGGAAATTTTAAAACCTAACTATGAAATAGCTATGAAAGCATTCTGGCTATTGAGATAAGACAGTTGTTGACCCTGAATAAATAACCTTATTGAAACAGAAGATGCATGGCTCCAACAGGCTGACCTTTGGGAACAAAAACAATGGTTCACCCTGGATAAGGTGTTCTAATTTAAACTTCGTAAAGATGGCACATAAGATAAGGAACATCTGCCCTCGTAAAGATGACATAAAATAAGGAACACCTGCCTTTCACACCGTTCGATATGGTCAACCCAGAACACCTGGAGATGAGACAAGATTCTATAATATTACAAGCTGATGTGGCAGTAAGAATTGCAGAGGTCGGCAGAAAGATGAATAGGGATAATTAACTTGAGTCAGCAGAAACTTTAAAGGAAATACCACTGAAAAAGGGTATAAATATTGAACTCTCAAATGGGATATCAGACTCGCTTTAACCGGGCAAAGCGATTCTTGGCTACAGAGGCAGCTCTGTAGTCTCCAACTCTTTGTACCTCGGGGATCAAAGGTATTTGATATTGATGGATATCCTGTATAGAAACCTTTAAGAACTGTAATACTGTAGCGAAGTTAAGATTTAAAAGTAAGATACTCTGTTAATAATAAGATAGTATTTTTTCTCTTTTTAGAACTGTTAATGTTGCGATTGACTGATTCACCAACTGTAAATTGCATGTCGGTTCTTTTAATAAATCTCTATATATTTTTAGAATTGTCTCACATAAGTCTTCTGTATTAATAACTCATGAACTCAATCTCTGTATGTAAAGTAAATGAAATGTAAATTACATAAGATAAGAACATAAGAAATAGGAGCAGGAGTAGGCCATTTGTCCCCTCGAGCCTGTTCCACCATTTAATGAGATCATGGCTGATCTGATCTTGGGCTCAGCTCCATTTCCCTGCCCGCTCCCATAACCCTTCACTCCCTTATTGTTCAAAAATCTGTCTATCTCCACCTTAAATATATTCAATGACCCAGCCTCCACAGCTCTCTGGGGAAGAGAATGCCACAGATTTACAACCCTCTGAGAGAAGAAATTCCTCCTCATCACAGTTTTAAATGGGCGACCCCTTATTCTGAAACTATGCCCCCTAGTTCTAGATTCCCCCATGAGGGTAAACATCTTCTCTGCATCTACCTTGTCGAGCCCCCTCAGTATCTTATATGTTTCAATAAGATCACCTCTGATTCTTCTAAACTCCAATGAGTATAGACCCAACCTGCTCAACCTTTCTTCATAAGTCAACCCCTTCAACTCAGGAATCAACCTCGTGAACCTTCTCTGAACTGCCTCCAATGCAAGTATATCCCTCCTTAAATAAGGAGACCAAAACTGTACACAGCACTCCAGGTATGATCTCACCAATACCCTGTACAGTTGTAGCAGGACTTCCCTGCTTTTATACTCCAACCCCCTTGCAATAAAGGCCAACATTCCATTTGCCTTCCTGATTACTTGCTGTACTTGCATGCTAACTTTTTGTGTTTCATGCACAAGGACCCCCAGGTCCCTCTGTACTGCAGCATTTTGTAATCTCTCTCCATTTAAATAATAATTTGCTTTTTTATTTTTCTTACCAAAGTGGATAACCTCACACTTTCCCACATTATACTCCATCTGCCAAATGTTTGCCCATTCATTTAGCCTGTCTATATCCCTTTGCAGATTCTTTGTGTCCTCTTCACAACTTGCTTTCCCACCTATCTTTGTATCATCAGCAAATTTGGCTACATTATACTCGGTCCCTTCATCCAAGTCATTAATATAGATTGTAAATACTTGAGGCCCCAGCACTGATCCCTGTGGCACCCCACTAGTTACCGTTTGCCAACTGGAAAATAACCCATTTTTCCCGACTCTCTGTTTTCTGTTAGTTAGCCAATCCTCTATCCATGCTAATATATTACCCCCAACCCCGTGAGCTCTTATCTTGTGTAGTAACCTTTTATGTGGCACCTTATCGAATGCCTTCTGGAAATCTAAATACATGACATCTACTGGTTCCCCTTTATCCACCCTGCTCGTTGCATCCTCAAAGAACTCCAGCAAATTTGTCAAACATGATTTCCCTTTCATAAAACCATGCTGACTCTGATTGACTGTCTTATGATTTTCTAAATGCCCTGCTATTGCTTCCTTAATAATGAACTCCAGCATTTTCCCAATGACAGATGTTAGGCTAACTGGTCTATAGTTTCCTGCTTTCTGTCTCCCTCCCTTCTTTAATAGGGGCGTTACATTTGCGGTTTTCCAATCTGCTGGGACCTCTCCAGAATCCAGGGAATTTTGGTAAATTGAAACCAATGCATCCACTATCTCTGCAGCCACTTCTTTTACGACCCTAGGATGCAGGCCATCAGGTCCAGGGGACTTGTCCACCTTTAGTCCCATTATTTTACCGAGTACTTTTTCTTTAGAGATTGTAATTGTTTTAAGATCCCCGCTCCCTATAGCCCCTTGATTATGTATTATTGGGATGGTTTTAGTGTCTTCTACCATGAAGACTGATACAAAATCAAAATTGAAGTCATGAAAGAAAGAACTTGCATTTCTACAGCACCTTACACAACCTCGGGACATCCCAAAGTGCTTTACAGCCAATTAAGTACTTTATTGAAGTGTGGTCACTGTTGTAATGTAGGAAACGCGGCAGCCAATTTGAGCACAGCAAGATTCCACAAACAGCAATGACATAATGACCAGATAATCTGTTTTAGTGATGTTGGTTGAGGGGCAAATATTGGCCCCAGGACACCAGGGATGGAAATCACCTAGTCCTGGGGATTTGTCACTCTTTAGTGCCATTATTTTCTTCATTACTGTTATTTTATTTACGTTAATTTTATTGAGTCCCTGAACCAGATTCAATATTAGTTTCCTTGGCGTTTCCGGCATGCTATCCTCTTCTTCTACTGAAAATACTGACGCAAAGTAATTATTCAACATGGCCGCCATTTCCTTATTATCATTGACAATATCACCGCTTTCAGTTTTTAAGGGGCCAACATTGCTCCTGACTGTCCTCTCTTTCCTAATGTAACTGTAAAAATTCTTTGCATTGATTTTGACATCCCTTGCAAGATTCTTTTCACACTCTCTTTTTGTAGCCCTATCTGTTTTGTGACCCTTTGCTGTTCTTTGTATCTTTCCCATTCACCAGGATCTGTGCTATTTTTTGCATTTTTGTATGCTCTTTCCTTTAGTTTTATGCTGTCCCTTAGCTCTTTAGTGGGCCATGGCTGTTTTATGTGGCAAGTAGAGCTCTTGACCCTCAGGGGTATAAACTGGTTCTGTATCACATTAAATTCTTTTTTGAACACCTCCCACTGATCTTCTGTCATTTTACCCATTTACAGATTTGCCCAGTTTACTGTGGACAGTCTCAGCCTCATCTCGTTGAAGTTGGCCTTACCTAATTCTAGAATCTTAGTACGGCGATGATGTCATCGCTGGAGGCGCAGCTTGCGGGGCGCTAACGGGTACCGCCGCCGCTAACCTCCCGCTGAATTTCGTGGGAGGCCTTAGCGGCGGCTCACTCGGACGCTCGTTGCTTTGCGCACCGTTAGCGCCCTCTTAGGGCGCTAACGGGAGGTGCAAATCAACCGAATTTTTCCTCCAAGAAGTCTTACTGCAATTATATAGGGCCTTGGTGTGACCACACCTGGAGTACTGGGTAGCTAATGTTACCCCACTATTCAAAAAGGGTGGTAGAGAGAAAGCGGGGAATTACAGACCGGTAAGCCTGACATCGGTAGTGGGGAAAATGCTAGAGTCCATTATAAAGGATGTAATAGCTGAGCACTTGAAAAACAGTGACAGGATCGGACAAAGTCAACATGGATTTACAAAAGGTAAATCGTGCTTGACTAATCTACTGGAATTTTTTGAGGATGTAACTGGGAAAATAGATAAGGGAGAACCAGTAGATGTGGTGTATTTGGACTTTCAAAAGGCTTTCGATAAGGTCCCGCATAAGAGATTAGCGTGTAAAGTTAAGGCACATGGGATTGGGGGCAAGGTATTGACTTGGATAGAGAACTGGTTGGCGGACAGAAAGCAGAGAGTAGGAATTAATGGGTCTTTTTCCGAGTGGCAGGCAGTGACTAGTGGGGTACCGCAGGGTTCAGTCCTTGGACCCCAGCTATTCACAACATACATTAATGATCTGGATAAGGTAACTAAATGTAATATCTCCAAGTTTGCAGATGACACAAAGCTGGGTGGGCGTGTGTGCTCCGAGGAGGATACCGAGAAACTCCAGGATGATTTGGACAGGTTGGGTGAGTGGGCAGAAGCGTGGCAGATGCAATATAACGTGGATAAATGTGAGGTTATCCACTTTGGTGTCAAAAACAGAAAGGCAGACTATTATCTGAATGGCAATAGATTGGGAGAAGGGGTAGTGCAACGAGACCTGGGTGTCCTTGTGCACCAGTCGCTGAAGGTAAGCATGCAGGTGCAGCAGGCGGTGAAGAAGGCAAATGGTATGTTGGCCTTCATAGCGAAAGGGTTTGAGTATAGGAACAGGGATGTCCTGCTGCAGTTGTACAGGGCCTTGGTGAGACCACACCTTGAGTACTGTGTGCAGTTTTGGTCGCCTTATCTGAGGAAGGATGTTCTTGCCATGGAAAGAGTTCAGCGAAGATTCACCAGGCTGATACCTGGGATGGCAGGAATGACATATGAGGAGAGATTGGGTCGATTGGGCTTGTACTCGCTGGAGTATAGAAGAATGAGAGGGGATCTCATCGAAACATATAAAATTCTGACAGGTCTGGACAAACTAGATGCAGGAAGAATGTTCCCGATGGTCAGAGAGTCCATAACCAGGGGTCATAATCTAAGGATAAGGGGTAAGCCATTTAGGACAGAAATGAGGAAGAATTTCTTCACCCAGAGAGTGGTGAACCTGTGGAATTCTCTACCACAGAAGGTAGTCGAGGCCAAGTCATTTAATATATTGAAGAATGAGTTAGATATATTTCTTAAAGATAAAGGTATCAAGGGATATGGGGAGAAGGCAGGTACAGGGTACTGAGTTTGGATGATCAGCCATGATCTCATCGAATGGCAGAGCAGGCTCGAGGGGCCGAATGGCCTACTCCTGCTCCTATCTTCTATATTTCTATGTTTCTATTCGGCGATGGTAATGCCGTCGAATGTCAAGGGACGGTGTTTAGACTTTCTCTTGTTGGAGATGGTCATTGCCTGACTCTTGTGTGGCGCGAACGTTACTTGCCACTTATCACTAGCCTGAATGTTGCTCAGGTCTTGCTGCATGTGGGCATGGACTGCTTCATTATCTGTGCTTCATTGTCTTTATCAACCTGGATATCTAGGTAAGCTTTTGGTAATGTTTCCAGGATCACAAACAGAACACATTTCTGTTAATTGGTTTTAACTACTTGAATTAAACAATGCTGTCATAGAATCTATCTCCAGTCTTTGATGATTGTCAACTTCAGATCTTTTTTAAATGTAAGTTATTAAACAAATCGGTTTTACAAAAAAATGAACTAGGATATAAATAACAGTCCCACAATACTCCTTGACAGGAAAATAATAAAAGGATACAAGATGCACTGCAGCAACTCGTCAAAGTTTCTTTGACCCAAACCCATGACCTCTACCACCTAGAAGGACAAGGGCAGGAGCCGCATGGGAACACCACCACCTCCAAGTTCCACTCCAAGTCACACACCATCCTGACTTAGAAATATATCGCCGATCCTTCATTGTTGCTGGGTCAAAATCATAGAATCATAGAATGGTTACAGCACAGAAGGAGGCCATTTGGCCCGTCGAGTCTGTGCCGGCTAACTGGAACTCCCTCCCTAACAACACTGTGGGAGCACCTTCACCACATGGACTGCAGCGGTTCAAGAAGGCGGCTCACTACAACCTTCTCGAGGGCAATTAGGATGGGCAATAAATTCTATGTTTCTATGTGTGCAGATTTGGTCTCCTTACATAAGGAAGAATATAATTGCCTTAGAGAGAATGCAACAAAGGTTCACAAGACTGATTCCTAGGATGGGAGGATTGTCCTTTGAGGAGAGATTGAGTAGACTAGGCCTATTTTCCTTAGAATTTAGTAGAGGTGATCTAATTGAAACATATAAAATTCTTACAGGGCATGACAGGGTAGATGGAGGACAGGGAGGATGTTTCCCCTGGCTGGGGAGTCTAGAGCTATGGGTCACAGTCTCAGAATAAGGGTTCGGCCATTCAGGACTGAGATGAGGAGAAGTTTCTTCACTCAAAGGCTTGTGAATCTTTGGAATTCTCTACCCCAGAGGACTGTGGAAACTGAAGTCGTTGAGTATATCCAAGACAGAGATCAATAGATTTTTGGATATTAAGGGAATCAAGGATATGGGGATCGTGCGGGAAAGTGGAGTTGAGGTCGAAGATTAGCCATGAATGGCGGAGCAGGCTCGAAGGGCCGAGTGCCCTATGCCTGCTCCTATTTCTTATGTTCTTATGTAAATCAATGTTATAAACATGAAATGCTCCCAGCAGCTCATTGGTTTGTATAGGCAGCTAATATAATCTGAATAGCTCGCAACACATTTTAATAAACATCTAGGGGGAAAAATTCGGTTGGTTTGCGCCTCCCGTTAGCGCCTTAAGAGGGCGCTAATGGGGTGCAAAGCAACTAGCGCCCGGGCGCGGCGATGTTTGCGCTGCTCGCGAAATTGATGACATTTTGCGGCGGCCCTAAACACTACCGCCACGGTTTCCTGCACCCGCAGATCATGACGTCAGTCGAGCATGCAACGCCCCGGTAGCGCCCCAGACTGGATATTGAGTGAGGCACCCTGCCTTACCGCCTGCCGCTAGCAATGACAGGTTGAGGGGAGCGTTTTGCAGTCGGGAAGGGACTGGGAGAGCGCTATTTAAAGGCGACCGCTTCCTGCCTTTTTTTTCGGCGACATTTTTGCACCACACATTCTGAGTGAGAGAGAGAGACTTCTGGAGATATTCAACGCTGTGTTGAGGAGTTTTGGGTACTGAGCAGCACTTTGCAGGTTCATTTTGATTTGATCTTCCTTGCATCAATTTAGAAGAGACTATGGGGGCTGCACTCTGACATCTTTCCCTGGGCCTCTCCATTGTTCTTTCAGGCAGATTTGATGTACAGGTCTCTCCAGGCCGAGCTTCAAGGCTGCAATGAGCAAGGTGTGGATGGAAAGCAAGATCAACCCTCCCCTTTAAGAACTGGCCAGCTCCAGTGTGTCTGTGTTCCATTGCTAACTGACATCACATGAGCTTCGCCAGTGCTCTGAGATAGCGCCTCGCTCCTCGGCGTTAGCGCCTTAAGAGAGGTGTGTAGCGCCTGATTTAGTGCTCCAATCACCTCCAGGGGCGATAGAAGCCAAGTTTGCAGTCCGAGGTGATAATTAGCGCCAGGCGCTAAACTTTGCGCCCGGCCGATAATTGCGCACCAAACAGGGCGATACCGAATTTCTCCCCCCTAGTGCCTGACTTGTGCTGACTTGTCTTGTCATGTTAAGAGTTCTCTGGCAATGTGAGGAACTTAACGTAATTGATATAAGTAGAGAAAAAGTACTAGAGAAACTAATGGGACTAAAAGCCGACAAATCCCCTGGACCTGACGGCCTACATCCTCGGGTTCTAAAAGAGGTGGCTGAAGAGAAAGTGGATGCATTGGTTTTGATCTTTCAAAATTCCCTAGATTCTAGAATGGTCCCAGCAGATTGGAAGGTCGCGAATATAACACCGCTATTCAAGAAAGGAGGGAGAGAAAAAATAGGAAACTACAGGCCAGTTAGCCTGACATCAGTCGTCAGGAAAATGCTGGAAGTGGTATCAAGTCACTTGGAAAATCATAACATGATTTGGCAGAGTCAACATGGTTTTATGAAAGGGAAATCATGTGGTTTTTTGAGGATGTAGCTAGCAGGGTAGATAAAGGGGAACCAGTGGATGAAATATATTTGGATTTCCAAAAGGCATTCGATAAGGTGCCACATAAAAGGTTATTACACAAGATTAGGGCTCATGGGGTTGGGGGTAATATTGTAGCATGGATAGAGGATTGGTTAAGGACAGAAAACAGAGAGTAGGGATAAACGGATCTTTTTCAGGTTGGCAGGCTGTAACTAGTGCCGCAAAGATCAGTGTTGGGGCCTCAGCTATTTACAATCTATATTAATGACCTAGATGAAGGGACCACGTGTAATGTATCCAAGTTTGCTGATGATACAAAGCTAGGTGGGACAGTAAGCTGTGAGGAGAACACAAAGAGTCTGCAAAGGGATATAGATAGACTAAGTGGGCTGGATTTTCATAGACCCGTGGAGGCGGGTTTGGAGGCGTGTGGGGGGTTAAAATTGCGAAAAGTGGCAGGCGGACCCGATCCTGCCTCCATTCCGCCTCCACGCAATTTTGATGAAATCGTGTGCGGTGGTCCCGCCTCCAAGAGGCGGGAGAGGCCATTAAAGCCCTTAACAAGCCCTAAATTGGCTCTGTAATGCCATTTTGAAATGTTTTAGTAGTTTAACCCTTTGCCCACATGAAGTACGCCTGATGTGAAACACGCCAGTGAAACCTGACGGGAGCACAAGTGGATAGCTGACTATCAGCTGCAGGTCCACTATTACAAACGGAGATGTGATGAAGATAGTAGTAGTATTAGGTCTGAAAGTCGCCTCTGATGCTGCTGCATTGAATGTCTTCAGAGACTGCCTGGCCTTTGCTGTGAGAGGACCTGGATGCAAAAAAAATTCTCTCTCTTTCTCTCTCTCTCTCTCTCTCTCTCCTCTCTCTCTCTCTCTCTCTCTCTCTGAGATGCTGCTCATTTTGCATCCAGGTCCTCTCACATCAAAGGCCAGGCAGTCTCTGCAATGATGACATCATCAGAGGCAACTTTCAGACTGAAAACACTAATTGGTTCATGGGTTCCCACATGCTGGAACTCAATTGCCCAATTAAGTGAAAATTGCATCAATCCCCCACATCCAATTGCAGTCGGGTGGATAACACGAAATGTGGATGACACGACCCCAACCCGCCCCAGTATCAAAATCCAGTGAGTGGGCAGTAAGGTGGCAGATGGAGTATAATGTAGGGAAATGTGAGGTTATTCACTTTGGTAGGAAGAATAGAAAAACAAAATATTTTTTAAATGGTGAGAAACTTTCAAATGTTGGTGTTCAGAGAGATTTGGGTGTCCTCGTGCAAGAAACACAGAAAGCTAGCATGCAGGTACAGCATGCAATAAGGAAGGCAAATGGCATGTTGGCCTTTATTGCAAGGGGGTTGGAGTATAAGAGTAAGGAAGTCTTGCTACAAATGTACAGGGCCTTGGTGAGACCACACCTGGAGTACTGTGCACAGTTCTGGTCTCCTTATCTAAGGGAGGATATACTTGCCTTGGAAGCGGTGCAACGAAGGTTCACAATATTGATTCCTGGGATGAGAGGATTGTCCTATGAGGAGAGATTGAGTAGATTGGGCCTATACTCTCTGGAGTTTAGAAGAATGAGAGGTGATCTCATTGAAACATACAAGATTCTGAAGGGGAATTGACAGGGTAGATGCTGAGAGGCTGTTTCCCCGGCTGGAGTGCCTAGAACTAGGGGGCATAGTCTCAGGATAAGGGGTTGGCCATTTAAGACTGAGATGAGGAGGAATTTCTTCACTCAGAGGGTTGCGAATCTTTGGAATTCTCTGCCCCAGAGGGCTGTGAATGCTGAGTCTTTGATATATTCAAGGCTGAGATAGATAGATTTTTAGACTCTAGGGGAATCAAGGGATATGGGGATCGGGCGGGAAAGTGGAGTTGAGGTCGATGATCAGCCATGATCTTATTGAATGGCGGAGCAGGCTCGAGGGGCAGTATGGCCTACTCCTGCTCTTACTTCTTATGTTCTTATGTGTTAGTGACGGATCGGGGCCATTCAAAGCCCCATCTGCTCTCAGTATGGGCTGTTTCAATAACCAATCGGTCTATAAGAATTTAAATGAAAACGAACCCTATTTATCACCAGATATATTTAATGGGGAGACAGCCCCAGTCTGACTATCGCTCAGACATGCTCAATGCTCACAGTTTGGCATCAGTCTTACCATTACTATCCTCTTTCTTCTTGCCACGTGTGATTGGGTTCTTCTGCCCATTGATTTTGCAGCGTTTTGTAGTTGGAGGGGATGAAGTCACTTTCTGTTTCTCTGGAACTGAAATAAACAGCGATTTGTGAGCATTGTATCCTAGTGTGTGTTTTACCCAAGCCTCTTCTGTCAAATAAATGCGGATAATTCATAGCTGTAAAGAGCAATGCAGGGACGGTGGAGGATTATTTACAAACTGGTTATTTTTGGCGGACCCCTTGAAACCTTATCGTGGAGCCCTAGGGGACTGCAGACCTCTGCTAACGGAACAATGAGTGATCTTTAAGGAGGAGATGTTCCAAGTACAGGCTAGGTGCATTCCAACAAGAGGAAAGGGTAAAGGAACCAAAGCAAGGGCTCCTTGGATGATGAGGGAGTTAGAGAAGATGGTGAAACAAAAAAAGAGGGTGTATGATGCATGTCAGGTGAATTCTTCAAGGGAGAAGCAGACCAAATACAATAAGTTGAGAGGGGATGTGAAGATGAAAATAAAATTGGCAAAGAGAGAATATGAAAGTAGAATGGCAGTTAACATAAAAGGGAACCCAAAAATCTTCTACCAACATGTAAACAGTAAGCGGGTAGTAAGAGATGGGGTGAGGCCTATTAGAGACAAAGAATGTGAAATATGCTTAGAGGCGCAGGGCAAGGCTAGAATACTCAATGAGTACTTTGTATCGGTGTTTACTAAGGAGGTGGATGCTGACAAAATATCGGTAGAAGTGGAAAAGGTAGAAGGAATGGAGGGGTTGAAAATTGATAGACAGGATGTACTAGAAAGGCTGGGTATGCTTAGAGTGGACAAGTCGTCTGGTCCAGATGGCTTGCATCCCAGGTTAATAAGGGAATTGGGGGAGGAGATAGCGGAAGGGCTTGCCATAATTTTACAATCTTCCCCAGATGTGGGAGAGGTGCCTGAGGATTGGAAAGTGGCAAATGTGACATCATTGTTCAAGAAAGGGTGTAAGAAGGACAATCCTAGTAACTACAAGCCGGTCAGTTTAACATCAGTGGTGGGTAAAGTAACGAGAGGATTGATGAAGGGAATGCAATGGATGTTGTCTACATGGATTTTCGGAAGGTGTTTGACAAAGTACCACATAGAAGGCTGGTTAACAAAATTGAGGCTCATGGAATAGGTGGGTCAGTGGCAGCTTGGATAAGGAATTGGTTTAAGGACAGAAAGCAGCGAGTTGTGGTAAATGGCTGTTTTTCAGACTGGAGGATGGTAGACAGTGGTGTTCCCCAAGGGTCAGTGCTGGGGCCACTGCTTTTTTTGAAATATATAAATGACCTGGATATTGGAATACAGAGTAGAATTTCTAAATTTGCCGATGACACCAAACTTGGGGGTGTGGCAAACAGTGATGATGATATCAATCGACTGCAACAGGACATAGAAAGGCTAGCAGAATGTGCAGACAAGTGGCAGATGGAATTTAATACAGAGAAGTGTGAGGTGATGCATTTTTGCAGAAGGAACAGGGAGAGGCAATATACACGTAATGGCACAGTTTTAAAGAGTGTGCAGGGACAGAGGGACCTGGGAGTTAATGTGCATAGGTCCCTGAAGGTGACAGGACATATTGAGAGAGTGGTTAACAAAGCATATGGGATCTTGGGCTTCATAAATAGAGGTATTGAGTACAAAAGTAGAGAAGTTATGCTGAACCTTTATAAAGGGCAGGTTAGGTCACAACTGGAGTATTGCATCCAGTTCTGATCACCACACTTTAGGAAGGATTTGAAGGTGTAGGGGGTGATGTTTTTGTGTCAGCTTTACCTCTGACTTCTGAGCAGTTCGAATCGCTCTCACTCCCTTGGTTTTAGACCTTGGACTTATTGGGGGTTGTGATACAAAAGGTGCAGCAGAGAACTGAGTTTGATGAAAGAACTTCAATCTTTATTAAAAGGTAAGACACAAATAATAACACTCTTATCTCTTTAAAGGTGGGGAACACTTCGGTACAAGCGAGGGAAATGACAGTAGAACAATACTTCACCCCTCCCAACCCCACTTTACCAGCTAAGTTAGGTTTTGAAGGACCAGGGATAATGCTCACCAATCCTTTGACAGTTGGGCTAAATCGCGGTTTTGGGGTTCGCTGTTTATGGCGGTTAGTGTCTGCCGTACGGGGTAGAGGACTTCACCTGGGTCTCTGGTCAGTCTTCGTGAGTCCGCTGATGCGGTAGGATGTCGTTTTGGATTTATCTGGTGAGTACCCAATTTCTTTAGTTCAGCAGTAGGGCTTAGAGTCTTTGGGGAAAATCTTACCCAGGAGTAAGTCAGGAATCGTTTGTAGTGTGGAAACTTTGCGATTCTTCGGGTTTTCTTCCCTGGAGTTGGTCTTTGTTGGTCGCGGTGGCCTGCGATTACCCGGTCAGTTGGGGGTAATGCGCGGTTGTTGGTTTCGTGAGGCCTTTGGTTCCCGCGATGGCTTTAGGCCTTGGTTGGTGTGCCGGTCAACCTCATGGAGCCGTCGATGACTGGTTGCTGCTTGTTGCTCCGGGTGGCTGTGTTGGGGCCGTGGTTGGAGGTCTGTCGAGGTGGTGTCTTCACGAGCTGGACTCAGGTGTGTCTGAGCGGTGAGCGATGCCGACTCGCTTCCAGCTCGGGCCTTCTTCTTCTTGGACTCTCCTCTTCTCGCTGGCTCTCCTTCCTTCTTCTCTCCTGCTTCTTCTTCGTCTGGTGTGTGCTTGGTGGGCCTTTCAATTATACAGAATTGAAGTGGCCTTATCTACCCGCCAAATCTGTTCAGTTCATTGTTTAGTTTTGCCGGGCTCGTAAATCGGTAACGATTTACGAGCACGTTAACTGGGTTTTAACAGGCCTTCAATCTGACCCATTGAATATGGCCCTATCTACTCGCCAAATCTGTTCAGTTCATTGTCTGAATTTGGCGGGCCTGCTACCAGTAACTGCTCTGTAAGTGTCAAATGGGTTTTTGGGATGGTTTGCATCCTGTTGATCTTCTTGGCTGATTGCTGGTGATGGGTTTTGTGTTTTGGGTTCCTAGGCTGATCTATAGCCTAGTCCTGGGTGCTCTGTATTATGCATGTTTCTTGATGGGCCTTGTAATCGGTTTGATGGGACCTATTGTTTTGGGTGGGGCTGTCTTCTCTTGGGGTCTATTGTCGAAATGTTAATGCGTGTTGGGGCTTTGAGTGAGATCATCCCGGTTCCCCAGACAATGCAATTAACTGCAATACCCAAACTGCTTTTACAGAGGTCGACCCCAACTTCCTTCACAGCCTTTTCTCCCTTTACAGGCCCAGACATGTTTTTAAAATGCCAAAACTTGGTTTTTGGTCTTAAATTCCTTATGTTAGGCCCAAATGCATTTTTATCACTCTGAGGTAGTTCCAAAGTCCTTTTTCCTTAGGTTTTGGGGAACTGCAAATTTTGGAAACCTTACAAAGGCCTTTGAGAGGGTGCAGAGGAGATTTACCAGAATGGTTCCGGGGATGGGGGATCTTAGCTACAAGGACAGGTTGGAGAAGCTGGATTTGTTTTCATTAGAGCAAAGGAGGTTGAGGGGTGATTTGATAGAGATGTACAAGATTATGACGAGTTTGGATAGGCTAGATAGGGAAAGGCTGTTCCCACTAGTTGATGGTACAAGGACTAGGGGACACAGATTTAAGGTTTTGGGCAAGAGATACAGGGAGGGATGTGAGGAAAAACTTTTTTACGCAGCGAGTGGTGAGGACTTGGAACTCGCTGCCGACAGAAGTGGTGGAAGCGGAGACACTCAATGTTTTCAAGGGGAGACTGGATAGGCACTTGAGGGAAATAAACTTGCAGGGCTACAGGGATAGAGCGAGGGAATGGGACTGACTGGATTGGTCAACAGAGAGCCGGCATGTACACGATGGGCCGAATGACGATCTCCTGTGCCGTTATGACTCTATGGGGGAAAAATTCAGTTGGTTGCGCCTCCCGTTAGCGCCTTAACAGGGCGCTAATGGGGCGCAAAGCAACTAGCACCCGGGCACGGCGATGTTTGCGCCGCTCGCGAAATTAACTAGACATTTTGCGGTGGCGCTAAACACTACCGCCACGATCTCCTGCGCCGGCAGATCATGACGTCAGTCGAGTGCGCAACGCCCCGGAGCGGATATTGAGTGGCGCCCCCTGCCTTACCGCCTGCCACTAGCAACGACAGGTTGAGGGGAGCATTTTGCAGTCAGGAAGGGACTGGGGGAGCGCTATTTAAAGGCGACCGCTTCCTGCCTTTTTTTGTTGGTGACATTTTTGCACCACACATTCTGACAGAGAGAGAGAGAGAGACTTCTGGAGAGATTCAATGCTGTGTGAAGGAGTTTTGGGTACTGAGCAGCACTTTGCAGGTTCATTTTGATTTGCCCTTCCTTGCATCTATTTAGAAGAGACTGTGGGGGCTGCACTCTGAGCTCTTTCCCTGGGCCTCTCCATTGTTCTTTCCAGCAGATTTGATGTACAGGTCTCTCCAGGCCGAGATTCAAGGCTGCAATGAGCAGGATGTGGATGGAGAGCAAGATCAACCCTCCCCTTTAAGAACTGGCCGGCGCCATTGTGTCTGTGTTCCATTGCTGACTGACATCACATGAGCTTCGCCAGTGCTCTGAGGTAGCGCCTCGCTCCTCGGCCTTTGCACCTTAAGACAGGTGTGAAGCGCCTGATTTAGCGCTCCAATCACCTCCAGGGGCGATAAAAGCCAAGTTTGCAGTCGGAGGCGATAATTAGCGCCAGGCGCTAATCTTTGCGCCCAGCCGATAATTGCGCCCCAAATGGGGCGATATTGAATTTTTCCCCCTCTGACTCTATGGTTGAGAACCCCTGGCCTAGAATATCCTCAAAACAAGTTGCCACGTAAATAAACTGTGCCCGCGCGTGGCCTGCAGAGGGAGTTACACACGGGTTTCCTGGTTCTTCTCATTTACATTCTCATTGGTGCAGTTGTTGGTGTAGAATGGGTTTAAACGGAACAATTACCTGGAAACTGCTTGCAGCCTTTAACAAGAGAGTTCAGCCTGCACTCTTCGGCAGCACACTGGGAAACAACCAACTACGTGCTTGGCTCTTTCACTTCACTCTCTAATAACTTCTCTGCATGCCTCAGCAATATTTTTATGACACTTGTACAGAATTATGACTACACAGATACCATCTGGACCCAGAGGGCAGCAGGGCGTGGCAGCACGCCAGAATGGAAGAATACAGAACTTCACTGACTCACATCTCCACCCCATCTCACGAGTACTAACACTGACCTAATGAGTCATCAGGGAAGCCAACAGCAACAACAACAACTTGCATTTATACAGCACCCTTTAAAGTAGTAAAACGTCCCAAGGTGTTTCAAAGGAGCGATTATGAAACAAAATTCAACACCGAGCCACATAAGAAATATCAGACCAGGTGACCAAAAGCTTGGTCAAAGAGGTAAGTTTTAAGGAGTGTCTTGAAAGTTTTAAGACTTTAGTCTCCTCCAGGACTTCTGTCCAGGGTGTAAAAAAAACAGGAAATGTCCTTATAGCCGCTGTTCCGTCATCATCTAACTGCAGGGGCTGGTGGAATTTAATGGCTTTTGTGTGGGGTGAGGTATGTACAATGGACAGTTTACAATTGACCCTCCCTCAACCTGCTGCAAATGGAGAGGATGAAGGCACATTACCATGCTCCTCCATTGCTGTTCTGGCAGTGAGTAGGCCAGGTCCCGCTCCCAGGATTAACAAAGGCTTTCTGTGTCATCCAATGATATAGAGGACAACATTGAGTAGAGGCAGGGCCCTGCTTCACCTCCAGCAGCAAAAAAGGGCTTCCCCTTCCCCTCCTTAAATCAACAAACAACAACAACTTGCATTTATATAGCGCCTTTAACGTCGTAAAACGTCCCAAGGTGCATCACAGGAGAATCATCAAACAAAATTTGACACCGAGCCAAATAAGGAGATATTAGGACAGATAGAAGAAGTGGGTTTTAAGGAGCATCTTAAAGGAGGAGAGAGAGGTGGAGAGGTTTAGGGAGGGATTTCAAGAGTTTAGAGCCCAGGCAGCTAAAGGCACAGCCGCCAATAGTGAAGTGATTAAAATCATGGACGCGCAAGAGACCAAAATTGGAGGAGCGCAGAGATCTTGGAGGGTTGTAGGGCTGGAGGAGATTACAGAGATAGGGAGGGGGTGAGGAGGCCATGGAGGGATTTGAAAACAAGGCTGAGAATTTTAAGATCGAGGCGTGGCGGACCAAGAGCCAAGGTAAGTCAGCGAGCACAGGGGGTGATGGGTGAACAGGACTTGTGCGAGTTAGGATATGGGCAACAAATGTGAACAAACGACCTGTGGGACAACTGACAAGCTGAGATTATGCCTGAGGCAATGAAAATACCAAGAGGTACGGCCGCACTTCCCCAACCCACTCCAAATTTCACACAGCCAAAGGGATTCCCTAACCATGAACTAAAAAGGGACAGATCCCCACTCTCCAACTCTCACCTCTGACAAATCCCAGGAACCAATTCAACCTGGTGCCCAAGGAGACCTCCTCTTCTCCCCTGTGAACTGAGCCTGCTGATGAGGAATAAGCCTGACCCTGCAAACTAGTCACCACACCCTTGTGTAAAAACCCATCGAGTTAGCTCAATGTATGCATACTGCAAGGATTGTGTAACCTACAAAGGACCATGTACTCTGCATCCTACAATAACCTAGGTGTGTAAATTCTTGCACATCTGAATAATAACATAAAGGGGTAAAAATATTTAGAGGGGCAAAAACAAGATTAATGTGTGAGGACATTGACAACGCTTGCAGTGAAATGGAGTGAAAATGGCTGCCTCAAAATGTTTTGTTGCTGATACACTATGCTTAATTAGAGCTGCTTTATATTTACACTGTTGTAATTCCATTTCAGGGAGGCCCATGTCTGTGATTTAGCTCCTGATGTTTAAGCTACTAAATCCAGCACCCTTATTCTGACAGCAGACTTGTATAGCAAGTTTTCATGGGTCTGCTGACTGGATAAAGGAGCCAGTCCTAGGAACTGGTTTACAGGACCGGTCCGGCTACCGAAATCTGAATTAAAACAATGGCAGTACAAATAGTAGCTTGGAAGGATGATACAATGCAGAAGAGACCTTTGAGACCTACCTATTGTGAGACTGGTAATAATACTAGAAAGGTCCTTAGAGTTTGCTTTAACCTGTTTTCTGACCGGAATCACACGACAGCCGCAGTAATAACGTTGATCCTATGATCACGGTCCTTTAGTGTGGCAACGTCCATGGTAGATCGTTATCGAACAAAGGGAATGTAAACAACCTTCACAAGGAGGCAAATAAAATGATCTCTCACTAGGTTTTTTCCTGCCATGAAGCAGTAAACAGTTCGATATAAACTGAAAAAGTATTGGCCTGTAAATTAAAGGCTTTCAGTGATGCTAATAACCCAAGTTGGTTTAATTTTGTGTGCTTTATGCTTATTAGTGGGTACTGGCTCCATAATAATCATTGAAAATAGACAAATCTAACTTGATTCAACATCTTCTTTGTTTACTTGACTACAAATTTAAAGCATTCATACCCAAATTACTGTTCATTAAGTTACCTACGTTCTTATAAATGTATTAAAAATCTGGACTAATTTGATTTCAGGTATATTACAGACATGTAAACCGTCCTGGATTTCCGTGAGTCTGACAGATTTAATGTCCCTGCCTCAGCTCATCTGCTGCTGAAACCCTCATCCTTGCCTTTGTTACCTCTAAAGTTGACTATTCCAATATAACAACAGAAAACGCTGGAAAAACTCAGCAGGCCAGGCAGCATCCGTGGAGAGAGAAACAGAGTTAACGTTTCAGGTCGAAGACCTTTCGTCAGAACTGGAAAAAAGCAGGAAATGGAACAGATTTAAAGCAAATATAAAGCTGGGAAAAGGGGGAGGGGATGAAAGAACAAAGGGGAAGGTCAGTGGTGGGATAGAAAGCAGGAGAGATTAAGAGACATTGAGAGACATGAAGAGATATTCAAGGCAAGAGGAGGTGTTAATGTGACAGGTTGAGGCTAGATGAAGTGTGAGATGCGCTGGCAGAATGAAGGACAGCTGCCAGCTTCTGGGAGGGAAAAAAAAGGCCAAACAAAAGGGTGGATGAAAAAATAAAATAAAAAAATATAAATGTGATAGGGGCCGAGGTTATGATCTGAAATTGTTGAACTCAATGTTGAGTCCAGAGGGCTGTAGGGTGCCTAAACGAAAGATGAGGTGCTGTTCCTCGAGCTTACGCTGAGCTTCCGTGGAACAATGCAAGAGGCCGAGGATGGTGAGGTCAGAGTGGGAGTGGAGTGGAGAATTAAAGTGACAGGTGACCGGAAGCTCGGGGTTCCCCTTACGGACTGAACGGAGGTGTTCCGCAAAGCGGTCACCCAATCTGCGTTTGGTCTCCGCAATGTAGAGGAGACCGCATCGTGAGCAGCGAATACAGTATACTAAATTGCAGGAAGTACAAGTAAATCACTGTTTCACCTGGAAGGGGTGTTTGGGGCCCTGGACAGTGGGAAGAGGGGAGGTATAAGGGCATGTGCTGCATCTCCTGCGCGTGCACGGGAAGGTGCCGGGCGAAGGGGAAGGGGTGCTGGGGGTGGTAGAGGAGTGGACTAGGGTGTCGCGGAGGGAGCGGTCCCTGCAGAATGCTGAAAGGGGAGGTGAGGGGAAGATGCGTTTGGTGGTGGGATCACGCTGGAGGTGGCGGAAATGACGGAGAATGATCCATTGAATGTGAAGGCTGGTGGGGTGAAAGGTGAGGACAAGGGGGACTCTATCGTGGTTCCGGGAGGGAGGGGCAGGGGTGAGGGCAGAAGTGTGGGAGATAGAACGGACACGGTCGAGGGCTGTGTCGACCACGGTAGAGGGGAATCCTCGGTTGAGGAAAAAGGAAGACATGTCGGAAGCACTGGTATGGAAGGTGGCATCGTCAGAGCAGATGCGGCGGAGACGGAGAAACTGGGAGAATGGAATAGAGTCCTTACAGAAGGCGGGGTGGGAGGAAGTATAGTCCAGGTAGCTGTGGGAGTCAGTGGGCTTGTAGTGAATGTTAATCAATAACCTATCCCCAGAGATGGAGACGGAGAAGTCGAGGAAGGGAAGGGAAGAGTCGGAGATGGACCATGTGAAGGTGAGGGAAGGGTGGAAATTGGAAGCATAGTGAATGAAATGTTCTAGTTCAGGGCAAGAGCAGGAGACGGCACCGATACAGTCATCAATCAAGGAAAAAGAGGTGAGGGAGGGGAACTGAGTAGGACTGGAACAAAGAGTGTTCCACATATCCCACGAAAAGGCAGGCATAGCTAGGACCCATGCAGGTACCCATAGCAACACCTTTGATTTGGAGGAAATGGGTGGAGTCAAAGGAGAAGTTGTTCAATGTGGGAACAAGTTCAGCCAGGCGGAGGAGGGTGGTGGTGGATGGGGACTGGTTGGGCCTCTGTTCAAGGAAGAAGCGGAGCGCCCTCAGGCCATCCTGGTGGGGAATGGAGGTGTAGAGGGATTGTACGTCCATAGTGAAAAGGAGGCGGTTGGGGCCGGGAAACTGGAAACTGTTAAAATGGCGGAGGGCGTCGGAAGAGTCGCGGATGTAGGTGGGAAGAGACTGGACAAGGGGAGAAAAAATAGAGTTGAGATAGGAAGAGATAAGTTCCGTGGGGCAAGAACAGGCTGAAATGATGGGTCTACCAGGGCAGTCCTGTTTGTGGATCTTGGGAAGGAGGTAGAAGTGGGCTGTGCGGGGTTGGGGAACTATGAGGTTGGCGGCCGTGGGGGGGAAGGTCTCCAGAGAAGCTGGCAGCTGTCCTTCATTCTGCCAGCGCATCTCACACTTCATCTAGCCTCAACCTGTCACATTAACACCTCCTCTTGCCTTGATTATCTCTTCATGTCTCTCAATGTCTCTTAATCTCTCCTGCTTTCTATCCCACTACTGACCTTCCCCTTTGTTCTTTCATCCCCTCCCCCTTTTCCCAGCTTTATACTTGCTTTAAATCTATTTCATTTCCTGCTTTTTTCCAGTTCTGACGAAAGGTCTTCGAGCTGAAACGTTAACTCTGTTTCTCTCTCCACGGATGCTGCCTGGCCTGCTGAGTTTTTCCAGCGTTTTCTGTTGTTATTTCGGATTTCTAGCATCCGCAGTATTTTGCTGCCGTTGACTATTCCAATGTTCTCCTGGCTGGCCTCCCACTTTGCACCCTCCGTAAACTTGAGCTCATCCAAAACTCGGCTGCCCGTATCCTAACTCGCACCAAGTCCCGTTCACCCATCGCCCCTGTGCTCGTTGACCTACATTGGCTCCCGGTCCAGCAGTGCCTCGATTTTAAAATTCTCATCCTTGTTTTCAACTCCCTCCATGGCCCTCGCCCCTCCCTATCTCTGTAACTTCCTCCAGTCCAACAACCATCCGAGATATCTGCGCTCTAATTCTGGCCTCTTGAGCATCCCCGATTTTAATCGCTCCACCATTGGTGGCCGTGCCTTCAGCTGCCGAGGCTCTAAGCTCTGGAATTCCCTCCATAAACCTCTCCCCCTCTCTCGACTGTTTTAAGACGCTCCTTAAAACCTACCTCTTTGACCAAGCTTTTGGTCACCTGCCCTAATCATAGAATCAAATGATACAGCATGGAAGGAGGCCATTCAGCCCATCGTGCCAGTGCCTAATGTCTCCTTATGTGACTCTGTGTCAAATTTTGTCTGGTAACGCTCCTGTGAAGTGCCTTTGGATATTTTACTACATTAAAGGCGCTATATAAATGCAAGTTATTGTTATTATTGCTGCGGTCTATCCCATAGTTACACTTAAATGTGCTCAAAAATCACGAGTATAGTTGCATGCTTGGACAGACATATTAATTGCTATCTAATTATATCCCTAGTAACAATAACTCAGTGTCACAATTCTGCTATCCCATTGCAGGAATGAAAGATTAATCTCCTGGGCGCTGCTGTGAGCAAGGGATGTAGGGAAGTAGAGTGCAAACTCTGCATTCCCAGTTCACACCTGTGCTCTGTGTCTGTGCACTCTCTTCACCTGGCAGCCTCTGCAAGCACTCGAGTACAAGGGGAGGTTATGCGCTCAAGTCTCTGATTAACAGAGGCAAGCTCTGACTGGCATTCCTGGGCTTTGAGCAGCACAACCAGTGGCGCTTAAAGGGACTAAAAAAATGGGCGATGAACTTGGAATTTTTAGTATTTGTGAAGTCGAAAGGAGCAAGACTGCTCATCATGACTCCACAAAACAAACTGCAGACCGCTACCGACCCGCCCTCGTCCCCTCCCCCCACCCCGCCAATCATCTCCCCCCACCCCAGTACTTACCTCTGGGCCTTGTAGGTGGTGGAGTGGCTTTGGGGAGTTGGGAGGTGAGCCACTCGTCACACAATACCCAGCCTCTGACCCGCTCTAGTAGCCACAGCATATACGTGACTGGTCCAGTGAGTTTCTAGTCACTGGTGACCCCCAGGATATTGGTGATGGGAGGCATAGTGATGGTAATGTCATTGGACGCCAAGGAGAGGTAGATAGGCTCACTTTTGTTGGAGATGGTCATTGCCTGGCACTTGTGTGGCATGAAGCCTGGATGCTGTCCACGTCTTGCTCCATACGGGCATGGACTATATTACTATCTGTGCAATTGCAAATGGAGCTGAACACTGTGCAATCATCAGTGAACAGCCCCACTTCTGACCTTATGGTGCAGCGAAAGTCATTGATGAAACAGTTGAAGATAATTGGGCTTAGACGCTGCCCTGAGGAAATCCTGCAGTGATGTCCTGGGGCAGAGATGATTGGCTTCCAACAAATACAACCATTTTCCTTTGTGCCAAGTATAACTCCAACTGGTGGGTTTTCCCCCCTGATCCCAATTAACTTCAGTTTTACTAGGGCTCCTTTGCCATATTTAGTCGAATGCTGCCTTGATGTCATGGGCAGTCACTCTCATCGTGGGCTAAAAATTCAGTTGGTTGCGCCTCCTGTTAGCGCCTTAAGAGGGCGCTAATGGGGCGCAAAGCAGCTAGCGCGCAGGCGCGCCGAAGTTTGCGCCGCTCACGAACTTAACTAGACATTTTGCGGCGGCGCTAAACTTAATCGCCGCGATCTCCTGCGCACGCAGATTCTGACATCATACGAGGGTGCAACGCCCTTGTGGCGCCCCGGAGCAGAAATTGAGTGGCGCCCCCATCCTTACCGCCTGGCGCATCCAACGACCGGAAGACTGGAACGCTATCAATCGCTGTGGGGCTGGGGGGGGGGCGCTATTTAAAGGGGGCCTCTTCCTGTCTTTCTCTGTGGTTGACATTTTTGCACCACTCGTTCTGAGAGAGAGAGAGATTCGGAGAGAGAGAAAGAGAGACTTCTGCATTGAGTCAACGCTGTGTGAGGTAGTTTTGGCTACTGATCATAACTTCGCTGGTACTTTGGTTTTTGGCCTTCATAACTTTGCTTGCTAAGAGACTATGGGGGCTGCACTGATTGGGGGCATCGTCCTGCGCCAGCTGAATCGGAGGACACAGAGACGCAGAGAGAGAGTGGCAATGATGGCCAGACGGAGGAGGGCCAACAGGCATCTGTACAGGAGAGCTTACCCTCCCAGGGTATATCGTGACCAGCTCTCCTACATTCATATGTCTGATGAGCAGTGTTTGCGAAGGCTGCGCTTCAGCAAGGAGGTGCTCACTGAGCTCTGCCACCTGCTGCAGCCAGATCTGCAGCCTCAACTGAGGTCCAGGACGTCTCTGTCGGTGGCAGTGAAGATCACAGTGGCTCTGAACTTTTATGCTACTGGCTCATTTCAATCTGCTGCTGGGGACCTCGCCAATATCTCCCAGTTTGCGGTGCATTGCTGCATCCGTCACGTCACAAATGCCCTCTTTAAAAGGAGACGAGAGTACATCTCTTTCCCCATGACCCCAGACAAGCAGCGTGACCGCGCTCTGGGCTTTGCGAGGATAGCGGGCTTCCCCATGGCGCAGGACGCCATTGACTGCACGCATGTGGCTTTGCGTGCTCCACATGAGAATGCCGAGGATTTCCGGAACAGAAAGGGGTTCCATTCCTTGAATGTTCAGTTGGTCTGTGACCACAGACAGCTGATACTCGCTGTCAATGCCCACTATCCTGGCAGCTGCCACGATGCTTTCATCCTGCGCCAGACTACTGTGGCAGAACTTTTCAAGGCACCGCATCAGCCAGTTGGTTGGCTTCTCGGGGACAAGGGGTATCCACTGAGCACCTGGCTGATGACACCGCTCCGTACACCCAACACCCCTGCTGAGCTGCGGTACAACGAGAGCCATCAAGCTACCAGGAACATCGTTGAGCACACAATCAGCGTGCTGAAGCAACGGTTCCGCTGTCTGGACCATTCTGGAGGAGCCCTGCAGTACTCGCCTGAGCGAGTTTCCCACTTCGTAGTCGTGTGCTGCATGCTGCATAACATGGCAATCCTCAGGACCCAGCCAATGCCACCAGGCCTTGGAGCACCACCAGAGGAGGAGGAGGAAGAGGAGGAAGAGGAGGAGGAGGATGATCATCAGCAGCACCAAGGCGGGAAGGCGGCCCACAATGTTGAAACTGCAAGGGCCGTCCGTCAACGGTTGATAGCAAGCCGCTTCTCGGCCCCTGCTGAGGAAATGGCTTCTGCCATTGAGAACAACATGAATGAAACCAACCCGCAACCCCTAAGCCGGCCAAGGCAGTAATGATTCCAAAGACCAAACATGTACATTTTGAATACAAAAACTTATTTATTTTACAAACTCTGTGTGTGTCATTTCTTCATGACAAACTAATAGAAAGAAATGCAAAAAAACAGTCATTAACATAACTGGTTCTCACAACCTGGAGATAATGTCCAAAACACTAAACAAAAGTTTAAACACGAACCTCGGCATTTAATAAAAAATTGACAAACATTTTGTCACACCTCCTACTTTTTGCCCTTCGAGGGTGATCTCCTTCCCTTGCGCACTTCCCCCCTTCCCACCCTACTGCTCCTCCGTAATGGGACCTCAGTGGCTGCAGCAAGGCTGGTGGAAGGCTGCTGATTCTCATAACCTGAGACTGCAGATGCCCTTGAAGGACGGCCTCGACCAGCTCTGGGCCTGGAGGGCCCGGCTGCAGACTGCACCAACTCTGCATGGGCGGCAGCAGTCTGTCCTACAGGCGGTGGCAAGTGCAGTGGAGAAGTGACAGTGGTGGCAGCAGGAATGCTGTCATCTTGAGAGAGGACAGCAACTCCCTGCTCGACCGACACACTGGCACTCCCACGGGGCAGCATTTCAGCATCCGGAGCAATCTGCTGGAGCACAGATTGCTGGCCTGCTGCGGCGCGGTGAGAGCCCCGGGGAAATGTATCCGAACCATCGAGGATGGCGGCAGTCAGTGCTCGCATGGCCTCAATCTGAGTCTGCATGACAGCAGTCTGAGACTGAATTGCAGCACTAAGCTGTAGCGTGGCATCCGCCTGTGCTACAGCGAAGTGCTCCACACTCCTTGCCAGTGATTCAATGCATTCGGGCACCCTTCCCACTGCACCCATGAGCTCAGTGTGCATGTCCACCGCCTGGGTGTTCATTTCAGCGATGAGCCGCTCCTCCTCTGCGTCCAGTGCAGCAGGACTCGCTGGCCTACTCTCCCTCCGGGGAGAAGGCCCCCGAGCTTCCCTACCCCCATGGCGTTGCTGCAGCCCGCTGGGTCCTGGAGCTTCACCCTCATCAGACCCTTCCCCCCTGCTCCCCTCCAGGGAAGGCGTGTTCCCAGTGTGGGCATGGGCTTCCTCGGGAGAGGGTGGCACTGATGCTCCGCCTTCATCTTCCTCCTCGCCTGCAGCTTCACTCCCACTGGCAGCTTGAAGGCCCGTCTCCTCAGCTGGTGAATCACCATCTGAAAGCAGTGAGGTACAAGAGTGGCTTTAGCATGAGGACAGGGTGGCAGTAAGGGAGGAATGAGTGCAGCGATTTAGTAAGTTGGATTGAAAGTGTCAAAGGCTGGTGTTGTGAGGGACAAGTGGAAGGACAGAGGACAAAAAGGTGATGACCTTACCATTGCTGTCCAGAACGGGGTCGGCGTCTCCAGTGGCGACGGGACCGATCACCCGGCTTGCCACAATCCTGTGGACGCGCGCCTCAAGATCGCTGAGGGGTTGCAGCTGAGGCCGCCCTCCACCCGTCCGTTGCTGCTGTCTCCTATTATGAGACAGCTTGGCCTGCAAGAAAAAGGACGGCGTCTGAGTAAATATACAGCCATGGTCTTGCCTGATGTGCCTCCCATAGGTGAATAGCCCTTACTGTATGCAGCCATGGTCTTGCCTGATGTGCCTCCCATAGGTGAATAGCCCTTACTGTATGCAAAGTGTGGAATGTGTGTGTGTGTTTCATGAAAGGGCCATAGGTGTTGGATGAGTGTTGTTAATTGGGGTTTTAAGACCCTCTGGCCATAGAGTGAGGTTGAGATGGAGGGATGGAGAGGTATTGAAAAAAAGCCACTCACCCTGACGACCCGAGTGAGGTCGTTGAACTTTTTTCGGCATTGTACATGGGTCCTGGGCACCATGCTCCTGCAGGAGACGCTCTGAGCCACCTCCCTCCACACTCTTCTGTACTCGCGCGGCAAAGGCCTCCTGCCACTCTCAGGGAAGAGTATAGATTTTCTGCGCTCCACCGCGCCAACCAGAGCATCCAAGGCCCGCTCGCTGAAGCGCTGAGCTCGTTCTCTCACCCTCTCCATAGTCCTTGGCTTGAAAATGTAATCACAGGTCTCTCCAGGTCGAGATTCAAGGCTCCAATGAGCAGGGTGTGGCTGGAGAGCAAGATCGACCCTCCCCTTTAAGAACTGTCCGGCGCCAGTGTGTCTGTGTTCCATCGCTAACTGACATCACCTGCGCTGCGCCCGCGCTCTGAGTTAGCGCCTCACTCCTCAGCCTTTGCGCCTTAAGACACGTGTGCAGCGCCTGATTTAGCGCTCCAATCACCTCCCGGGGCGTTAAAAGTCAAGTTTGCAGTCAGTGGCGATAATTAGCGCCAGGCGCTAATCTTTGCGCCCGGCCGATAATTGCGCCCCAAATGGGGCGATACTGAATTTCTCCCCCCATATGTCTAGAATTCAGCTCTTTTGTCCATGTTTGGAACAAGGCTGTAATGAGGTCTGGAGCCGAGTGGTCCTGGCGGAACCCACACTGAGCATTGGTGGGTAAGTGCTGCTTGATAGCACTGTCGACGACACCTTCCATCACTTTGCTGATGATTGAGAGTAGGCTGACGGGGCCGTAATTGGCCAGGTTGGATTTGTCTTGATTTTTGTAGACAAGACATACTTGGGCAATTTTTTCACATTATTGAGCAGATGTCAGTGTTGCAGTTGTACTGGAACATCTTAGCTAAGGGCATGGCTCGTTCTAGCTAGACTTAGGAAATGTTGGAGTGTCATTTGATTGAGGGAATCTAAAGGTGGGCTTTGGGTAAATGTATTGCATAGTGTGTCTGGTGACTCTTGCTGGAAAGTATGTATCTGGGTGTCTGGATATTGGGGATAAGGTTGGGGTCAGCTGAGATGCCCCCCTATTCCACCCATGATCAAATAGCCCTGAAACACTTTCTGCCTAGGCTTGTATGTGAAGAATAGCCATTCAATTAAAAAGAAATAAAAGATGGACTTGCATTTATATAGCGCCTTTTATGATGTCAAGACATCCCAAAATTCTTTACAGCCAATGAAGTACTTTTGAAGTGTAGTCACTGTTGTAATGTAGGAAACGCGGCAGCTAATTTGCGCATAGCAAGCTCCCACAAACAGCAATGTGATAATGACCAGATAATCTGTTTTAGTGATGTTGGTTGAGGGATAAATATTAGAAGAACTCCCCTACTCTTCTTTGAAATAGTGCCATGCAATCTTTTACGTCCACCTGAGAGGGCAGACGGGGCCTCGGTTTAATGTCTCATCCGAAAGACGGCACCTCTGACAGTGCAGCACTCCCTCAGCACTGCACTGGAGTGTCAGCCTAGATCTTTGTGCTCCAGTCTATGGAGTGGGACTTGAACCCACAATCTTCTGACTCAGAGACGAGAGTTCTTCGCACTGAGTACTGGAGGGCTGCTAGGGACCATTCTAGAATCTAGGGAATTTTGAAGATCAAAACTAATGCATCCACTATCTCTTCAGCCACCTCTTTTAGAACCTTAGGATGTAGGCCGTCAGGTCCAGGGGATTTGTTGGCTTTTAGTCCCATTAGTTTCTCTAGTACTTTTTCTCTACTTATATTAATTATGTTAAGTTCCTCACCCTGATTAGACCCTTGGTTCCCCACCATTTTTGGTATGCTTTTTATGTCTTCTACTGTGAAGACAGATACAAAATATTTGTGTAACATTTCTGCCATTTCCTTATTCCCCATAATAATTTCTCCTGTCTCAGCCTCTAAGAGACCAACGCTTACTTTTGCTACTCTTTTCCTTTTTACATACTTGTAGAAACTCTTACAATCTGCTTTGATATTTCTTGTTAGTTTTCCCTCATTCTATTTTGTCCCTTTTTATCAATTTTTTGGTCAACCTTTGCTGGTTTTTGAAACACTCCCAATCCTCAGGCTTACTATTATTCTTTGCAACATTATAAGCGTCTTCTTTCAATCTAATGCTATCCTTAATTTCTTTAGTTAGCTACGGTTGGATCACTTTTCCCGTGGAGTTTTTGGGCTGGATTTTGTCTTGGGGTCAGGTTGGGGTCGTGTCATCCACATTTCGTGTTATCCACCCGCCTGCAATTGGATGTGGGAGATTGATGCAATTTTCACTTAATTGGGCAATTGAGTTCCAGCATGTGGGAACCCATGAACCAATTAGTGGTTTCAGGCTGAAAGTCGCCTCTGATTATGTCATCATTGCAGAGACTGCCTGGTCTCAGAGATTGCCTGGCCTTTGCTGTGAATAGACTTGCCTGGCTTTTGCTGTGAGTGGACCTGGATGCAAAAATGAGAGAGAGAGAGAGAGAGAGAGAGAGAGAGAGAGAGAGACCTAATACTACTACTACTACTACCTTCATCACATCTCTCTCCGTTGTAAAAGTGGACCTGCAGCTGATAGTCAGCTATCCACCGCCAGGTTTCACTGGAGTGTTTCACATCAGGCGTACTTCACGTCGTAAAAGGGTTAAACTAGCTAAAACGTTTCAAAATGGCATTACAGAGTCAATTTAGGGCTTGTTAAGGGCTTTAATGGCCTCTCCCACCTCTTGGAGGTGGGACGGAGTCGGGAACACCGCACACGATTTTATCAAAATTGCGTGGAGGCGGGATGGGGTCGGGACCCCCAAATCTGCAACTTTAACCCCCCCACACGCCTCCAAACCCGACTCCACGGGTCATTGAAAATCCAGCCCTTTGTTTCTCAATGGAGTGTATTTTTGTTGAGAATTATGAAATATTTCTTAAAATGCTAACCACTGCTTATCTACCGCCATACCTTTTAATCTATTTTTCCAATCTGCCTTAGCCAACTCGCCCCTCATACCTATGTAATTGGCTTTATTTAAGTTTAAGACTCTAGTTTCGGACTTAGGCAAGTCACTCTCAAAATTAATGTGAAATTCCATCATATTATGATCACTCTGCCCCAGAGGATCCTTTACTATGAGATTGCTAATTAACCTTGTCTCATTACACAATACAAGATCTAAAATAACCTGTTCCCTGGTTGGTTCCATGACATATTGTTCTAGGAAACTGTCCCAAATGCATTCCATGAACTCGTCCTCCAGATTACCTTTGCCAATTTGATTTGTCCAGTCGATATGAAGATTAAAATCCCCCAAGATTATTGCATTATCTTTGTTGCAAGCTCCTATTATTTAGAAACATAGAAACATAGAAAAATAGGAGCAGGAGTAAGCCATTTCTTGATTAATATTCTGTCCAACGGTATAGCTACTGTTAGGGTGCCTATATACTACTCCTAATAGTGTTTTCTGCCCCTTGTTATTCCTTATCTCCATCCATACTGATTCTATTTCCTGATCTTCTGAGCCGAGATCCTTTCTCGCTACTGTCCTTATGTCACCCTTTATTATCAGAGCTACTCCCCCTCCTTTTCTATTCTGCCTGTCTTTTCAAAATGTCTTTTCTAATGATACCGCCCATTCCTGGGCTATAATGAATTTCTAGCCCTCTCTCTTGCCCCTTTATAGTGAGACTTGGGTCTTTAATTGCAGTAAATATGTAAACATGTAAAAATGGTGTGATAATTTTATACTTCCCAAACCCACAACCACCACCACCTAGAAGGACAAGGGCAGCAGGTGCATGGGAATACCATCACCTCCAAATCACACACACTATCCTGAATTGGAAGTATATCGCCGTTTCTTCATCGTCGCTGGGTCAAAATCCTGGAACTCCCCCCCCCCTAACAGCACTGTGGGAGTACCTTCACCACACGGACTGCAGCGGTTCAAGAAGGCGGCTCACCACCACCTTCTCAAGGGCAACTAGGGATGGGCAATAAATGTCGTCCTTACCACCAATGCCCACATCCTTAATTGCATTTTCTAGATGTAGAAGAAACACACAGGAAAAGAACACGTCAGTACATGTTCAGTAAGAAGGTATATTTAATCAAATTTTATAAACAAGTTTACGTATTTTAAAAAAATTCCACCACGTGCTCCGGGATGTAGCGGAACTGCTCAGTTTATAAATTCATGTAGGGTCTGGAGAGAACATCCGCCCAGGCTGTTACAGTGACTCTAACATGCTGTGTGTTACGAGGCATTTACTGCGGTTGGGGTGAAACATTAACAGCTGCTCTGGCTCAACTGGTTTGTTATTTCTTTCCGGTTACAGAATGTTCCGAAAGATGAGCCTTCAGTTCTCAAAAGTCCAGGAAAAACAACAAAGAATTAGTCGGCTAAAATTCGTATCTTTGCTCATTTCAGTGATGCGAGGAACATTCCACCTCCACTTACTCATCTACTTTTTCACTGAAATTGACAAACACAGACAGGACTTTCCGCCAGTATGTTTTGGAGTGTGACAGGTTTCAGGTGATCAAAAATACTGGCGACTCGCCCCAGACTGAAATTACATAGAATCTACAGCACAGAAATAGGCCACTCGACCCTACTCTGATGTTTATACTCCACACGAGCCTCCTCCCACTCTAATTACCTCTCCACACTCTGCCGCTGTATTCCTCTATTCTGCTCTCCCTCATGTACGCCTCAAGCCTCCCCTTCAATGCATCCATCCGATCTTCTTCACCCACTCCACGTGGAGCGAAATACCTTCATTCAAAATAACTGTTGAGTGCGGAGTTGGGAATGCATTCCAATATAGAGAGATTGGCTTCTGCTCAGTGTACTCTTTTTGAGCAACCCATAAACAAATAGACTGTAACCAAACTCAAAACATTAAATCAAACTTAACAAATTAAATTAAAATTTGGTTGTCCGGGGTGATGATGCACTCCAGTCCCTGCGCTGCCCACCGGCCACGGAAGGCCTCGAGCGTGCCGGCGGACACCGCGTGCTCCATCTTTCTGCTCAGTGCAGTGTTCTGCTACACAAACCAGAAGGTCCCAGGCTGATTCCACAGTCAGTGCCGAGATAGCGGATCTCAGCCAGGGCAACAGTTGGGTGCTACACTTCTCATCAGAGATACTAGGTTAGGGAGAGGGGGGGAGGAAAACTCGGCTGCAATTTCTGCCCCCGACTGCTATTCGGGAACTGCAGATATGCTTCTGTGCAGGTGTTGTATGAGAACTGGAACAGGCTTTGGTTGCGGTTTCCTCTACATTCAAAGAGTCTGCTGACACTCACAGACAAATCTTACTGAGGAGGATTGGCTACTTGTGTGAAGGGATAGAGGGCGGCCAGAGCTACACCTCAACCAGAATCAGCAACGGAAAGAGCGGAGAATGGGCCGATACCCTCTGGAGCTTAGAAGAATGAGAGGTGATCTCATTGAAACATATACATTTCTTAAAGGACTTAAAGAGTAAATGCTGAGAGGTTGTTTCCCCTGACTGGAGAGTCTCAAACTAGGGGTCATAGGGCTAGAAATTCATTATAGCCCAGGAATCTTTAGAAAAGTTTGAGAATTAGCGCCAGGCACTAATGCTTTAGACTGCATGCAAAATTCATTCTCACTGCTCAAAAAAATGATTGGGGTGCTAAATCAAGTCTTAAAGGCCTAGCTCAGTGGCGTTACACTCAAAGGGTGGACCAATATCGGGTGCAGTCTAATCTCAACTCATCATTGCCACAGGCTTTTCCCAGTATTTAAAGGGGAGGTTCATTGATACTGCAGCACTGCATTCTCAGCATTGCTGGCTGTGCAGCTGCCTCAGCAAGGAGAAGCACAACAAGGAGAAGGGGCCTGGAGGACTGAAGCAGGTGTGCTCATGGCAGATCCACCTCAGTCGGGTGGTCAGGGTGATTGAATGCTTCAACAAATGCTACATACCACCATCTGTACCACAAGCTTCACACACTGCCCAAAGCACCACACCCCCAGCGCTCGCCCAACAATCTCTACCTACCAACATTCACACATACATCTCATGCCTTGCACACAATGACAGCTATTCAACTATGGCAGGCACAAGGGTTATTAGTTATTAGAATGAATGTGACATGTGTGATATGTTTATGCATAAATTTTTAATGGAGTTTGCAATATTGTGTGGTCTCGTTTCACCTTTGCGCCCAGGAGGATGCTGTGATATGGCATGACACAGGGATGGTACGAGGGGCATGTGGTGAGCAAAAGGGTTCTGGGGTTTAAGTCATCCTGGTGTGAGGCTGGAGGTCTGTTTGGAGGAGGTGGCAGAGTTGGTGATGCAGAGCCATCTAATATACTGCTCCTCACTTAATTGAAGGTAGGAGAAGTGCTGTCGGAATCCCCTTGGAGGGTAAGACCTCCTGGTGAGAGCCCTGATGGCCCTCCTCATCCCTCTGCGCACATGTTCCCATATTTCTGGCTGCCTACGCTCCCTCTGCTGTAGATCCTGGAGGGCGAGGTGGCGCCAGTACTGCCCCCATTAATGTTGCCAAGTGTAGCAGTTTGAATCTTTGAACAATAAATGTAGCCACTTTGCACTTGCCAGAAGACTGCTGATAAAAAAGAAGCTTGAAATTACTCATAGGAACTGTTCGAGTGGGTGAAACTGACAAGAAACCACTGAAACTAACCAGCCCTGATAGCTGATGCCTTTAAATAACATCGCTGAAGCCAGCTTCCTGGAGCTGCACACCAGCTCTCCCTGTCGCTGTCTGGTTGAGTCGCAAAGGTAAGTGGTGACAATGAATTTTCCAGATCGGGCACCCAGTGAGCGTTCTGATGTCCCTGGCGGTACCTCATACCGGCGGCGCAACAGGGGGTCGGGTTTGCCGTGTGGCACTGGATTTGCCTCGCCCCAGCGCTACTGCATCAGCGCCCTGTTACCGCCCTCTGCAGGCGTGAACGGAAGGCGCTAACCTACCAAATTTTTTCCCATGGTCTCAGAATAAGTGGTCGGCCATTTCTTCACTCAGAGGGTTGTGAATCTTTGGAATTGTCTGCCCCAGAGGGCTGTGGATGCTGAGTCGTTGAGTCTATTCAAGACTGAGATCGATAGATTTTTGGGCACTAAGGGAATCAAGGGCTATGGGGATGGAGTTGCGGAAGAAGATCAGCCATGATCTTATTGAATGGCGGAGCAGGCTCGAGGGGCTGTATGGCCTCCTCCTGCTTCTAATTCTTATGTTCGTATGTAGGAGGAGAAAGAGGGAAGGAAATTCTTAGAAAGAAAAAAGCTTGGTCCTTTTTGTTTGAAAAAAAAGACTTGCATTTCTACAGCGCCTTTCACAACCTCAGGATGTCCCAAAGCGCTTTACAGCCAATGAAGTACTTTTGAAGTGTAGTCACTGTTGTCATGTAGGATTTATCATATGTTTGATTTATCATATTAAATTGCCTGATGCAGCCAATGGTTTGGAATGCGAAAATATGTGCAAAGTTGAGATCGAAGTCACTGTGGACCTGAAACAGCAGTTTATGCTGCAGAGTAGGGTTGCCAATTCTGCGTGTATATATTCTTGGAGTTTCATCACATGACCTCCTGCCTCCAACTGCCCCACCTGGTCGAACAGCCTTTATTCCCATCTCCAATATTTATATAACTAATAAACAAAAGCATTCAAACAAATGGAAAATCCCGAGGATGAGTTTTCTCCCGGGTTTGCTCGCAGCAGATTAATCTTTAATTTCTGGAGACTCCAGGCTAATCCTGGAGGGTTGGCAACCCCCACAACAGAGGCATTTTCCTGTTTTCAGGCCCTGCAGATCTAAATAGGGCCTGCAATATTACAAATTATATTGATTTGTCAAAACATAGACAGAAATTTTTTTCTGGGCCTCCTCCCCCAAAAATCACTGCCCCCATGTCAGATTTTGGTTCCAGCCTTTTGCTACCCAACATGGCTGGCAAATGCCCACGTGAGCCCAGTGAGAATCGTAACGTTATTTGAGGCCATATCAACAGAAGCTGATCTTACACACTTGCATATCCCAAAGGGGATCACAGGGTAATGATCAGGAGCAGGAACCTTGGCAGAATTGTTTTTCCTTCTTAGCCCAGGGGCACAAAAGCCAAAGAGGGGGGTGCGGGGTAAGTGCCTCCACTAAGATACGCTAGCTATGCACAGACCAGACACTGAATCTTCCTAGTCCTTATACCTCAGTCGCAGCACAATTCAGTGTATATGCCCACTGAGCCATTAAGGGCCCCAGAAATACATTGAAGCTTTGGTTGTTTTACAACACTTAGCCACTTAGCTTCAACACCCCCATCATGCAATGAAAATCTTTGACTTCACGGGGAAGAAACAAGTAGGGTTCTGTAATATCCCTGGGCATTAATGATTTTGAAATCAGCAATTTTTTTAAATCGCAAGTAGAAAGAATGTTCATGCATCCAATGTACTTACAGCCCAATCCAAAAAAAGCAGTCTTCGAAACGGAGGTTAAATGTAGCGGCCTCCCACTATAACACTTCTGACCTCTGACAAAGCAGAAGGTATATGGCTCTATCTATAACGTGCTGAGTACAGGCTTGAAGTTTGTGTTAGAAGTTCAATGTATCAAGCTACCTAAATACTTTACAAGTTTGAGAATGTGGCCCTAGTGGGTAAAGGCACCATGATGCATGGTGTTGATCCATTTAGACCCAGGTTTAATCATTGGTCTATGCCGAGTTAACTGGCTTTAACCAGGGCTGTACTTTGGGAAGTACAATTTGCTTTAATACCCTGGACTAGGAAGGGGACAAACACAGCCAGGTTTCCCACTCCTAATCTCTATTTAGTGAGCCCTGCTGATAAGTATGTGGGTGAGGACAGATTAGGCTCGGTTGTGATGCCTTCGATAGTCGGATAGCCTACCAAGGCTTGGGGTCTAATTTCATGCAGGAAGAATGGTCACTTGGACAAGATACTGAAAGGCGATCAATGCCGATGGAACTACACCCCAGCAGGACTCAACAACTTCAGTAGAGGATGGGAGAAAATTGCAAGGAAAGGTCAGTGAATGGAACTCTGAAGTTAAGAGGAACCTTATACTTTGAATATTAAAAGAGCATGGTCTTCATGTAAAGGTATTTGGCAAAAATTGTTTTTGTTTGAGGAGGGAGAAGAGCTGTGAGAGTTCTTTGTGCTCGATATTATGATTCAGTGTAATCTACATCAGGTCATGTTTGTGCAAATGTCATGAAGATGCCTCTAGATGTGTTCATGCATTTTCTTTAAAACATTTTTACAAGGTCTTCTGCAGAACCCTGAATATAATCCACATATGGAGGGAAAGGCAAGTGAGCACACGCTAGTGATATCATGCAAGAGGAGCTCTGCACAGCAAATCTGATCTGTTCCCAGACTGACTGCAAGATCCTCTCCTTAATTGTTTTTATAAGGGTTAGCGCAAAGAAAACGCATTCTTCACCAAAATTAAACAGAGAAGGCAGAATGATCTTCCAGTACCAGTGGGTGTGTGCATGTTGTAGTCCAGTAATGAGCAACCCCAATCAGGAAGTGCCAGGCTTGGCTCAGTGGTAGCACTCATTCTTCTGAGGCAGAAGGTTGTGGGTTCTAGTCCTACTCCAGAGACTTGAACATATAATCTAAGCTGACATTTCAGTGCAGTACTGAGGGAGTGCTGCACTGTCGGAGGTGTTGCCTTTTGGATGAAATGTTAAACCGAAGCCCTGTCTAGTGGACGTAAAAGGCCCCCATGGCACCAGTTTGAAAAACATAAGAAATAGGAGCAGGAGTAGGCCATTAAGCCCTTCGAGCCTGCTCCGCCATTCAATAAGATCATGGCTGATCTTCTACCTCATCTCCACTTTCCTGCACTATCCCCATATCCCTTGATTCCCTTAATATTCAAAAATCTATCGATCTCTGTCTTGAATATACTAAATGACTGAGCCTCCACAGCCCTCTGGGGTCGAGAATTCCAAAGATTCACCACCCTCTGAGTGAAGAAATTTCTCCTCATCTCAGTCCTAAATGGCTGACCCCTTATTCTGAGACTGTGACCCCTGGTTCTAAACTCCCCAGCCAGGGGAAACAACCTCTCAGCATCTACCCTGTCAAGTCCTGTAAGAATGTTGTATGTTTCAATGAGATCACCTCATAGGCCTAGTCTACTCAATCTGTCCTCATGGGACAATCCCCCCATCTCAGGAACCAGTCTGGTGAGCCTTCGTTGCACTCCCTCTATGGCAAGTATATCCTTCCTTAGTTAAGGAGACCAAAACTGTACACAATACTCCAGGTGTGGTCTCACCAGGGCCCTGTATAATTGCAGTAAGACATCTTTACTCTTATACTTAAATCCTCTTGTAATAAAGGCCAACATACCATTGCTTCCCTAATTGCTTGCTGTACCTGCATGTTAACTTTCAGTGATTCTTGTACAAGGACACAAGGAAGAAGAGCAGGGAAGTTCTCCCTGGTGTCCTAGCCAATATTTATCCCTCAACCAACATCAGATCATTATCTCATTGCGTTTGCAGGACCTTGCTGTGTGTAAATTTGCTGTTATTTTTCCTATATTGTGACTTCAAAAGTACTTCATTGGCTGTAAGTGCTTTCGGATGTCCTGAGGTCATGAAATGCAAGTTCTTTCTTTCTAGGATTGAGCCCTGCTCTGTGCTGAATTAAACCAATTTCAGTTAGTGCCACAACAATTGGAGCCTGTATCTAAAAGAAACAAGATTTGTTAAATAATCCACTCAATATATTGTCTGATAGCCACAAATGAAGGTGGATATATGATTAGGTTATAGGGTTTGAAGAGGTAGATTATGGTAAGGCGATTAACACTGATCTAAATGCTATATTTGTTTTTAAAAAAGGAAGACTTGTATTTATATAGCGCCTTTCACGACTACCGGACGTCCCAAAGCGCTTTACAGCCAATGAAGTACTGTTTGCAAATGTAGTCACTGTTGTAATGTAGGAATCGCGGCAGCCAATTTACGCACAGCAAGCTCCCACAAACAGCAATGTGATAATTACCAGATAATCTGTTTTTTTTTGTTATGTTGTTTCAGTGATAAATATTGGCCAGGACACCAGGGATAACTTCCCTGCTCTTCTTCGAAATAATGCCATGGGATCTTTTACATCCACCTGAGAAAGCAGACGGGGCCTCAGTCCCATCCGAAAGACGGCACCTCCGACAGTGCAGCCCTCCCTCAGCACTGCACTGGAGCGTCAGCCTAGATTTGTGTGCTCAAGTCTCTGGAGTGGGACTTGAACCCACAGCCTTCTGACTCAGAGGTGAGCCACGGCTGACACCGGAAGGAAATATGTTGAATTAGGCCAAGATGACAGAACATTAATGAAAGTCCTGGAATAAAGTCCAGAATGGGCTCAATTTGTGGGGTTTTTCTTACTACTCAACCAGACAGCCGAACCCCTTATTGTATGTTAACAATAAATATATTTTAAGGGAGTTGTAGTTTGGAATTTATTGGATTAGGTTCCATCACCCACTTTTCATTCAGATGGATTTAAAAATAGGGTCCAAACTAAACTCGGAAATAACATGATGTCACTAGTTAGCTGGTCGTGCCTTAGAAGAAGCACTAGACAGGTCAAAGCCGCAAGAGATTGTAACAAAGACACTTATATTAGCCTGAGGTATCTTTATAAACTAGTGGAGTTACACCAAAATAACTGGTCTGTATTTCTATTCCAACATACAGTCAAAACCAGATAAGATTGTAACTTTGTGAAAGAATGGACTACGCAGTTTCCCTCCTCCTCCCTCCAATGTTTCACTATCCAGTGAAACGTTACAGAAACTCTTTCTCCTCTAGGAAGGAAATTGCGAACACAAAGCACCGATTCCATTTTCACAGCAGAGAATTTGCGCAACCGACTCGGAGTCAGAAGGTTGTGGGTTCAAGTCCCACTCCAGAGACTTAAGCACCAAATCTAGGCTGACACTCCCAGTGCAGTGCTGAGGGAGCACTGCTCTGTCGGAGGTGCCATCTTTCGGATGAGACGTTAAACCGAGGCCCCGTCTGCCCTCTCAGGTAGATGGAAAAGAGTCCATGGCACTATCTCAAAGAAGAGCAGGGGAGTTTTCCCTGGTGCCCTGGCCAATATTTATCCTTCAACCAACATTACGAAAAACAGATAATCTGGTCATTATCACATTGCTGTTTGTGGGAGCTTGCTGTGTGCAAATTGGCTGCCTCGTTTTCTACATTACAACAGTGACCACACTTCAAAAGTACATAATTGGCTATAAAGCACTTTGGGATGTCCTGAGGTTGTGAAAGGAATAATTTATGAATTAGCAGAATAGGCACATCTACACATCCTTGGATCCAATGCTGTCCAAAGGTTCACATGAGGCTCAGTGTTCCAGCCTCGATTCATTTCCTTCATTAGGACGGCTGTAAAATGCACAGCAGTAAACCCTCCTGCTGTAAACGGGAATGTTTACCTTGGATTTTCTCAAGGGTACATTTGTTTGCTGGGCATAACTGAAGCTTACCTGTTGCTTACTGTCTGTGTCTGGGTTAATCCACAATGATTCATTGCATTCAATCCGTTCGTGTTTATTTTGTGAAAGACTGGAATATGTTATCTGAACAACAAGAACCACTCTGTGAAGCGCCTTTGGATGTTTTACTACGTTAGCGGCGCTTCACAGCAGCGATTATCAAACAAAACTTGACACCAAGCCGCAGAAGGAGATAATAGGACAGGTGGCCAAAGTTTGATCAAAAAGGTAGGTTTTAAGAAATGTCTGAAAGGATCAATCATCAGTTTTTTTCTCCAAAGTTGCAATGGCTACTTCATTAAAAAAAAAAATATTTGCAGTATTTTTGAAATAAATTGGATAATGCGTTTGGATGAAATTCCTACGCTAAAAAAAGTAATTAACCTGTTTAAAATTAAAACAGTCATTTCAGAGCCTGTCAACCAATTTGTTAAAAATAACACAAGGAATAACCCTTTGTGTTTGGGGGATTTTATTGCTGACTGACGGTACACAAGGAAAATTAAAAATGTAACTTGCTCCCTTTCCAATGACCCCATTTATTTTTTAGCCCTCCCAGTTTAATTGTTGCCTGCGCTATAAGGGGGGAGAGGGCTGCTAACCTTCCGCCGTTATGACATCTGAAAGGAATTTATTTCAGTAGGTATAGAACGAGGTCAGTTGATTTTCCGATAGTGTTCTATTGCTTCTCTTAGTCCGGTGATTTGACTTACTGCCCCACCTTGACCTTCAATTCACACAACCATATTATAAAACCACTGGGACAACTTGCTTAGCAGCATCGTACTATAAAACATTTGTTTATTTTGTATTTGTGATGTTATAACAGTATCGTGTATGGAGCAGTATTATTTCCCAGTAAGCCACTGCAGATTAAACCCTGGTGATTGTGTCACAATGAGCCCATCATCACACGTCAATTGATAGATGCGACTGTTGATATCAGGCACAGAAAGAGCTCCCACAGGACACAAGGAACATCAGGCTCATTTTACTTTATCGAGATTCCCCCTCCTTTTTCTACCAATTTTCTCTCCTCCTCTCCTAAAGGTGTTGACTGCTTGCTGGGTGTGCTTCCCAGGAACCCGGCATCCTCCAGTCCCTTACCCAAGTGGGCATTCCTAATTTGTAAGCCAAGACAAGAACTGAGTGTTGGCAGTTGACACTGATCCTGTCCTTTTATTTCAATTAATGGGAAAATTAAACTAAGCTTTTCTAAAAGAGGCTGACTACCTCAAGACAATCCTACAGCCTGCATCAAGTTCATCCCTGTCAACAAATGTACTTTCCAAATGCAGAAAAAGCCCTGCGGAAATGTTAATCGATCTTCAGTAACCACAGAGGATGTGACATCATGAACAATACAAATTAAGCTGAAAGAAGTCAGAGCCCGTGGCGGCTGGTGACCTTTAAGACAGGTTGAGACACATGCTACAGCCTGTTATTTACTGTGCTGACAGTTAACCATTCATTATTTTCATAGTCGGAGGTCTGAAATTGCCTCAATGTCTTCCTGCCATTCTTCATGTTGCCTGGGCTGGGGAATTTTAGCTATGAGGAAAGATTGGATAGGCTGGGGTTGTTTTCTTTGGAACAGAGGAGGCTGAGGGGAGATTTAATTGAGGTGTATAAAATTATGAGGGGCCTAGATAGAGTGGATAGGAAGGGCCTATTTCCCTTAGCAAATGGGTCAATAATCAGGGGCCATAGATTTAAAGTAGTTGGTAGAAGGATTAGAGGGGAGTTGAGGAGAACTTTTTTCACCCAGAGGGTGGTGGGGGTCTGGAACTCACTGCCTGAAAGGGTGGTAGAGCCAGAAACCCTCATCACATTTAAAAAGTACTTGGATATTCACTTGAAGTGCCGTAACCTACAAGGCTACAGGACCAAGAGCTGGAAAGTGGGAATAGGGTGGATAGCTCTTTGTCGGCCGGCACGGACAAGATGGGCCGAATGGCCTCCTTCTGTGCTGTAATTTTCTATGATTCTATGATTCATGACTTGTAGTGCTGGTGTTATCCTGCCTTGTTTTACAATTGTACCCTTCTCCTCTTGAGATCTAAGAAAAAAAAGCCTTTTGTTTAAGATCATATACGATATCACTGTCAGTCTCACCCAACGCCATTTTTTAACCAACATCCCAACTCAAATTCCACAAATTCTCGTCTCTGTAGAGATGGTTGCACACATCTCCCTTTGGCAAACTTTGATTGTAAAACTTTGAGTTTGCCGAACCAAACTATCCAGTTGCTACCATAGCAACGGGCCCTTCCCACATGCGCAATGTCTTTCGTTTGAACACACGCATGTTTCCTTATGTAGAAATATTGACTCATGATTTCAACTTTAGTAGCAATTCATTGATGTTCTTTTGCACTCTCATAGTTTATTATTAATAAAAATTAACTAATAAAAAATACAGTTTGTTAAAGTGTTTAGATTAGGGAAGTCTGTGACAATATTAGATGCGGCGGTGCATCACCTGGTTTGGCCCTAAACAATGTCTCTTATCCGGGATGTTTGGAGTCTTTGAAGGAGAATGTTAATTTGGAGCGGGGGAGGATGAAGAGCAAGTCTTTCACATTCAAGGTGTTTGCATCTTCCAGTCAATAACAGCAAAACAACCACAACAATTTGCATTATTAAAGCACCTTTAACACACGCAGCACCTGATCTTCAGTTCCATTCACTGCAATATCAGGTGCTGCGAATAACGTGCGGCCAATCTTACACTGCCCATTTTGCACCACCGCCCAAGACGAATTCTTAGGCTGTAGGGATTGGGGTTGGGGGTTGTAGAGCTGGAGGAGGTTACAGAGATAGATAAGGTGCAACTACACCCTGGTTATTTTGAATAATCATACACTGAGCAGCCAGGGACTCGTGTACTAGGTGCAGGTCTGGTCAAGGAGTAATGGAATTCAGTACAAATGTTGTTGCTACATGTCATTTGGGAATCATATTAAAGGAATGACTGTTTCCTTTGGCTACTGTTAGACATCTTTCATTAAGTTATTTTGGCATATTCCTAGCAACCAAGCCTCTCTCTCGGGGCACTAATAGATGCTCAGGAATAAGAGAGAGTTAGTCCGAGAAGAGCATTCTGTTAAATAGAGCATAAGTTACAGTAAGTACAAGGGATTCTCATTGGTCAAATCCTATGCAATGGTAAACACCAGATGGCCAATTTTACTAATAAGCTACATCAAGTACTAAACTTTTTAAACGCTACCCCTGCTCCTCTGGACATTCTCCTCCTTTGAGAATGTCATCCTGTCCACACTCCTCTCCTTGTTGTCTATTGTCCCCCCTCCCCCCAGGCTCCACCCTGAGTTTCTCCCCAACATATCTTCCCTCCTCAGAAGTTGGAGTTATGGGGGTAGAAGTTGCTGTAAGTGCTTTTTCATGCGCAGAATGGGCGCAACGCTTGGAACGCATGCCCGATCACGTGGCCACAAAGAAGGCCCCAAATTCATGCCCCTCATTAATTAAAATAAAATAGGCGGGCTTCCCGTGCTACCCGCGCTCTTCATTGGCAGTTCACCCAATCGGAGCTGGCAAGTTTACGTGTTGCTGGCACCATCTAACGGCAGCCTGTACCTCTTAAGGGGAGGTGCACTTTGGCTGCATTCAACTGTCAGCGGAGATTCTGCACAATGGCAGGCACAGCAGAAGCTGCAAGGCACAGGATCGGGGGAAAACTGTCCACTGGCTGGAGTCATACCTAGCACAAAGGAAGATGGTTGTGGTGGTTGACGGTCAATCATCACAGCCCCAGGACATCGCTGCAGGAGTTCCTCAGGGCAGTGTCCAAGGCCCAACCATCTTCAGCTGCTTCATCAGTGACCTTCCCTCCAACATAAGGTCAGAAATGGGGATGTTCGCTGATGACTGCACAGTGTTCAGCGCCATTCACAACTCCTCAGATAATGAAGCAGTCCATGCCCGCATGCAACAAGACCTGGACAACGTTCAGGCTTGGGCTGATAAGTGGCAGGTAACATTCGCGCCACAGAAGTGTCAGGCAATGACTATCTCCAACAAGCGAGAGTCTAACCACCGCTCCTTGACATTCAACGGCATTACCATCGCTGAATCCCCCACCATTAACATCCTGGGGGTCACCATTGACCAGAAACTTAACTGGACCAGCCACATAACTTCTGTGGCAACAAGAGCAGGTCAGAGGCTAGGTATTCTGCGGCGAGTGTCTCACCTCCTGACTCCCCAAAGCCTTTCCACCATCTACAAGGCACAAGTCAGGAGTGCGATGGAATACTCTCCACTTACCTGGATGAGTGCAGCTCCAACAACACTCAAGAAGCTCGATACCATCCAGGACAAAGCAGCCCGCTTGATTGGCACCCCATCCACCACCTTAAACATTCACTCCCTCCACCACCGGCGTACCGTGGCTGCAGTGTGTACCATCTACAAGATGCACTGCAGCAACTCGCCAAGGCTTCTTCGACAGCACCTCCCAAACCCACAACCTCTACCACCTAGAAGGACAAGGGCAGCAGGCGCATGGTAACACCACCACCTCCAAGTCACACACCATCCCAACTTGGAAATATATCATCGATCCTTCATCGTCGCTGGGTCAAAATCCTGGAACTCCCTCCCTAACAGCACTGTGGGAGTACCTTCACCATATGGACTGCAGCAGTTCAAGAAGGCGGCTCACCACCACCTTCTCAAGGGCAATTAGGGATGGGCAATAAATGCTGGCCTTGCCAGTGACTCCCAGCTCCCATAAATGAATCAAATAAAGCCTCCCTTAATTAACCTACAACTGCGCAGACGACCAAAATAAGGTCTTGGTGTTTGACTCATTATCTGAAAGGGTTTATAGCAAGGAGCTCAAATAGCTTTAAGCTAAAAATAAGAGGAGAGCCTTACAATCCAGCAGCAGCTCATTAATCCATTTATTGTTGCAGCTTTGGGTCCTTGTAGAAACCGAAATCATTCAATAAAGAACACATCACCAAGTAAAGCAAGATGTGGTGTTATTAGGAGCTTTACATATTTATTCCTGAAAAATCTCTTGCTGACTTGTGAGATGGTCTTGATCATACAAGTCATCCTTTTTAAAGATACCTGGCCATTTGACCTTTCTATGTAAGAGGTAATCCTATTAGTTTAAAGTTGAGCCACTCTTGGCTGAGGGAAATTTTCCAGGGCTGTAAGGTAAGCGGAGATTTATTTCCCCCACTCATGCTCTATTTTTCCCCATCTTTCCTGGCATTTTCTACCCTTCCCCCTTTTCCCAACAGTGCGACACCTTGTGGGATACAGTTCCGTGAGGTCTGATTACCCTCCACTCTCTTGCCCAAGTGTTAATTGACATGCAAGACTTGATTGTCAAAGTCACCATGCTGTTTAACCATGGGAGGAATCACCACCAAGCACAATCCCCGTCTCACCCGGTGTTCGCATGTGTGCACTGTGAGAAACAAACATTTCTGTCTTTATTTCACATGTTTTTTTTAAAGGCAAAAATTGGAAGCTGTTCTCTTTTTGCTAAGATTGAATATGATGGACAAGAGATGGTCAGTCTCCTTGTAATGGGACAATGCTTTGTGTTGAGAAATTAATTCGGCTAATGTTATTATGATGGGTGCTACAGCTTATTTAAAATGTTAATGTCTGCAGTTGGACAAAGTTGTAATTTCTAGTTATGATCAAGTGCGAAGCCCATCTCAAGGAAACAGGTGAAGGAATCCACCGTATCTACTAACGTGTAAAAACTTAACATTTTGGTTGCCTGCCCACTGCAAAGAAATTGATTGATTTTGAAAAGCTAAAGATACCTTTTTAATCCAAAGATCCTCTTAGGATTTTCCATCTACCGTTCTAGTAACCTCTTATGTAAGAGGGGAGGAAATAAGAACTCTTTGAGAAGTTATCTCATACAATGTACCAAAAGAAAATGTTTCTGATTGGAAGGTGAAACCGGCCTGCGACTCTCCCACACCGCCAGGGCGCGAGCATCAAGGGATACCAGGAACTCACCAATGATGTATTTTCCTCAGTTACATTCTATTCTAGAACGCCCACCCTTTACTGGGTGGGTATAATATGGTCCCACCCCGCAAAACTGCCAGGATTTAGGATGGAGCCAGCGAGGGGTGGGAACTGTGCCGGTCTCTGGTTCCACACCAAATTCCAGCCCCAGAATTTCGGGGCCGAAGTGTCAGCAACCAATTCCAGCTGTAGGGCATTTTGCTGTGTTTGGTCTTGTCTTCATCAATTGTTGACACAAGAACTGACCAGGAGGAGTCACTGGACAGCATTCAGGACTAGGAACTCTGGCGGATATTTCCCTTCCTTAAGTTAGGTGCACTACAACCAAGAGTTGCAGTCCCACTGCCACGTCAGCTGACTAAGCACAGACCATTGATTCCTCAGTTTTGTTCTCCAATAATTTTTGTGTCTCACATTTCTATTTAAATTGTAAATAAATCTTTTATTGTACTTGACCTTTAGTGCACACCATTCTAATGTGAGTGTGATAATATAGCCCAAACTACATTTAACCCAATAAACAGATTACAACAGGTGGCACAGACTCGATGGGCCGAATGGCCTCCTTCTGTGCTGTACTATTCTATGATTGAGGGAGGGATCATTGTTAACCCCTCAAGTCACAAAACTCTACAATGGCTGATTGCACAAAATGTACATCCTCCAGTTTGTCGTGGGATGAGGTCTACTCCTGGGAGTCACTGTGAAATTGCTGGTAGAGAAATAGCGCTATAAAAACACATAATTAAAACTAAAAGGAAATGCTATAAATTACACAACAGGTCTTTCAGCATCTGTAAAGACAAAAGACAGGTTTATGTTTTTCTCAGACTCATCTTCAGCATGCCATCCTTTACTGAGGATCTTACACTGGAACATTCACCTTTCCCCCTTACAGATGCAGATAGACCTGATCTGTACTTCCAGCCTTTTCTGTTTTTACTTCAGATTTCCAACGTTTCCAGCTCCCCCTCTTTTCTATAAAACCTGGAACTGCAATGCATAAAATAAGATGGCATCATTGGAAAGGAGAAGATAGTTCTCAATTGAACGTGTGACTATGATGCAATATTGTACTTTTTAGATTGCAGCCATGCTCTCCCAAAAGTGATCTATCATTCTAAAACCAATTACCTTTGTTCAAAATAAAATTTCCAAGTTGTTTTGGAGAACTAAAGTAACATAGGTTCATTGCTGAGAATGAAAAGGTTTCACAGGTGATCTATTATTTCCTGGTGCTTGGGGATGTCACTAAGATAATGTTTAGAATAAGAACTGAAGGGGACTAAAATCGGTTGATTTGCGCCTCCCGTTAGCGCCCTAAGAGGGCGCTAACGGGGGGCACAAATCAATTAGCGCCTGGGCGCAGCGCCGCTAACGCCTCCCGTGAAATTCAGCGGGAGGTTAGCAGCAGCACTAACCGTTAGCGCCCTGTGGTGCTGCGCCGCCGGCGATGACATCATCGCCGTGCGCAGCGCCCCGCTCGCGCCCCGGCTGTAATATTGGGTGGCGCCCCCCGACTTACCACCGGACGCTATGTCCGCCGGGGTCAGGGGGGCCTACCTGCGGCCGGGGCGGCGCTAGTTAAAGGGGAGGTGGCGGGCGGCCATTTTTGTTGCTGGTCACCTGCCAGCACCTGCCCCCGTTGCTGTCCCCAGCCCCCGTGAAGCCCCCCCACAGGGTGCCGGCTGCTCTCCGTGAGCCCAGCACTTCTCTTGAGTGCCGGGCTCGTTTGCCGGCACTCCCGATCCCTGGTGGCCCAGCTGGGCACTGGAACGCGCTGCGCCAGGCCCCTCCCCTTCAATAAGGGGAGGAAGGCCTGCAGTACCACAGCACGTAGTGCCACGATATTCCCTTGCAGCGCCCCAAGAGGGACGCGGGGCGCTTCCTGGGAAAATCGGCTGCGGGGGCGAAGGTAGGGGGCGCTAACCAATTTTTACCCTGAAGTGTCTGGGATTTGGCATTAAAGCTTAAGGCTGCTTGAATGATTAAAGATCCTTTAATAGATATAAACAAAAGCATAATCACCTCAGGTTATATCAACTGGTATCTTCAGGGAGGAGAAGTCAAATGAAATGAATGGATTCAATGGAAAAACAAGGCTATGAGCAAATTCACAAAGTGTCAGATGTGAATTCAAGGAATTCAGCACAAAGGAGGATAGAAGACAATGTCACAATGATACCAATGAAAGATTGGAGATACCACAGTCTGCCCAAACCAGGATCATCAGCACTTTCTAAAGAAGAAGACTTGCATTTCTACAGCGCCTTTCACAATCTCAGCCAATGAAGTACTTTTGAAGTGTAGTCACTGTTGTACTGTGGGCAACACGGGACAGCCAGTTTGCACACAGCAAGAGCCCACAAACAGAAATTAGATAAATTACCAGGTATTCTGTTTAAGTGATGTTGGTTCAGGGATAAATATTGGGCAGGGCACTGGAGAGAACTCCCTGCTCTTCATTGAAATAGTGTCATGGGATCTTTTACATCCACATGAGAGGGTAGGTGGGCCCTCGGTTTAACATCTCATCTCATAGACAGTTCAACACTCCTTCCGTCCTGCTCTGGAACGTCAGTCTAGATTTTTGTGCTCAAGTATCTGAAGTGGGAACTTGAACCCACAACCTTCTGAGTCAGAGGCGAGAGTGCTGCCCACTGAGCCACGGCTGACGCCTAGAGAGAGACCATGGGGGTGAAATTCCCATCGTTAGCGCCTCCGGTGGGCGGCATTAATGGGGCGCAAATGGCTTTTCGTCCCTCCCAAGGCGCTTCTGCGAAATTCCGCGGGAGGTTAGGGGTGGCACTACTGGGTATCGCCCTGAACTTCTGCGCCCGGAGATCAAATGTTTGAAAAGGTTAGTGCCTCACACACACACACTCACACACTCATTCACACTCATACACACAGTCACACTCACACACACACTCATACACACTCACACACTCACACACACTCACACTCACACACAATCACACACACACACACTCACACACACCCACACACTCGCAAACAATCACACACACACACACTCGCACACACTCACACAAACTCACACTCACACACAATCACACACTCACACACTCGCACACACACTCACACACACACTCACACTCACACACTCACACTCACACACAATCACACACTCACACACGCACACAATCACACACTCACACACTCACTCACACACTCACTCACACACTCACTCACACACTCACACTCACACACACACACTCACACACACATAGAAACATAGAAGATAGGAGCAGGAGTAGGAGTAGGCCATTCGGCCCCTCGAGCCTGTTCCGCCATTTAATGAGATCATGGCTGATCATCCAAATTCAGTACCCTGTCCCTGCTTTCTCCCCATATCCCTTGATCCCCTTAGCCTTAAGAAATATATCTAACTCCTTCTTGAATATATTTAATGAATTGGCCTCAACTGCCTTCTGTGGTAGAGAATTCCACAGGTTCACCACTCTCTGGGTGAAGAAATTCCTCCTCATCTCTGTCCTAAATGGCTTACCCCTTATCCTTAGATTATGACCCCTGGTTCTGGACTCCCCCGCCATCGGGAACATCCTTCCTGCATCTAGTCTGTCTAGTCCTGTTAGAATTTTATAAGTTTCAATGAGATCCCCGCTCATTCTTCTAAACTCTAGCGAATATAAGCCCAATCGTCCCAATCTCTCTTCATACGTCATTCCTGCCATCCCAGGTATCAGTCTGCTGAATCTTCGCTGCACTCCCTCCATGGCAAGAACATCCTTGCTCAGATAAGGCGACCAAAACTGCACACAATACTCAAGGTGTGGTCTCACCAAGGCCCTGTACAACTGCAGCAAGCCTGCTGCACCTGCATGCTTACCTTCAGCGACTGGTGCACAAGGACACCCAGGTCTCGTTGCACTTGCCCTTTTCCCAATCTATTGCCGTTCAGATAATAATCTGTCTTCCTGTTTTTGCCACCAAAGTGGATAACCTCGCATTTATCCACATTATACTGCATCTGCCATGCATCTGCCCAATCACATAGAAACATAGAAACATAGAAGATAGGAGCAGGAGTAGGCCATTCGGCCCCTCGAGCCTGCTCCGCCATTCGATGAGATCATGGCTGATCATCCAAACTCAGTACCCTGTACCTGCCTTCTCCTGTAGAATTCGCAATTATCGCGATTTCATTTTAATAAGGAGAAAACACAAGTTTCGTTCAAAACAGCTTTTATTTCAGCGGAATGCTGTCAGGTTTAAATTAGACACAAGCAGCCTGTAAAATGGCCGCCGCACCGCGTGACAGAACATTCGAGACTTTTCGGCAGGCAGACAAGATGGCGTTCCAATAAACATTTTTGCAGGATCGATAACGATTCAGCACAGTGAAGACATTACACAGGACATTATGGGTTTACAGTATAAACATCGATACTGGAATCGGTCTCCCAGGTACAAAGGAAAGCCATCAAGGGCCCATCCAAAGGACATTAATATGTAAACTCCCAACGGCTCTACGATGAGAGAGCCGTTAGCAGGTAGTTATACAGGACACTTGGAAGCCCCAAACCCCTCCAGGGGGAACACCGACCGATTTAACAATGGGAGAAGTATTAGCAGGTACTCAAACATTCAGGAGTAGCCCCGAAACCCATTAAAGACAGAGATCACCCTTACAGGACTTTTTGGGCGCCAAACCTTAAACAAAAGAATGGACATTATAGTTGGGCGGGAAACGGAAGAACTGTGCACTATAATTGCAGGCCCAAACCGTCCATTCTGGCTCTCTTGACTCTTGATTCTTGCTCTTGCCTCGTGTTCGTGACTCTTGCCGCTTGCTGCTGTTATCATCGTGGCTGCTCCTGGGTAAAAGACTGTTGAAAAGACCTATGTTGGTAGCTGGCAGCGGAACCGAAGGCCCGGGATGAGATGAGATGAGATGAGAGGAGAAGAGAAGAAGACCTTATCCATCGCCACGGTCAGTAAATCCCGACCGCGCCTGTAGGTCGATCAGCCAAGTCTTTTCGACAGGAAGTTTTCTTCTTTAACAAGACATATTGCATCGACGATAACTGGACTGTGCAAACACATCGTATCAATGATATTGACAACGGTGCTCCTCGACTGAACTGTAAAGTCCACCAACAGAGGTCTTCACTACAGCGGACGGTCCAGCCGACTGACCGAGCAGCAGAAGCAGTAAACAAGTGGGACCAGGAGATCTCCTGACCAACACGTGGGTGCTGCGGTGAAAAACATCCGATCAGCTATTCGGGATTTTCTCCGAGTTATTACGAGTGGTGAGCATGAGTCTCGGGATCCTGCGAAGCTAGTTTTAGGATAGTTATTGATAGGGGAGGGTTTAAAGTTTAAGGATATTTGTAATGTGTGCCCTATTTACGTTGTGCTGGTCGTTCCTCGTTTCCCTAAGAGTGATTATAACTGTTTGTAAGATTGTACTGTCATTAATCTGTGCATATGACATGTATTTCATAATTTTAAGTATCATGCAATAAAGATTTTCCATTTCGTACCGTTCAAACCAAGTCTACATGAGTTTTATCTCCATTACTGCTCTCGCATCTAAGTCCAGTGTCTAGAACCGTAAGGGAGAGTGATTCGAACCACTCACAGGGGTGTCTAGTGTTCCCAGACTGGCTGGAGACCAGGCCTAGACCCGCACTGACATACAGGCTGCACAGAGCCGCGTGAACCTCACAGGCCACGAGACACGCAGGGTCAGGAGAGTATCCCTTACAGAAAATGGCGTCCGCGGCAGGACATTGGCAGCGAGAGGGTGGTGTGTTGGATTTTGGAATGACTGTACGAAATGTGATGCAGGAAAAGATAGCGGATTACGTGTTTGGAAAGGTTAATCTAACGAAAAAGTGGATAAGCGAATTGTTAGCGGATAAGAGCCCACTAGAGGCAGCTGAAAGGTGGACGGATAGTAAGGAGCATAAAAAGGCAGTTGAGAAAGCAGTCTGGCTTATGTGCTACAAAAGGCAGGTCCAGATTTCTAACCAGACCAATACAGCGCTAACCGCTCGAATCAAGCAGTTAGAGGAGGAAATGGAGGAGAAGGTTTCTGGAGGGGAGGTGCTCATTAAGAGTTTAAATGAGTTACGCCAGGAAAGCCAGGAAGTCTCCAGCTACCTTAAAACAAGGGTAGAGTATCTCGAGTGCCAGATCACTGAAGCAAAATTAAACGAGAATAGGATGAAGGAAAGATGTAACCGTCAAGCTGCCCAGATAAGAACTCAAGAAGAGAGCTTAATGGGGGTTAGGTCGGCGTATAAGTTGGCCCTTGAGGATAAGTTTCAGGGAGCCGACCATAGCGCCTGCGAAAAAGAGATAGAGAGCCTCAAAAGGGCCGTGAATAATGCGAACGGCATGGTGTGCCTTATTAATCCGTCGGCACGCCAGCCGCTAGTAAGTGAGAGATTTAGAAATTCCCCACCAAGTAAAGCAGAAGAAGTAGTAGCCACTGCGCCCTCCGCGCCACCCAGCTATTCAGAAACCTGGGTTAGGGAGGAAGCAACGGAAGAAACAAAAGAGCCCGTTGAAAAGGAGGTAGAAAAGGGATCGTTGTATCCAGTAACGGGGATTAAAAGGGGCCCAAGCAGAAACGGTGGGGAAGAACCGGGGGATCTCCTCGGACAGCTGGTGTTGCCTCACAGTTCACATCAGCTGAGGGCTATGATAAACCACGTAAGGAAGCTGACCGAGATAGACGACCCTTCCGTACATTTTAGGGAAGTTGAGCAAGCCGCAGCCATTAACGGCTGCGATGATGGGGAGACAGCAAAAATGCTGCTGTTCTCATTAGACAGCTCGGTCCTTCAGTGTCTCTCAGGCGATAGCAAGAGGGGTAATAAAAGTTATGAGGAATTGAAAAATGAGGTCCTAGAAGTAGTGGGAGCGAACGACGGAGGTCCGTTTGCTAGAGTGGGACAGACAGTGCAGATGGAGGGAGAACCCCCGAAGGTTTTTGCCGACAGGCTGTGGCCAGTATATGAGCGCAGCTGTCTAGGTGCGCCCGAGCGCGAAGATGTGGAAGGCGCCGCTTTAATTCATTGGCTTAGGTGCATAATAGCCAACAGTTTACCAGCCGTTAGAGAGCAGGCAAAAGCCTGGTTCGATCCCAATGACCTCAACCTTACGGAAGAGTCGGTCTTGAATCGACTCACGTTAGGTTACCGTAACATAAGGGGTATGGCAACACGTCCCTTTAAGGGAAGAGTACATGAGGTACGACCCGCAGCCCCGGCTCAAAGAGAGTGGCATCAGGAGGGTAATCGCGCCCCACCGGCAAGCAATGCCTGTTACGGGTGTGGGAAGACAGGGCACTGGCGCAAGCACTGCAGGAACCCTTGGAAGGATTCCAAGGATAAGAATCCCGCGGTCCGAGCCCAGGCGCCTGTCCCGGCTAAGGAAGCAAAGGCACCCACCTCTCCCGAAGACCTCGAAGCAGTGTTAGGAGTCATGCGCAAGATGGTTTTAAATGCGCGTGGACAGGTGGCGGTCGCAACCGGCCCCGTAGGTGCCGCAGGACCGTCTAATAGTGCCCCATGACTAGAACCAGCACAGCCCGTCTACCTGTGTCCGCTCAGCTATGATGCGTGGAGGCGACCTGTGGTGGAGATGGAGGTAGAGAAACAAAAGGGCAGTTATTTGTTGGATACGGGAGCTTCTTGCACCATAATCCATACAGATGACCCTTTTGACTCGCCGCTATCTACCAAGGTCCCATTCACGCTAGCAGGGTTCACAGGGAAAGAACAGGCTGGCACGTTTTCCCTCCCGCTATCCATTCGTTTAGGGACACTTCGCCTTAAGTGGAAGTGTATACTGATGGCATGGCAAAAGGGGGGTGGAAGAGGTATTCTCGGGTCCGATCTGCTAGCGGGACACGGGATCCTCGTGGACCTCAGAAATCACTGTCTCTGGGGGGCTAAAGGGGAAAAGGGCGAAGTAATGGTAATTCAAGGGGAGGAAGAAACAGGGGTCCTGTGTACCGTACAGCCATCCGGAGGCTACAACCTCAGGCTTATGGTCGCAGATGTCCCAACGGACATGCAGACGTACGTGACAGATAATATGCACGCGTTTGCAACCCACAAGCACGATTGTGGGAGGGTGGTCGGGTTTGAGGTCAGCGTAGATGGGGACCCCATGACCCGACCCCAAAAGCAGTATAACTTCCCCAAAGAAGCAGAACCCGATATGGAGGCAGCAATGTCTTCCTTGGTGCAGCAGGGCGTGTTGAGGCCGATAGCCACACACGTGAACTCCCCATTATGGCCGGTTAGGAAGCCGGATAATTCGTGGAGAGCCACGGTGGACTACAGAGTCCTTAACAGTAACATCCCCGCCTGCGCGCCCACAGTAGCAGCAGTTGCTGACCTAATAGGGAGCATCCCAGCGTCCGCGACCACGTTCACGGTGCTGGATATCTCGAACGGTTTTTGGTCCATCCCGCTGCGGCGAGAGGACCAGTACAAGTTTGCCTTTACGTTTAAAGGGCAACAGTACACGTGGAACTGCTTGCCACAAGGTTTCCACAATAGCCCCAGTATTTTTCACCAGTGTATGGCAGGGAGTTTAAAGGAGTTTAGTCAGCCCAATCAGATAGTACAGTATGTGGATGATTTGCTCCTATTTACGGACTCAAGGGAGGAGCACGGACCACTGCTGGACGAGTTATTGGAGCTGTTAGCGAGAAAGGGTTTTAAAGTAAACCCAAAGAAAGCACGTATCGGTCAGCAGGAAGTAAAATTCCTGGGGCTGACCCTACGCGCTGGGGAAAGAGCCATAGACAAAGCAAGGAGGGAGTCGGTGCAAGAATTACCGATTCCCAACAACGTAAGGGGTGTGAGGTCCTTCTTGGGACTGACCGGTTACTGCAGGGATTTTATCGAGGATTATGCGGCCACAGCGGCGCCGCTCCTCCGACTCCTCCATAAGGGAGTAGAGTGGCTCTGGGACGAGGGCTGCCAAGCAGCCTTCGAGAAGTTAAAAAGGGATCTGCAGACCGCGCCAGCCTTAGGGGCCATAGATGGGGGGAAGGAGTTTTTCCTGGAGGTAGCTGCCAGCGGAGACAGCTTAAGCGCCGTGCTGCTCCAAGAGCGTCACGGCAAGCTGAGGCCGGTTGTCTATTCATCCAGGGTATTAACGGATGTGGAGAGAAGTTTTTCCAATTGCGAAAGGCACCTTTTAGCCACGCATTGGGCTGTGAAAAGATCAGCGATCTTCACAGGGCTCTCTCCCATCACTCTCCTCACACATCACACACCAACTAAGATGCTTCTGGATGGGAGGATTAAAGACGGGACCGTAAGCAGCGCACGCATTGCGCGTTGGACCCTTCTTCTCTCCCAGTTGGACATCAGAGTAAAAGGTCTTTGCGAGCCCAGGCTTGCGGCCAATTTGGTATACCCCGGTACAGCCCACCGGTGTTCGGTGGAGGGGGTGTGGGAAGTCAACATAGGTTTACGGGCCGGGATACATCCCACTGGGCGCGAGATTTATGTTGATGGGTCTAGCACAGTATCTGCTGGCGAGCGACTCACAGGGTGTGGAGTTTATGACCCTGCGGCAGACCTTGCCCTGGCGATCAAGCTCCCTAGCACCATGAGCGCGCAGCAGGCTGAGCTGTCTGCCGTGGTGTACGTGGTAACCCACCCAGACATTTTCCCAACCCCATACACGATTTGCTCGGACAGTATGTTCACCTGCAATTCGTGTACGGAATACCTGGCCATCTGGTCCCGCCGTGGATACACCTCCGCGGACGGGCGACCTTTAACGGTAAAGCCCTTGCTGGAAAAGATCTTAGCAGCAGCAGTAGGGGAGGAAGGGGAGATTTTCATCCATAAGGTGAAAGCTCACTCCTCCACAGAGCCCCGTGGGGAGGGCAACCGGCAGGCGGATGCGCTAGCCAGGGAGGGTGCCCGCGACGGTACTTTCTGGAACCCCTATAGAACCGGACCCATAGCAGCGGTCCGAGGCGGGGACGGGAATACCGGGAACACCAGGGTAGCATTGCCCCTAGACCTTAAGACCGTCCAAGCCCAGGATCCCGCCCTAAAAGCAGTCCTAAAAACGATTGCTGAGGGGAGGCAGGTAGAAGGTCCGTACAGTACGGCAACCCTCTCAGTTAAGGAAGGCATGCTGTTCCGCGAGGAGCAGTGGGTTGTGCCGCAGCAGCACAGGAGGGAATTCCTCCAGTTGGCTCACGAGGGACCAGGGGCAGGGCACCCCGGGCCCGAGGTTACCTGGCAACGGGTAGAGCAAGCGGGATGGTGGCCAGGGCTCAGGGAACAAGTCCGCGAGTTCTGTGCAAACTGTCTTGTGTGCGCTGCAAACAACCCAGACCCCCAGAAAAGGAAGGTGCCCATGGGACACGTAAGAAGGGTAGAGGGACCATGGCAGTCGATACAGATCGACTATATAGGACCCCTGCCCACCACCCAGGGAGGTTATAAGTACTGCCTCGTCCTGGTGGATGTGTTTTCCAAGTGGGTGGAAGCCTTCCCTTGTCGAACAGCTACGGCACTGGGTACAGCAAAAATCTTGGTCCGGGAAGTGTTCTCGCGGTGGGGACTCCCCCGTTTCGTGGAGTCAGACCAAGGGAGTCATTTCACCGGCCAGGTGATGCAGAACACCCTCATGCTTTTGGGCATTGAAGGGAAGTGGCACGTAGCACACAATCCCCAGTCATCCGGGATTGTTGAACGTATGAACCGGACCCTGAAGGAGAAATTGAGGAAAGAGACTAGGAACTCGCCCCAAAAATGGGCGGAAGTTCTGCCTTTAGTCCTCATGGGGGTCCGGGCCAGTCAGTCAAAAAGTACGGGGTACTCCCCGCACGAGGTAATGACCGGCAGGCTCATGCGAACCCCCACCCATGTGCTAGCCCCGGTGCTCACTGAGGGTCAGCTTCAAGAGATCAGCAGGGACAAGTTCGCCCAAACTCTCTTGGAGCGCCTGAAGCAAGTTTATGAGCAGGCGGCTGGGAACATGGGAAGGCAGCACCAGGGCAATCGCTTGTTGCTGGAACCCCGCAAAACGCGGGAGTGGGAAGTAGGAGACCAGGTCATGGTCAGAAACTACGCCAGAGTAGGGAGTCTGGAACCACTGTATATGGGACCCTACAACATTGTAGACAAGGCGAGTCCCATGGTTTACGCCGTAAAAGTACCTCGGCGCACTAAGTGGTTCCACATAAACCAATGTAAACTGTACCAGCCGGGTGCGCAAGGGAAAACTACAGGGGTAAATCCCGCCAACGGGAAAACACAGCCCCAGGTAGGACCACAAGGCACACAGGCAGGCGTAGCAGCTTGCATCAGGGGAAGGGACATCCCGGACGATCATGCAGCGTTTTTCTGGAGTTGGGGGTTAGATGACGAGGACCCCAGGGTACCCTGGTCAGATGAGGATAGTGCAGATGAGCATAGTGATGATGACGGGTGGTTTCACAGGAACGGTCTGGAAGGATTGGGGCCGCTAGGTAGAGATCCATACGGGGTGGACACACAAGCTGCAGGTCCCGACAGCAGGAGGAAGGAGCTAGAGGAGGCCGGGCCAGCCGCTATGTGGTTCCCAGAGGTGTGGCCGCCCGCTTTAAACGTCCAGTCCTCAGGGGAGGCAGAGTTCGCGAGTGAAGGGCTGCCTGCTGGGCCGAGCAGGGCGGGGCCCCGAACTGCCAGCCCCGAGGTTAGGGAGGCGGAGTCAGCGGAGGCGGGGCTGGCGCCTGTGATGGAACCCCAGGTCATCCCGTTGAAGGTCTCGGGACCCGGTCCGTCCGTCACGGAGCCCCCGCCCATAGCAGTTCCCCGTAGGTCAAGCAGAGCACCCCAGCCCAGGAAGACGTGGTCAGGTCCACAGGCTGCCCCAGGGCGTAAGTTTCAGGTTAAGATAACCCGGGTAGAGACAGGCCACATCGAAGCAGTAACAGGCTGCGGCAGATCAGAAGGAAGGGTCAGTGCCCTCCCACCGTCGGGAAGAGCTCGCAGCAGCCTTCTCAGGATTTAAAGGGGCCGCCCTGAGAACGGGCGGCATTGTAAAGTTATTAGTTTAAGGTTTTAAGTTTAGTTTAAAGTTTTAAGTAGTTTTAATAAGTTTAAGTTTGTAGTGGTTTTAACAGATAACGACAAATGATGGGAGTTTTAAGGCCAGGTTTAGAGGAAGTCTGTTCAGCAAAAGTTGAAGTTTACGTGAGGCGAGGTCAGGGGACCCGCTCACCCTTCACAAAAGCCAGAGACTTTTTGCGAGGCTGGCTACCTCATTCTATCTGATCACAGGAACCAAGGAAGGATGGAACGACTCATAGTATTGCTCGTGGCAATCGGATGTGGATTGGCCTATCGGGGCCTCACCAAGGATGTCGTGGTGTTTGGATGTTCCGGGGACACGGCCCCCATCGCGGTGGATGGGACCGGGAGACGGAAGGCAGAAGGGACCAGCACCTATTTCCACAAGGGAAGGTGGCCAGGATGGCTGGGAACGAACTCAACGGAGTATTCCAGCACATCGGGGTTCGCCTACAAAGAGACTTCTTTAATGTGCCCCAAAGTACGGATCATCGCACCCAGGATCAGCGTCACCGTCGGCAAACGGATTTGTTTGACTTGCAGTGGGAATGTCCCATTGAGCCGATGGTGGTGGCTGCGAAAGCTGAGCAAAACTATGAGGAACTCTTCGGTTGAGTGGGAGCGACTGGGTAATAATACCCATCGGACAATTACGGGGACTGATGGACAAGTGAAAGTCTGTTGGGACAAATGGTGGGAACCAGATGAGGGGATTTATGTTTGTATGTGGGGGTCAAAGTACGTTTGCCCCAAAGGCATCTCCATATTCTTTATTAACCAGTGGCAGGATAACGGACAGGGGATGAGGTGGGATGCGAGCACCAGGGGGTGCGGAGCCCCATTCTCCCCGATCCCAGTAAATGCCACTGAGCTCATTACGCGCCCACGCAAAGCCCCGCCCACGATTCCGGTAGTTCTAACTGAGGAAGAAGGGTGCCCTAAAACTAGTAAGGGACCCGGGAACGGTTTGGTACTGGTCCCCACAGACCAGATACTATTTCAGGGAGTGCATTACGCGGTGGCCTCGGTGATTTTAAATCTCACTGAGGTACGGTTACCAGAGTGGTGCCCCAAAAAGACGGAACAGTTGTACCAGGTCCTGTTGACCAAGATGTTCAGGCAGTTTTACGAGTTCGATTTCGCGGAAATTGATAAGACAAGTTTATACACCGCACCGCAGGAAGTTTTGGATCAAGTTGGGAGGCAAAGAAGGGGTTTGGTGAACGATGCGTTCACTGCTTTTAACACAGGGACATCTGTGGTCAACGCTCTAGACAGTGTGGAGCTGCAGACCCAGATTAATGGTTTAAAAACACAGTTAAAGGATATTCTCACAGATGAGAATAAAGTGGTAGGGTCGGGTCTGCACGAGGACCAAGCCATGACACTACACTTAAAAGAGATTATAGCAGAGCTGGAGAAACATGCGCGTACGGTAAATGCCCTGATTAGGGAAGATCGGAATGCATCCGATCAAGCTGCGCAGAACGAGGTGTGCGTGCTTTACGGGGCGTGGTTACTGGGCGAGGGCCGCAGTAATTTGGAGGATTTAAAACAAGGTTTGGTCCCGTCCTGGATAAGTAACAAACACCTGCGGGCGCTCCACCCTTTTCAGAATGCATTAAGTCCGTGCCAGCTCAGGCTAGCTTCAGAAGCTTACCCAGTCCCCGTGGACTGCGGACGTTCAAACCATACTATTATGGGAATAGTATTACGCATGCCGGTTTTGGGCAACACAGCAAAGCCCGCCCCGGTGTATCGGGTAGAGAACATTGGTGTCATTCAGGGGGGAGCCCACATTCGTTATGCAGCGGTTCCACCTTACGTCATCCGCTGGGAGCAAACGATGACAGGTACAGATCTCTCTGGTTGTCGTGGCAGGGGAGCACACATAATACTGTGCCCCCAGCACTTGAATGCCTTTTTAACACCACAGTGCGGGTTCAGAACGGCTGGCGCCAAGTCCATGAATTGCACCATGGAGGCAATGGCACAAGATCATGTGCCTCCGCAGGTAGCATACATCGGGGGTGGAACATACTGTGTTACCACTGCAGCGCAACACTACCAGCATGGAAACCGTAGCCGGTGTCCGGTGAGTGACAGCAGTTTCTGTTTTAAACCCAGGGCTGAAGTTCAAGTAGCACAACAGCGAATTATCCCAATCCCTGAACCATCCACTGTTCACCTCACAGTAAAAGAGAATTTCACCGACTTGCAGCGATTTGTCGCGCATTTTGGATACCTCATTCCCCCTCTCCCCGAGCATTTAACCAAACTTCTGAAAGCCGTCGCGGTGTCACAAAAGCATTTCTATACATTAGAACAGAAAACCGTCGAGATAGGTACAGACATTTTGGACATAGTGGTTCCACCGTGGTGGAATCTGTTCACGAATATTGAAGTGCCCTCATGGGTCAGAATAGCCTCCCACATTTTAGTCGTCTGTCAAGTGTTTATTGTAGTATACCTTTTGTTCATACATTGTAAAAGAGACAAACGCCTCACCAAGCATGAGAACACGGGAGAGTGGCGAGAACGTTACGTGCGCGTGCACGATGAGAGCGCAGTGTAATGGGAAAACGGCGTCACTCCCGCTCGCCACGTGCGCCGCGGAAGTTTGTACTCATTGTAAATACGTTGGAAACTCGACATGTTTAAGAGTCGGGATTTGTTTATTTTGGTGATGGTGTTGATTGTTTGGTTTTTGGGTTTTGTTTTTCCTTCCCTTGAATAAAAGACAAATATACAGGTGATGCGTGAGGTATCGGCCTGGTTACGCCGGGAAGGAAAACAAGTGGTGTAAGTTTAAGGGCAAATGATGCCTACGGTGATATAAAGTGTGATTTTTCTTGGGAAATGAGGACGACACAGAGACCCTAGTGAAGTTAAAATTTTATGGGATTAATTTACTGGATTCGGAGTGAAATCGAGATAAGATTGCTCACCACTGAGTTTTTGATACGATAAGCGGAGTTATTCGCATCAACAGGAGGGACTGTAGAATTCGCAATTATCGCGATTTCATTTTAATAAGGAGAAAACACAAGTTTCGTTCAAAACAGCTTTTATTTCAGCGGAATGCTGTCAGGTTTAAATTAGACACAAGCAGCCTGTAAAATGGCCGCCGCACCGCGTGACAGAACATTCGAGACTTTTCGGCAGGCAGACAAGATGGCGTTCCAATAAACATTTTTGCAGGATCGATAACGATTCAGCACAGTGAAGACATTACACAGGACATTATGGGTTTACAGTATAAACATCGATACTGGAATCGGTCTCCCAGGTACAAAGGAAAGCCATCAAGGGCCCATCCAAAGGACATTAATATGTAAACTCCCAACGGCTCTACGATGAGAGAGCCGTTAGCAGGTAGTTATACAGGACACTTGGAAGCCCCAAACCCCTCCAGGGGGAACACCGACCGATTTAACAATGGGAGAAGTATTAGCAGGTACTCAAACATTCAGGAGTAGCCCCGAAACCCATTAAAGACAGAGATCACCCTTACAGGACTTTTTGGGCGCCAAACCTTAAACAAAAGAATGGACATTATAGTTGGGCGGGAAACGGAAGAACTGTGCACTATAATTGCAGGCCCAAACCGTCCATTCTGGCTCTCTTGACTCTTGATTCTTGCTCTTGCCTCGTGTTCGTGACTCTTGCCGCTTGCTGCTGTTATCATCGTGGCTGCTCCTGGGTAAAAGACTGTTGAAAAGACCTATGTTGGTAGCTGGCAGCGGAACCGAAGGCCCGGGATGAGATGAGATGAGATGAGAGGAGAAGAGAAGAAGACCTTATCCATCGCCACGGTCAGTAAATCCCGACCGCGCCTGTAGGTCGATCAGCCAAGTCTTTTCGACAGGAAGTTTTCTTCTTTAACAAGACATATTGCATCGACGATAACTGGACTGTGCAAACACATCGTATCAATGATATTGACAACGGTGCTCCTCGACTGAACTGTAAAGTCCACCAACAGAGGTCTTCACTACAGCGGACGGTCCAGCCGACTGACCGAGCAGCAGAAGCAGTAAACAAGTGGGACCAGGAGATCTCCTGACCAACACGTGGGTGCTGCGGTGAAAAACATCCGATCAGCTATTCGGGATTTTCTCCGAGTTATTACGAGTGGTGAGCATGAGTCTCGGGATCCTGCGAAGCTAGTTTTAGGATAGTTATTGATAGGGGAGGGTTTAAAGTTTAAGGATATTTGTAATGTGTGCCCTATTTACGTTGTGCTGGTCGTTCCTCGTTTCCCTAAGAGTGATTATAACTGTTTGTAAGATTGTACTGTCATTAATCTGTGCATATGACATGTATTTCATAATTTTAAGTATCATGCAATAAAGATTTTCCATTTCGTACCGTTCAAACCAAGTCTACATGAGTTTTATCTCCATTACTGCTCTCGCATCTAAGTCCAGTGTCTAGAACCGTAAGGGAGAGTGATTCGAACCACTCACAGGGGTGTCTAGTGTTCCCAGACTGGCTGGAGACCAGGCCTAGACCCGCACTGACATACAGGCTGCACAGAGCCGCGTGAACCTCACAGGCCACGAGACACGCAGGGTCAGGAGAGTATCCCTTACACTCCCCATATCCCTTGATACCTTTAGCTTTAAGAAATATATCTAACTCATTCTTGAATATATTTAATGACTTGGCCTCAACTACCTTCTGTGGTAGAGAATTCCACAGGTTCACCACTCTCTGGGTGAAGAAATTCTTCCTCATTTCTGTCCTAAATGGCTTACCCCTTATCCTTAGATTATGACCCCTGGTTCTGGACTCTCCGACCATTGGGAACATTCTTCCTGCATCTAGTTTGTCCAGACCTGTCAGAATTTTATATGTTTCGATGAGATCCCCTCTCATTCTTCTATACTCCAGCGAGTATAAGCCCAATCGACCCAATCTCTCCTCATATGTCATTCCTGCCATCCCAGGTATCAGCCTTGTGAATCTTCGCTGAACTCCTTCCATGGCAAGAACATCCTTCCTCAGATAAGGCAACCAAAACTGCACACAGTACTCAAGGTGTGGTCTCACCAAGGCCCTGTACAACTGCAGAAGGACATCCCTGTTCCTATACTCAAACCCTTTCGCAATGAAGGCCAACATACCATTTGCCTTCTTCACCGCCTGCTGCACCTGCATGCTTACCTTCAGCGACTGGTGCACAAGGACACCCAGGTCTCGTTGCACTTCCCCTTCTCCCAATCTATTGCCATTCAGATAATAGTCTGCCTTTCTGTTTTTGACACCAAAGTGGATAACCTCGCATTTATCCATGTTATATTGCATCTGCCACGCTTCCGCCCACTCACCCAACCTGTCCAAATCATCCTGGAGTTTCTCAGTATCCTCCTTGGAGCACACACGCCCACCTAACTTTGTGTCATCTGCAAACTTGGAGATATTACATTTAGTTCCCTTGTCCAGATCATTAATGTATATTGTGAATAGCTGGGGTCCAAGGACCGAACCCTGCGGTACCCCACTAGTCACTGCCTGCCACTCAGAAAAAGACCCATTAATTCCTACTCTCTGCTTTCTGTCCGCCAACCAGTTCTCTATCCAAGTCAATACCTTGCCCCCAATCCCATGTGCCTTAACTTTACACGCTAATCTCTTATGCGTGACCTTATCGAAAGCCTTTTGAAAGTCCAAATACACCACATCCACTGGTTCTCCCTTATCTATTTTCCCAGTTACATCCTCCAAAAATTCCAGTAGATTAGTCAAGCACGATTTACCTTTTGTAAATCCATGTTGACTTTGTCCGATCCTGTCACTGTTTTTCAAGTGCTCAGCTATTACATCCTTTATAATGGACTCTAGCATTTTCCCCACTACCGATGTCAGGCTTACCGGTTTGTAATTCCCCGCTTTCTCTCTACCACCCTTTTTGAATAGTGGGGTAACATTAGCTACCCTCCAATCCATGGGTACAGTTCCAGATTCCATCGAATGTTGGAAGATGATCAGCAATGCATCTACTATTTCTAGGGCCACTTCCTTAAGTACCCTAGGATGTAGATTATCAAGCCCTGGGGATTTATCGGCCTTCAATCCCGTCAATTTCCCTAACACCATTTCCCTGCAAATACTGATTTCTTTCAGTTCCTCCCTTTCATCAGACCCTATTTTGTCTAACATCTCTGGGAGGTTATTTGTGTCCTCCTTTGTGAAGACAGAACAAAAATATGCATTTAATTGGTCTGCCATTTCTTTGTTCCCCATTATAACTTCCCCCGCTTCTGACTGCAAGGGACCTACACTTGATTTCACTAATCTTTTTCTCTTCACATATCTATAAAAGCTCTTACAGTCAGTTTTTATGTTCCATGCAAGCTTACTTTCATATTCTATTTTCCCCTTCTTAATTAATCCCTTTGTCCTCCTTTGTTGAATCCTAAACTGCTTCCAATCCTCAGGGTTACCGCTTTTTCTGGCCAATTTATATGCCCTCTCCTTGGATCTTATGCTATCCCTAATTTCCCTTGTTAGCCACGGTTGAGTCACCCTTTTTGTTTTATTCTTATGCCACACTGGGATGAACAAATTCTGTAGTTCATCCATGCAGTCTTTGAATGTTTGCCATTGCCTATCCACCGTCAACCCTTTGAGTGACATTCCCCAATCAATCCTACCCAATTCGCGCCTCATAACATCGTAGTTTCCTTTATTTAAATTCAGGACCCTAGTCTCTGATTCAACTACTTCACTCTCCATCCTAATGAAGAATTCTATCATATTATGATCACTCTGACCCAAGGGGCCTCGTACAACAAGATTGCTAATTAATCCTTTCTCATTACATAATACCCAGTCTAAGATGGCCTGATCTCTGGTTGGTTCCTCGACATATTGTTCCAGAAAACCATCCTGTAAACATTCTAGGAATTCCTCCTCCACAGTATTTTTACTAATTTGGTTAGCCCAATCTATATGTAAATTAAAGTCACCCATGATGACTACTGTGCCCTTACTGCATGCTTCTCTAATTTCCATTTTAATGCAGTCCCCAACCTCCGTATTACTGCTTGGAGGTCTATATACCACTCCCACTAACTTTTTCTGCCCCTTGTTATTTCTCAGTTCTACCCATACAGATTCCGCATCATCAGAGCTAATATCCTTCCTTTCAATTGTGTTAATCCCCTCTTTAACTAGCAATGCTACCCCACCTCCCTTTCTTTTTTGCCTATCTTTCCAAAATATTGAATACCCCTGGATGTTGAGTTCCCAGCCTTGGCCACCCTGGAGCCATGTTTCTGTAATCCCAATCAAATCGTATTCATTTACCTCTATTTGCGCAGCTAATTCATCCACCTTGTTCCGAATGCTCCTTGCATTAAGACACAAAGCCTTCAGGCTTGTATTTTTAACGCTCTCAGACCTATATGAATTATTATTTACTGTGACCATGTTTGATTTAAACCGTTGAGTTCTTCGCCTTCTACTTTTGTTTTTCTCCTTCCTGTCTTTTGCTTTTATCCTTGTTTCCCTTTCCTCTGTCTCCCTGCTCAGGTTCCCAACCCCCTGCCACTTTAGTTTAAACCCTCCCCAACAGCACTAGCAAACACTCCCCCTAGGACATCGGTCCCGGCCCTGCCCAGGTGCAGACCATCCCGTTTGTACTGGTCCCACCTCCCCCAGAACCGGTTCCAATGTCCAAGGAATTTGAATCCCTCCCCCTTGCACCATTCCTCTAGCCACGTATTCATTTGAAATATCCTCCTATTTCTACTCTGACTAGCACGTGGCACTGGTAGCAATCCTGAGATTACTACCTTTGAGGTCCTATTTTTTTAATTTACCTCCTAACTCCCTATATTCTGCTTTTAGGACCTCATCCCATTTTTTACCTATATCGTTGATGCCTATGTGCACCACGACAACTGGCTGTTCGCCCTCCCCCTCCAAAATGTTCTGTAGCCGCTCCAAGACGTCCTTGACCCTTACACCAGGGAGGCAACACACAATCCTGGAGTCTCGTTTGTGGCCGCAGAAACACCTATCTATTCCCCTTACAATTGAGTCCCCTATCACTATAGCTCTTCCACACTTTTTCCTCCCAGCCTGTTCAGCAGAGCCACCCATGGTGCCAGGAAGTTGGCTGCTGCTGCCTTCCCCTGATAAGTCATCCCCCCCAACAGTATCCAAAGTGGTATATTAGTTTGAGAGGGGGATGGCCACAGGGGACCCTTGCACTACCTGCCTGCACATCTTACTCTGCCTGGTGGTCACCCATTCACTTCCTGCCTGTACACCCTTTGCCTGCGGTGTGACCAACTCACTAAACACCCAACCTGTCCAAATCATACTGGAGTTTCTCTGCATCCTCCTCACAGCACACAGGCCCACCCAGCTTTGTGTCGTCTGCAAACTTGGAGATATTACATCTAGTTCCCTCGTCTAGATCATTAATATATATTGTGAATAGCTGGTTTCCTAGCACTGATCCCTGCGGTACCCCACTAGTCACTGCCTGCCACTCGGAAAAAGACCCGTTTATTCCAACTCTTTGCTTCCTGTCTGCCAACCAGTTCTCTATCCAAGTCAGTACCTTACCCCCAATCCCATGTGCTTTAACTTTGCACGCTAATCTCTTATGCGTAACCATATCGAAAGCCTTCTGAAAGTCCAAATACACCACATCCACTGGTTCTCCCTTATCTATTCTACCAGTTACATCCTCAAAAAATTCCAGTAGATTAGTGAAGCATGATTTACCTTTTGTAAATCCATGTTGACTTTGTCCGTACCTGTCATTGTTTTCCAAGTGCTCTGCTATTACATCTTTTATAATGGACTCTAGCATTTTCCCCACTACCGATGTCAGGCTTACTGGTCTATAATTCCCCGTTTTCTCTCTACCACCTTTTTTAAATAGTGGGGTTACATCAGCTACCCTCCAATCCATGGGAACTGTTCCAGAGTCTATAGAATTTTGGAAGATGACCAGCAATGCATCTACTATTTCTAGGGCCACTTCCTTAAGTACCCTAGGATGTAGATTATCAGGCCCTGGGGATTTATCGGCTTTCAATCCCGTCAATTTCCCTAACACCATTTCCCTACAAATACTGATTTCATTCAGTTCCTCCCTCTCATTAAACCCTATGTTCCCCGACATCTCTGGGAGGTTATTTGTGTCTTCCTTTGTGAAGACAGAATCAAAGTATGTCTTTAATTGGTCTGCCATTTCTTTGTTCCCCATTATAAATTCCTCTGATTCTGACTGCAAGGGACCTACGCTTGACTTCACCAATCTTTTTCTCTTCACATATCTATGGAAGCTTTTGCAGTCAGTTTTTATGTTCCCTGCAAGCTTACTCTCATATTCTATTTTCCCCCTCTTAATTAATCCCTTTTTCCTCCTTGGCTGAATCCTAAACTGCTCCCAATCCTCAGGTTTGCTGCTTTTTCTGGCCAATTTGTATGTCCTCTCCTTGGATCTTATGCTATCCCTAATTTCCCTTGTTAGCCACGGTTGAGTCACCTTTTTTGTTTTATTTTTATGCCACACTGGGATGAACAAATTCTGTAGTTCATCCATGCGATCTTTAAATGTTTGCCATTGCCTATCCACCGTCAACCATTTAAGTAACGCTCCCTAATCCATCCTAGCCAACGCACGCCTCATACCATCATAGTTTCCTTTATTTAAATTCAGGATCCTAGTCTCTGAGTCAACTATTTCACTCTCCATCTTAATGAAGAATTCTACCATATTATGATCGCTCCTCCCCAAGAGGCCTCGCACAACAAGATTGCTAATTAATCCTTTCTCATTACATAATACCCAGTCTAAGATGGCCTGATCTCTAGTTGGTTCCTCGACATATTGGTCCAGGAAACCATCCCGTATATACTCTACGAATTCCTCCTCCACAGTATTGTTACTAATTTGGTTAGCCCAATCTATATGTAGATTAAAGTCACCCATGATAATTGCTGTGCCCTTATTGCATGCATCTCTAATTTCCCGTTTAATGCCATCCCCAACCTCAGCATTACTGTTTTGGGGGTCTGTATACACCTCCCACAAACGTTTTCTGCCCCTTGGAATTTCTCAGTTCTACCCATACAGATTCCACATCATCAGAGCTAATATCCTTCCTTACTATTGTGTTAATCTCCTCTTTAACCAGCAATGCTACCCCACCTCCTTTTCCTTTTTGCCTGTCCTTCCTGAATATTGAATACCCCTGGATGTTGAATTCCCAGCCTTGGTCACCCTGGAGCCATGTCTCCGTAATCCCAATTATATCATATCCGTTTACATCTATTTGCGCAGCTAATTCATCCACCTTATTACGAATGCTCCTCGCATTAAGACACAAAGCCTTCAGGCTTGTTTTTTTAACACTCTTAGTCCTTTTAGAATTATTATTTACTGTGGCCCTGTTTGATTTACACACTTGATTTCTCTGCCTTCCACTTTTGCTTTTCTCCTTCTTGTCTTTTGTTTCTATCCTTGCTTCCCTTTCTTCTGTCTCCCTGCACAGGTTCCCAACCCCCTGTCATTTTAGTTTAAACCCTCCCCAACCGCACTAGCAAACACTCCCCCTAGGACATCGGTCCCGGTCCCGCCCAGGTTCAAACTGTCCAGTTTGTACTGGTCCCACCTCCCTCAGAACCGGTTCCAATGTCCCTGGAATTTGAATCCCTCCCCCTTGCACCATTCCTCTAGCCACGTATTCATCTGAAATATCCTTCTATTTCTACTCTGACTAGCACGTGGCACTGGTAGCAATCCTGAGATTACTACCTTTGCGGTCCTATTTTTTAATTTACCTCCTAACTCCCTATATTCAACTTTTAGGACCTCATCCCATTTTTTACCTATATCGCTGGTACCTATATGCACCACGACAACTGGCTGTTCAGCCTTCCCCTCCAGAATGCCCTGCAGCCGCCCCGAGACATCCTTGACCCTTGCACCAGGGAGGCAACATACCATTTAGTATACTGTATTCGCTGCTCACGATGTGGTCTCCTCTACATTGGGGAGACCAAACGCAGATTGGGTGACCGCTTTGCGGAACACCTCCGTTCAGTCCGTAAGGGGGACCCCGAGCTCCCAGTGGCCTGTCACTTTAATTCACCGCTCCACTCCCACTCTGACCTCACCGTCCTCGGCCTCTTACATTGTTCCACGGAAGCTCAGCGTAAGCTCGAGGAACAGCACCTCATCTTTCGATTAGGCACTCTACAGCCCTCTGGACTTAACATAGAGTTCAACAATTTCAGATCATAACCCCGGCTCCCATCACATACATACATATTTTTTTTTTTATCCACCCTTTTGTTTGTGCCTTTTTTTTTCTTCCCTCCCAGAAGCTGGCAGCTGTCCTTCATTCTGCCAGCGCATTTCACACTTCATCTAGAGCCATCCTTTGTTCCTCAACCTGTCACATTAACACCTCCTCTTGCCTTGAATATCTCTTAATGTCTCTCAATGTCTCTTAATCTCACCTGCTTTCTCTCCTATCACTGACCTTCCCTTTTGTTCTTTCATCCCCTCCCCCTTTTCCCAGCATTATACTTGCTTAAAATCTATTTCATTTCCTGCTTTTTTCCAGTTCTGACGAAAGGTCTTCGACCTGAAACATTAATTCTGTTTCTCTCTTCACGGATGCTGCCTGGCCTGCTGAGTTTTTCCAGCGTTTTCTGTTGTTATACCATCCTGGAGTCTCGTTTGCGGCCGCAGAAACGCCTATCTATTCCCCTTACAATAGAATCCCCTATCACGAAAGCTCTCCTGCTCTTTTTCCTCCCATCCTGTGCAAAAGAACCACCCATGGTGCCAGGAAGTTGGCTGCTGCTGCTTTCCCCCGATGAGCCATCTCCCTCAACAATATCCAAAGTGGTATATCTGTTTGAGAGGGGGATGGCCACAGGGGACCCCTGCACTACTTGCCTGCGCCTACTACTCTGCCTGGCAGTCACCCAATTCCCTTCCTGCCTGTGCAGCCTTTACCTGCGGTGTGACCAACTCATTAAATGTGCTATCCACGATGTCCTCAGCATCGCGAATGCTCCAGTATGTATCCATTCGCAGCTCCAGCACTGCAATGCGGTCTGCCAGTAGCTGCAGCTGGATACACTTCCCACACACGGTCATCAGGGACACAGGAAGCGTCCCTGATTTCCCACATAGTGCAGGAGGAGTATGCCACGGGGCCGAGCTGTGTTGCCATGACTTACCCTTTAATTAATTTAAATTAAATTAAATTCAATCAATACCACTAATTACACTACAATTAAATGATATACTCAAGGGTCCTTCTTTACTAGCACTCCCTGCTACACAACAGAGACCTTAGAAACTATAACCACAAAAATTAAGATCTTCTAAACTTTATACACACACACACTCACACACACTCACACACTCACACACACACTCATACACACACACACACTCATACACACACTAATACACACACTCACACTCACACACACTCATACACACACAATCACTCACACACAAACACAAACACAAACACACTGGGCTGGATTTTGATACTGGGGTGGGTTGGGGTCGTGTTATCCACTTTTCGTGTTATCCACCCGACTGCAATTGGATGTGGGAGATTGATGCAATTTTCACCTAAGTGGGAAATTGAGTTCCAGCATGTGGGAACCCATGACCCAATTAGTGTTTTCAGTCTGAAAGTCGCCTCTGATGATGTCATCATTGCTGCTGCATTGCATGTGTTCAGAGACTGCCTGGCCTTTGCTGTGAGAGGACCTGGATGGAAGTCTGTTCCCAGATATTTTTACGAGAGAGAGAGAGAGAGAAATGAGCAGCAGCAGCCCTACGTCTGCTCCCATATATTTTTCCTACTACTACTTCTCCATTGTAATAGTGGACCTGCAGCTGATAGTCAGCTTTCGAAATGTGCTCCCGCCAGGTTTCACAATCGTGCTTCACGTACAACAAGGGTTAAAATCACAAAGTCCTTTCAAAATGGCATAATAGAGCCAATTTAGTGCTTGTTAAGGGCCTTAACAGCCTATCCCGCTTCTTAGAGGCAGGACGGAGTCGGGACCAGCAGACACGATTTAATGAAAATTGCGTGGAGGCGGGATGGAGGCGGACTTGTGCCCGCCTGCCAGTTTTCGCAATTTTAACCCCCCACACGCCTCCAAACCCACCTCCACGGGTCAATGAAAATCCAGCCCACTGACACACACACACACACACACACACACTCACACTCACACTCACACTCACACACACACACACACTCACACACTCACACTCACACTCACACGCACTCACTCACACACACTCACACACTCACACTCACACACACACACACTCACACACACGCACACTCACACTCACACACTCACACTCACACACACACACTCACACACTCACACTCACACTCACATGCACTCACTCACACTCACACACACACTCATGCACACTCACACTCACACACACACTCATACACAAACAGTCACATACTCATACATACGCAGTCACACACACACACAGTCACACCCACAGTCACACACACTCACACACACACACACACACTCTCACACACACACAGTCACACACATATGCACTCACACACTCACACACACAGTCACTCTCACACACACACACAGTCACACACAGTCACAAACACAGTCACACTCACACACACACAAACAGTCACACACACAGACACTCACACAATCACACACACAGTCACACACACTCACACACACACACTCACACACACAGTCACACACACTCTCACACACAGTCACACACACTCTCACACACACACTCACACACACTCACACACACACACACTCACACACACACACTCACACACACACACTCACACACACACACTCACACTCACACACATACTCACACACACTCTCACACACACTCACACACACACACTCACACACACACACTCACACTCACACTCACACACACACACTCACACACAAACACTCACACTCACACACACACTCACACTCACATACACACACACACTCACACTCATACACAAACAGTCACACACACACTCACACTCATACATACGCAGTCACTCACACCCACACACACACACACACAGTCACGCACAGAGACACTCACACACTCACACACACAGTCACACACACACACTCACACACACACTCACACACACACACTCACACACACACTCACACACACACACACACACACACACACACAGTCACACACACACAGTCACACACACACAGTCACACTCACACACACACACACAGTCACACACACACACACAGTCACACACACACACACACACACACACACACAGTCACTGACACACACACACTCACACTCGCACACACACTCACACTCAACGCGGTGGCATAGTGGTTAGCACTGGTGCCTCACAGCGCCAGGGACCCGGGTTCGAATCTGACCTCGGGTGACTGTCTGTGTGGAGTTTGCACATTCTCCCCGTGTCTGCGTGGGTTTCCTCCGGGTGCTCCGGTTTCCTCCCACAGTCCAAAAATGTGCGGGTTAGGTTGATTTGGCTATGATAAATTGACCCTTAGTGTTAGGGGGGGATTAAATATGTGGGGTTATGGGGATAGGATGGGATATGTTAGGGGGAATTAAATACGTGGGGTTACGGGGGTAGGGTGGGATATGTGTACTGTGGGGATTAAAGCAGGGACAGGGTATTGGATTTGGATGATCAGCCATGATCGTATTGAATGGTGGAGCAGGCTCGACGGGCCGAATGGCCTCCTCCTGCTCCTAGATTCTATGTTTCTATGTCACACACACACACTCACACAGACTCACACACACACACACACTCAAATACACACACACAGACACACCCCACCACCACCGGCGTACCGTGGCTGCAGGTACGCCTGCAGTGTGTACCATCTTCTTCAGCAGCACCTCTCAAACTGGCGACCTCCTCCACCTAGAAGGACAAGGATCAAAATCCTGGAACTCCCTCCCTAACAGCACTGTGGGAGCACCTTCACCACACGGACTGCAGCGGTTCAGAAGGCGGCTCACCACCACCTTCTCAAGGGCAACTAGGAATGGGCAATAAATGCTGGCCTTGCCAGTGACGCCCACATCCCATGAGCGAATTAAAAAAAATACTCACACACACGCTCACGCACACACGCGCACACTCATGCACACACACATTCATACACACACACCCCATTATTCGAACATGGCTGTCACTATTTCATTTATTTCTTAACGGGACAGGCACATTAATGTTCAAAGTGTTCAAAATCTGTTTGCTGCTAATCTCCAAAAATAACAGGACTACTGTTTTTGCAGTGGACTGAATAAGCCTAATTCAATTTTTATTACATGAATGTTCCCAGATTTTTACATGTGTTTTTTAATCTGTGATTACATCTGTTTTTCTGTGAAAAGCACAGACCTGGGCTTGCTAATAAATGTACAAACATTTTGTACCTTGAACCATAAAAGCTTACAGCACAGAAAGAGGCTCTTTAGCCCATTGCTCTTCACCAGAGCAATCCAAAGTAATGCACCTGCCCTGCTCTCTCCCCATAGCCTTGTATCTTCATCTGCTTCAAAGATGCAATGGTCTCTGCATGAATCACAGACCAGGAAATACAATGCACCACACAGTATTCCACGCACAAACTGAACCCAGTTTAATATTTCCAGGCAAGGGAATGTTTCTTGCAGTGAATAGAAGTGGAGAGCCCGGTAACTTTCTATCTGTACCCATCATTCATTCTGTAGCGCCCGCAATTGAGTGGTAGCGCCCCAAGCAGGAGGCGGGGCTACTGGAAGCGCTCCCCCTCCCTCCTGGGGCGCTCCCATTCAACATCGCGGCGCTACGTGCAGCAGCGCCACGCACGTCAGCACATAGCGCCGCGGTATTGCAGGCCTCCCTCCCCTGATTAAAGGGGAGAGGCCTAGCGCAGTGCGCACCGGGGCCCTGTTGGACCACCGGGGAGCGGGGTGCCGGCAAAAGAGCCCGGCACTCAAGATGACATCATCGACAGAGGCGCAGCGCCGTGGGAGGCGTTAGCGGTGCCGCGCCCGGGCGCTGGGTGTTTTGCGCCCCATTAGCGCCCCCTTGGGTCGCTAACGGGAGGCGCAAAGCAACCGAATCTTTCCCTTTTTAGCTTTAAGTTCCTGTTAAGCAATTTATTTTTTATTTTTGCATTAATGATACATTTTTGCAACCTTTCCAGCCACAATCATACAGCGACCTTCTGTAATCCTGTTATTTCCACAATCTGCTAAACTGCTGAAACTTAAAGCAATAACAAAACCTTCACCCCAATCAAAAATATCCAAGAAATTCTGTTACAAAATACCCTCATGAATATCTCACTGTGAATATTCCAAACACACGAATACAGCTTTCTGGTGGAGATTAAACACTTCACAGACAATCAAGTTTCCCCTGATGGTAAAGTCAGTCTGTAACTGAATCCAGGAAGATCCCAGGGGGGAGAAATTCATTATAGCCCAGGAATGGGCGCTAACTTTGGAAAAGTTTGAGATTTAGCAATGAATCTCGCTGCACGCAAAATTCAGTGTCATCGTTCAAAGAAAGGATTGGAGCGCTAAATCAAGCGCTAACGGCCTAGCTCAGTGGCGTTAAACTCGAAGCGCTGACCAATATCAGGTGCAGTCTAATCAAGTCATCATTGCCACAGGTTCTTTCCAGTTCTTAAAGGGGAGGTTCATTCATGCTGCAGAACCTCATTCTCAGCATTGCTGCCTGTGAACCTGTGTCAGAAAGCAAGAGCAGGCCAAGCCCAAGGAGCCGGACGACTCAACCAGCTGTACTCATGGCAGATCCATGCCCCAGGGAGAGAGCCCGCAGATTTTTGGATCAAGCATTGGAGGAGTTGGTGTCCGCTGTGGAGAGACGGATCCCACCCGACAAGTGGCAGGAGGCCCTCGCCGCAAGTCTTCTGTGCCATGTGGCAGGAGGTTGCCCATCAGGTCTCGGGCAGCACTGTGGTCCCCAGGACCCACACACAGTGCAGGAAGAAATTTAACGACCTCACTCGGGTGGTCAGGGTGAGTCAATGCTTCAACAAATGTTACATACCACCATCTGAACCACAGTCTGCACACACGGCCCAAAGCACCACACCCCCAGCACTCACCCACCAACAATCTCTACCTACCAACACTCACACCCACATCTCACATCTTGCACTCAATGACAGCTATTCAACTATGGCAGGCACATCACCCAAACACATTGCTCCACACTCACTCACACACTTTCCTTTCTCTTACAGGCCAAGGTAGCTCACAACAGGAGGGAGCAGGAGCTCACAGGCGGGGGACAAGCCGACACCCAACCACTGCCTGCGCTGAAGAATCGAGTGCTGCAGATTACTGGGCGCCAGGTGGTGGGCGCTGTGGACGCCAGGTGGTGGGTGTCGTGGGCGCCGGGGGCAACAACGGTATATTCATCCCTACTCCTTCTTCTCACATCCTACTTCCCCCTCACCCCACAAGCCTTTCGCACTTTCCAGCTAATCATGCTGTATGCATGCATTTCTCCCGTCCTGCCCCCCTCCCCTCACCTTAACCCGTCTCATGTGCCTTTATTCTTTCAGATAATGAGCAGCCTATCCCTGAGGGCACTGTTGAGAGCGATGCGGGAGAAGAGGAGGAGGAAGAAGACACCGCGTCACTGCATGTCTCACCTGCAGACACCAGCTCAGATACTGGCACTACACGTTCTTTAGAGGCTAGTATAGTAGTGGGATCCGCACTGGGTGAGGCACCGGGAACAAGCAGGCTGCAGCAAGGCCGGGGGAAAGGGTAGCTTGGGGGCCAGCTCCCCGGAGGGCGAGTTCATGCGCGAGTTCTGCTGCACAGGCCTCAGATGGGGACCTTGATGGGGAGGCCTTTAGAAGAAGGGTGATGGGCATACACACGGAGATCATAGGTGCAATGGAAAGGGTGCCCGAGATCCTCTCGGCAATGGTAAGGAGCGTGGAGGAGTCCACCTCCAACATTGCACAGAGCTCTGCGCACACCATGGAGCCCATCATTTCCAGTCTGGAAAGGATGGTAGACTCCCAGAGAGACCATGGCGACCCAGACCTGATGCCGCGTGTGATGGGCGATCTGGCAGCCTCCATTGCAGCACAGGCGGAAGCAACGCAACGTCTTAGTGCTGTAATGCAGTCAATGGTTGCTGCCATTCAATCTCAGACTGCTCTCATGCAGTCTCAGCTTGATGCCATGCAAGCTCTGACTGCTGCCATCGTGGCTGGGTCTACCACAGTCGACCGGGGCTTTCACAGTGTCGCAGTAGGCCAGTAATCTGTGCTGCATCAAATTGCTGAGGTGCTGCCCCAGGGGAGTGGCAGTGGGTCAGTGGATCAGGAACCTGCTGTCCTCTCTCACGATGATAGCATTCCTGCTCCCACCGCTGCCACTCCGCCATTGCCCTTGCAGGCTCGAGGGGCCAAATGGCCTACTCCTGCTCTTATTTCTTTCTTATGTTCTTGTCGCTGCCTGTCATCCAGCCAGCCCAGACTGCTGCCACCCATGCTGAGGTGGTGCAGTCTACAGCCGGGCCTTCCAGGCCCAGAGCTGGTCGAGGACGTCCTGCAAGGCCATCTGAAGTCTCCCGCACGGACACTCCGCAGCCTTCCACCAGCCCTGCTGCAGCCACTGGGCCAACACTTCGTAGGAGCACTAGCATAGGAAAAGGCACAGTAACGAGAGGCACTAAGGGATTGCACAAGGGTGAATAGTAAATATTGTTGTTGTAAAGATGTGTTCACTGATTATTGATAAATTTATTAATTCACTTCGGATAATTTTGTACTGTCTCTCATTTCAGCTGTGCGCTGTGATATGGCCTGTGACAGGGATGGAATGATGGGGATATGGTGAGCAACAGGGATCTAGGGTTGAATTTACTGGAATCGCAGTCTGATGAGACGGCCATGGACCGCCCTTCCGGAAAGCCGATTGAGTGGCTGCCTCCTCCCAGTTCCTGTTCCTCCTCCTCCTCCTCCTCCTCCTCCTCCTCCTCTTCCTCCTCTCCTTCTTCCTCCTCCTGAGATGGTACCGCAATCCCTGCTGGCAAGGGCTGGGCCCTCATGATGGCCAGATTGTGGAGCATGCAGCAGACCACGACAAAATGGGACACCCGCTCCGGCGAGTACTGGAGGTCTCCTCCCGAGTGATCAAGGCAGCGGAACTGTTGCTTGAGCACCCCGATGGTCTGCTCAATGATGTTCCTGGTGGCGGCATGACTCTCATTATATGAGTGCTGTGCAGGAGTGTTGGGGTTGCGGAGGGGAGTCATTAGCCAGGTGGAGAGCGGATACCCCTTACCTCCGACCAGCCAGCCGTGAGCTTGATGTGGTGGCTGGAAGAGTGCTGGAACACTGGTCTGGCACAGGGTGAAGGCATCATGGCCGCTGCCAGGATAGCGGGCTTTCACATTGAGGATTCGCTGTCTGTGGTCGCACACCAACTGCACATTAAGTGAGTGATAGCCTTTGCGGTTACGGAAGATCTCAGAATTGTTATCCAGTGCCCGCAAAGTCATGTGGGTGCAGTCAAAGGGGAATCCCGCTATCCTGGCAAAGCCACATGCACGCTTGTCCTGCTTCTCTCTGGTGATGGGGAAGGAAATGTAGTCCCTTCTCCTACTGTAGAGAGCCTCTGTGACCTCCCGGATGCAGCGATGGACGGTGAACTGCAAGATGTTAGTTATATCTCCTGCTGCAGACTGGAAGGATCCGCTGGCGAAGAAATTGAGGGTGACGGTGACCTTGACTGTCACTGAGAGAGCCGTGGTCGCCCTGATCTGAGACTCGAGGTCTGGTTGCAGGAGGTGGCAGAGTTCAGTGACCACCTCCTTGCTGAAGCGGAGCCTTCTAATACACTGAAATAACAACAGAAAGTGCTGGAAACACTCAGCAGGCCAGGCAGCATCGAGAGAGAGAAACAGAGTTAACGTTTCGGGTCGAACCCCTCGTCAGAACTGCTAAGAGACTGCTCCTCGCTTAATTGGAAGTTGGAGAATTGCTGTCGGAAGACCCTCGGAGGGTAAGGCCTCCTCTTGAGAGCCCTGATGGCCCTCCTCCTCCCTCTGGCCACATGTTCCAATCTTTCTCGCTGCCTCCACTCCCTCCACCGTAGATCCTGGAGGACGAGGTCGAATGGAAGGAAGTGCAGCATTTTGATATTTTGTGAGAATAAATGTAACTAACTTTCAAAGCTGCAACACTCCGGAGACTAAACAACCTTTGAATGACTGAATTCAACTCTTGAACTATCTCAAACTGACAAGGAAGCAGTGAACCAGCACTAACCCGAGAGCGGCGGCTCATTCCTCATGATCCCTTTAAGTAGCGCCCCTGGAGCCAGCATCTGCCTGCTTCATGCCTCCTCTCCCTGTCGCTGTCAGGACCAGTGGCTAAGGCAGGGGCCGGCACTCAATTTGGCAGATCAGGCGCCCAGTGAGTGTTGCACGCTCACTGACATCACGATCTGCCTGGCGCTGAAGTCCCCGGCGCTAACTCGTAGCGAAGGCGCTACGGGGGGTGGTGGGGGGGGCGAATTTAGCATGTGCATCGCTGGATTCGCCTCGCTGCGGCGCTACTGCCTCAGCGCCCCGTTAGCGCCCCCGCCAGGCGCTAACTGGAGGCGCTAAGGTACCGAATTTCTCCCCCCCAGGTCTTTACTGAGTTAAGCTGATGCCAGCCAGAGTTGGCAATAGGGGGCGTTACATTAGGCTTCATTGCCCCAGGGTTAAGTACAGGGAGAGTCAGCTCCTGCTCCCAATCGCTACCCAGAGATCCCTGCTAAAAAGTGCACATGGGTGGTTGGATCAGGACAGGATTGCACTTTGACTGTGACGCACCTCTTGGTTGAATTACTTGTTGACAGCCAAGCCCCGGAGTTTCTATAACGACGCTATTTGTGCTGCAAGTGCAGCAGAGCAGGACACATCGGAACAGGAGGAAGCCATTCAGCCCCTCGATGCTGTCCATCATTCTATTAGCTCATGGCTGATCTGTATTTTAATTCCATTTAGCCGCCTTGGTTCCGTAACCCTTAATACCCTCGCCTAACAAAAATCTATCAATCTCAGTTTTGAAATTTTCTGTTGACCCCCAGCCTCAACAGCTTTTGGGGGAGAGAGTTCCAGATTTCCACTGCCCTTTGTGTGAAGAAGTGCTTCCTGACATCACCCCTGAACGGCCTGGCTCTAATTTTAAGGTGATGCCCAATGTTCCTGTTTAGCTGCGCAGTCGTGCAGCTGTCTGAAGCTCCCACGCAGGTTACTTGCCCATTTCGCGATGGAAAACCGTGCATGTGCAGAAGTTTGAATGGCCCACGCAGCCCCTTAAAGGGGCCTTGCACCCAAAAAAATATTAGAGGGAACATTGGTTCTGCCCCCTTGTTCTGGACTTCCCCACAGAGGAAATAGTTTCTCTCTCGCGACCCGATCAACTCCTTTAATCATCTTAAACACTTCGAACAGATCACCCCTTAATCTTCTAAACTTGAGGGAATACAAGCCTAGTCTGTGCAACCTGTCCTCATAATTTAACCCTTTTAGCCCCGGTATCATTCTGGTGAATCTGCGCTGCCCCCCCTCCAGGGCCAATATATCCTTCCTGAGGTGCGGGGCCCAGAACTGAACCCAGTTACTCCAGATGGGGTCTGACCAGAGCTTTATACAACTGAAGCATCACTTCCTCCCCTTTGTATTTCAGCCCCCTGAGATAAAGGCCGGCATCCATTGGCCAACACTCACTGCAATGACCCCAGCCCATTTTACAGGGTCAGCTAATTCGAATATCATTGGGTGGGCTCCCACTGGTAAACCTGCCTGTCGTTGGGGGCCTGTCACAGGAGGGGTGGGAGAGGGAAGCGCTGGAAATTGGAAGCTGGAGCATTTAAACGCTGCAGCAGCTTAAAGGGACAGGCCACCCTTACAACTGGAACATGGGTCTGCTGAACTTGTGAAAGGTGAGCACAATGTCCTCTCCAGAGCCTCACTCATCAGAGGAGGAATTGTGATAATATCTGTGGGCCTAATTCAGAAAACTGGACGACTGACATCAGGCCCCCAGTTTTAATATTAGTTAAACGCTTTGGACCTCCCACCAAAACCACTTCCGGCGAACAAGCGCTGTTTTTATTTCCGTCAACAGGGATGTGACGTTCAACATGCCCCGCCCCGCCCCATTTTGCACACCCACCTGTCCCGAAACTGCCTGAAAATAAGCAGAATAGCCGGGCCCTCACTATCTGGTCTCACACATGAAGAAATCAATGGAATGAAGATCAGGCAGGTTCTACAATCCACTGGATTACTGCCCAGGTGGTGAAGGTGAAAATTACCCCCCCAGATCTCAGTGTGAGTCAGTGCCATCAGGAAGAGGGTGAAGCTTGGAAACCCAATTGACTATAAAAGAGAAAAATCAAACCATACACAGTAGGAAATGTAACCATTCCTAATTTTTTTAAATTAATTCCTGGGATATGGGCGCTGCTGGCAAGGTCAGCATTTCTTACCCATCCCTCGTGGCCCTCAAAAGGTGATGGTGGGCCTTCTTCTTGAAGCGATTTGATACAACTGAGTGGCTTCAGAGGGCAGGTCCCACGTTGGTGTGGGACTGGAGTCACATACAGGCCAGACCAGGTAAGGAGCTGCACTTATTCATGGAAACCTATTATGACTTTTGGTCGGCTTAATTGCGTTCTCTCAACGGTTTGGCTGCCAAACCCCTAAGCTCTGGAATTCCCTGCCTAAACCTCTCCGCCTCTCCGCCTCTCTTTCCTCCTTTGAGACGCTCCTTAAAACCTACCTCTTTGACCAAGCTTTTGGTCACCTGGCCTAATATCTCCTTGTGTGGCTCAGTGTCAAATTTTGTTTGATAATCGCTCCTGTGCAGCGCCTTGGGACATTTTACTACATTAAAGGCGCGATATAAATGCACATTGTTGTTGTTGTTGTTAACTAAAATTAACCCATTAAGCCTCTCTGTGTGTTGAACTGTTAGGGATGTGGCTAAAAGCAAGAACATCTCTGTTATTCCTGTATCCTGAGTAATCTTTTCTAACTCCATTATCTCCACGGCAGCAACCTGCTTTCTGAATGACCATCTGGTGGGGGAGGGACAGCCTCAATCATTGTAATGAATTGGCCTGGCATTGAGGTGGATGTTGGAGGCTGTGTTCTGTTCCGATCAGTCTGTATTGTACCTTATTTCCCCAAATAAAAGGAACTTAATGAAGCAGTGACACGTACATTCTGGGAACCAGTTGTTCTTCATACCAGCCCTACTTGTTTTCTATCTATGAAAGAGAATGTTATACTTCCTTCTCCTGTCAGATAGTCTGCTAATTCTTTCCCTTTTGCTGCAACTTCCTTCATAATGTTAAATTGTAGAACTAGGAAAAATATATCCTAATGTTAAATACAGGGTAACAAATGGCGTGGACTATGTTACAAGGGAGTACTACAATGGAAGATTAACTTGATGTCATGAACTGCAGTACTATCAGTTCAACTCTGAGGTGTGTTACCATTTCTAAACACACTCCACCATGGATTTGTTTTTTAACTCTACCCCTCCCCCTCCAAATTTCTCCTCTACTGAAGGCACTGGTTTTTTTAAATTCATTCTCGGGATGTGGGTGTTGCTGGCAAGGCCGGCATTTATTGCCTACACCTAGTTGCTCTTGAGAAGGTGGTGGTGGGCCTTCTTCTTGAACCACTGTGGTGAAGGTGCTCCCACAGTGCTATTAGGTAGGCAGTTCCAGGGTTTTGACCCAGCGACAACGGAGGAACGGCGATATAGCTCCAAGTCAGAATGGTGTGTGACTTAAGGGGGAACTTGACGGTGATGGTGTTCCCATGCGTCTGCTGCCCTTGTCATTCTAGGTGGTGGAGGTTACGGGTTTGGGAGGTGCTGTCGAAGAAGCCTTGGCGAGTTGCTGCAGTGTAATCTGTAGATGGTGCACTTGTTAGAGTAGAGTTCCGCAGACAAGCCTTCTGATACCTTATCTTACTGCCCATTCTTCAATTTTGAGGCAAGACGGAGGTTGTCCCTAGAGCATTCACGTGCAAGGCTGAGCCAGATGCTATGCCCACCCAATCTCCACTTTCCAATAGGGGGCCACTATGGAGCAGGAATCCTGACTGATATTTTCCCCTCCCTAGCCCAGAAAGGCCCCGATCAATTGTTGCACCTCCTTCCTCCATCTGTATTGCCAACATCTTAGATCAACATTGCTCATTTCTTCAACGTTCAACCCTAAGCCTTTTATGTGAAGTGTGGCAAAAATACAGTTGGTAAAAATGGAATGGTCTTTTCGAAGTCTCTGGTGTCACCAATAAATCAAACAAAACTCCCCCCACTATCAAAATCAACTCCCCCAATGGCTCTGTTGGTAAAGCCAGTGAGTAACTGGGCCATGCCGGCCAGATAGATTCCAGCTTCAATCCCAAATCCATGTTGAGTTCGATGATCTCAGTTGCATTTGCAGTAGAAAAAATGAAATAACTTGCATTTCTATAGCGCCTCTCACGACTTCAGGACATCCCAAAATGCTTTACAGCCAATGAAGTACTTTTGAAGTGTAGTCACTGTTGCAATGTGGAATACATAGCAGCTAATGTGCGCACAGCAAGATCCCACAAACAGCAATGTGATAATGACCAGATAATCTGTTTTAATGATGTTGATTGAGGGAGAAATATTGGCCAGGACACCGGGAAGAACTCTATTGCTCTTCTTCAAAATAGTGCCATGGGATCTTTTATGTAACTTCAGTACTCCTGGACGAGGGGAGGGTAAAATTCGCCCAGTTTCACTGCTGCTGTTTCCTATCAAGGGACTCTGTTGGAAATTGTGCAAATGTGCACTTCAGATGAGGTGAGTACAGGATCAGGCTCAGCTGTGATGGCCCACAGAGTTAATTAGCACACAGTCTAAGTTTGCATATGGAGAATAGCCAGTTGGGCATGGTACCAAGAGACTAACACTGTCTGTAGAGCCAAATCCCAGCGTCAACCAACACCTTCAATAAGTAAGGCAGAAAACTGACTGAAAGGGAACATTTAAAAAAAATCAACATAATTTAAACCATACATTTCTACAAGTATTAGCAAATTATATTCCAAGTTTCCAGAATCATTTTATAATCCTTGTTTCTTCAACTATTTTTTTATATTTGTTCCTGGGATGTGGGCGTCGCTGGCAAGGCCGGCATTTATTGTCCCATCCCTAATTGTCTTTGAGAAGGTGGTGATTAGCCGCCTTCTTCAACCGCTGCAGTCCGTGTGGTGAAGGTACTCCCACGGTGTTGTTAGGGATTACTAATACTGCCTACTCCTGATAAGTCATTTTTGCACTCAAAAAATTGGAATGAGTCAATTGTTTGAATTAAGCCACATAAATAACATAGCAAAATGGGAGTTTAGTGCTAAAAAAAATGTAATCATCAGATAACTTGAATTAATCAACTCAGAGTTAAGAGGAGTTTCAACAATGTGTAACTGGTACACACAAGGTAAGCAAATTCTCGTAGTGTCAGCTGCAGCTCAGTTAGTAGCACTCTGGCCTCTGAGTCAGAAGGTTGTGGGTTGAAGTCCCACTCCAGAGACTTGAGCACAAAAACCTAGGGCTGACACTCCAGTGCAAGTGCTCAGGGAGCGCTGCACTGTCAGGGGGCAGTACTGAGGGAGCGCTGCACTGTCAGAGGGGCAGTGCTGAGGGAGCGCTGCACTGTCAGAGGGGCAGTACTGAGGGAGCACCGCACTGTCGGAGGGGCAGTACTGAGGGAGCGCTGCACTGTCAGAGGGGCAGTACTGAGGGAGTGCTGCACTGTCAGAGGGGCAGTACAGAGGGAGCGCTGCACTGTTGGAGGTGCTGTCTTTAGGATGAGACATTAAACCAAGGCCTTATCTGCTCTCTTTAAAAAAAACAGATTATTTGGTCAGAATCACATTACTGTTTGTGGGAGCTTGCTGTGTGTAAATTGGCTGCCGTGTTTCCTACATTACAACAGTGACTACACTTCAAAAGTACTTCATTGACTCTAAAGCGCTTTGGGATGTCTTGAGGTCATGAAAGGGGCTACATAAATGCAAGTCTTTCTTTCTTTTTACATACAAAACACTAACCCTAACCCTAACGCTAACCCTACACTAAATAAACTGTACCCATGGAGCAAAGAACCCTAATATATATAGGAAGTCACATTTTAATGTGGACCAAAATCAACCCCAGCCGAGGATAAGAAAAACTACCAAAAAAAAGGATAACGGCAAGTAAAACTGGACAAAACTCATTGAAAAGCGTGAGCTAAACAAAAGTGGCAGGCGGCAGTGAAACAAAAAAACTCAAGAAATGAGACTATGAACACAAGAGGGGACAACCACCCTCCTGCCCGCACCCCCAACCTAACCCTAACCCTAACCCGTTTAACTTAAGGAAATGGCCTAAGTAATTAATTACTGATTATTGACTTGCTCTCTGACAACCAGAATTTCCAATTACAAGAATGCTTCCCTTTTTCATTACTTTACTTCACTCTTCTTTCTGGTCTACTTTGCCGCAGATATTATTTTGCTTCTTTCTGACGTAAATTCTGACCCTCTACAGTTAAGCCTCAAAAGCTTTTTGTTTAATCAAAAATATTTAGTTTAAAAGATAGATCCATATTCTTACAGCAATCAGTAATCTTTGTGTTGTAGCAGCAGTGGTAGATTATAAAGAAATAATAAAAATGTGGTCATGGCCAGAATATTAAAACAAGAATCCAGCTACTTAACCCCTATTTATAAGGATTTGGTTTGTAGTATTCCCCTTTCAGCTCCTCGCTACAGAGAACTGACTCCCGCTAGAGTACATCCCACAGGTGACTCCAGCCCTCTGGTCCCTCACCCAAGGTATCATTCGTCAAATCATCTAGACAGTGAGTGCCAGCAGACCATTTCATCAATGAAGGCATCACAGCCCAGTTCGATCCTGTCCTCATCCTAAATCCACACACGTGCACGTACCAGAAGGAGTCTACACAAGACAAGAGCTCACGGGGTTGGGGGTAATATATTAGCATGGATAGAGGATTGGCTAACTAACAGAAAGCAGAGAGTCGGGATAAATGGGTCATTTTCAGGTTGGCAATCTGTAACTAGTGGGGTGCCGCAGGGATCAGTCCTGGGGCCTCAACTATTGACAATCTACATTAATGACTTCGATGAAGGGACTGAGTGTAACGTAGCCAAATTTGCTGATGATACAAAGATAGGTGGGAAAGCAAATTGTGTGGAGGATGCAAAGAATCTCCAAAGGGATATCGTGAGTGGACAGAAATCTGGCAGATGGAGTTTGGTAGGAAAAATAAAAAAGCAAATTATTATTTAAATGAGGAGAGATTACAAAATGCTGAGGTGCAGAGGGATCTGGGGGTCCTTGTACATGAACCACAAAAAGTTAGCATGCAGGTACAGTAAGTAATTAGGAAGGCAAATGGAATGTTGGCCTTTATTGCAATGGGAATGGAGTATAAAAGTAGGGAAGTCCTGTTACAACTGTACAGGGCGTTGGTGAGATCACACCTGGAGTACTGCGTACAGTTTTGGTCTCCTTATTTAAGAAAGGATATACTTGCATTGGAGGCAGTTCAGAGAAGGTTCACTAGGTTGATTCCGGAGATGAAGGGGTTGTCTTATGAAGAAAGGTTGAGCAGGTTGGGCCTATACTCATTGGAGTTTAGAAGAATGAGAGGTGATCTTATTGAAACATATAAGATTCTGAAGGGGCTTGACAGGGTAGATGCAGAGAGGATGTTTCCCCTCGTGGGGGAATCTAGAACTAGGGGGCATAATTTCAGAATAAGGGGAAACCCTTTTAAATCGGAAATGAGGCGGAATTTCTTCTCTCAGAGGGTCGTGAATCTTTAGAATTCTCTTCCCCAGAGAGCTGTGGAGGCTGGGTCATTGAATATATTTAAGGTGGAGATAGACAGATTTTTGAACGATAAGGGAGTCAAGGGTTATGGGGAGCAGGCAGGGAAGTGGAGTTGAGGCCAAGATCAGATCAGCCATGATCTTATTGAATGGCGGAGCAGGCTCGAGTGGCCAAATGACCGACTCCTGCTCCTACGTCTTATGTTCTTATGAGTCATGGGATAGTGGGACACTGTGGTTAATTTTTCCCCTTCCCTCTGATCTAAGCCAGAGGATCCTCCTGCCCTGGGTGAGATTAGTTAACACAGCACAAAACCCTCAATGGCCTCACCCCTCCCTATCTCTGTAATCTCCACCAGCCCCACAACCCTCCAAGATCTCTGCGCTTCTCCAATTCTGGCCTCTTGAGCATCCCTGATTTTAATCGCTCCACCATTAGCGGCCATGCCTTCAGCTGCCAAAACCCTAAGCTCTGGAATTCCCTCCCTAAACCTCTCAGCCTCGCTACCTCTCTTTCCTCCTTTAAGACGCTCCTTAAAACCTACCTCTTTGACCAAGCTTTTGGTCGCCTGTCCTAATATCTCCTTATGTGGCTCGGTGTCAAATTTTGTTTGGTAACGTTCCTGTGAAGCACCTTGGGACATTTTACTACATTAAGGATGCTGTATAAATACAAGTTGTTGTTGTTGTTGTTGAATGTACCTTGGAACTTCGGGTCTATATGATTCATTACCATGCCTTTCCCCACTAACCTATCAGGGAATTCAAGGATTTTTTTCCTAGACCAAAAGGAACCTCAGTGCCCCGATTTTAACATAACCGGGCCAGCGGGTACACGACGGCTTCGGGTCTGACACTTGTGTGAAATCAATGGGGTGTAAAATTGGACGCAGGGTCCGACCCGAACTCGCCCCATTTCTGCCGGGTTAGGTTAAAATCGGCCCCTAGAGTATCCCGAATGTCCGTCACAACGTCATGTTTGTTCCAGCCTCTGTGTAGAAACTTGGGACAAACTAGGGCAATGACCAGGCTTTCCTGATGGTGAAAGGAGCGAGTAGCTGAGACTAGAGCAAATCCAGGTTCCAGTCTGTGATGAGTCAGCTGATGCCAGGTCAGCTGTACGGGTGCTACAATTGGCCTCAGGGCCCGTGGCTTCAGTAAGTGAAAATTGGCCAGAATCTCCACTCTCCGGCCAGCCGCCCCGCTAGAGATGTGTGGATTGGGTTTGGCTTTGCTTAATGGCCTGATGACACATTATTTATCTGGCTCACAAATAAAGGTTGATGCCTTGGATGAGGTAGCAGGCAGTGCCCATGGAACTGTATCCAGCAAGGAGTCAGCACCTTCAGGAATGTGTCAGAACAATTTGGGGCAATGATATTCCTTCAATCCACTTGTCAGAATCACTGATTATAATGTTATATGAGCAGCATGTGACTCTGGAGGGCAGAGTTTATGAGCAAATTCCTTCTAGATTACAAAAGCACTAACTCGCATTGTGAAATTGCTGGCTTCATTGTTATCACAATTTAAACAAAAGACAAAATGTTCTTCTAGTTTCAAAACAAACACTCCCGCACAAAATAAATGATTGTACAAGATACCTTATCAAATGTGAAGAATACATTATCCATTATGGAGATGAACAGGGTCACAGTATTGGGATTTTCTTGTGTTTTTTTAATGCTGAAAGTGGCTGATTTTTTTCTAACAGCTTCTACATAAATTGCATCAGACCCTAACCTCATTAGCATTCAAGTACCTTGATTTTTTAGTAAAATAAACACTTCTGCGCTACTTCCCATTTCACCTTCCAACAATAACTTACATTAATATTGCACACATCACATGAAAATCTGTCTCCAAGCAACCTACAGCAATGGGGGGAAGGTGGCCATTGTACAGGTAAAGGAGCAATGAAGGGAGGGGAGACTGAAGTCACAGTTGGGGAGAGAGCTTTGTAGGAGGCTTTTGAAGGCAAGGGAAGGTTTTAGATACTGATGCTGAGTAGTGTTCCATGAGTGCTAAGACACCTTGATCTCAACCAAGTGTCCATTCTTCATCTATAACCCTAGACCATGAGCACTACCAGGGTCTCAAATTGTGAGGAGCACCAAGCCTGGTTTCAGCCAGTGTCCATGCAAAAATGGTCAATGATTAACAATTAGGAGTGGGAACCAGAACTCATTTATCTCCTCTATAAGAAAGAACTTATATTTATATAGCGCCTTTCATGCCCTCAGGACATCCCAAAGCGCTTCACAGCCGATTAAGTATTTTTGAAGTGTAGTCACTGTTGCAATGTAGGGAACAGCAGCAGCCAATTTGTGCACAGCAAGGTCCCACAAACAGCAATTCGATAAGTAACCAATTAAACTGTTTTAGTGATGTTGGTTGAAGGATATGTGTTGTTCAGGACACCGGGAGACCTCCCTTGCTCTTCTTCGAATCATGCCTTGGGATCTATTACATCCACTTGAGAGGGTAGATAGGACCTTGGTTTAACATCTCAACCAAAAGACAGCACCTCCAACAGTACAGCTCTTCCTCAGTACTGCACTGAAGTGTCAGCTGAGATAATTGCCTATAAATTTAATCGTGCCTGAAAAAGGCCAAGCAGGGGGCGGGTGCATGCAGCAACTAATTTCTAGGTCTATAGGTTCAAGTCCTAGGAGTGGGGTTTGAATCCATGACCTTCTGATTCAAGAGGTTAGAGTGCTACCAACTGAGCTAAGGTTGGTGCTATAAGCATATTAAGGCCAGCTGTAAAGCCCTTACTGTCATCTCAGCTAAAGTCCACAACCTCTGAACCTGGAAACTTCTTGGTCTGTGTGATGTTTACATTGCACAAGACCCATACTAGCACCACCGAGTTCCCCAAGAGCAGGTCTTATATAGCTGGCTGAAAGCTAAAGGCAAAACAACCAGGACTGGTTGTCAGGAAGACATGTCTTTAGTGGATCTTCTCAGCTGACTGACTTAGCAAGACCCCCACCCCCCAGTTTCACATTTAGTTTGCTATCAGCTGTGTGGAACCTGTGCTTGGGGAACCTGGTGACACAGGAGCAATATAAAAGCATTTGGTGCTTCACGTTCACTGCTGAGTGTTCAATCTTAGCATTTCGCATACTGAGCAGAATCCAAATTGGAAAAGCTTCTAAATTGTCAACTCAAAATCAGCATAATGTGTAAGTATTGTAAATACATAATCATTGGATACTTAGCAAGATATGGAAACATAAAAATTGATTATACTGATAACTTTCTCACAGTATTGCCCCACAGTCAGTTGGACAGAAAGTATTAGCATTTATACAGCAAAATATAAAATACTGCAGATGTTGGAAATCAAAAATAATAACAAAAATAAGAAAATGCTGGAAACATACAGCAGGCCAGGCAGCATCTAATACGAAAGGAAAAATGTTCAAGTTTCAGCGATAATCCTACAGAACACGTTCAGTCCCGTGGACTTTATCATCAAGAGGGACAAGAGCAGCAAGACAGTGGGAACACCATCACCTCCAAGTTTACAGAAATCCAAATAAAACTGTATCAACATTCATTGGAAAAGGGCATTTTTCTTTGTAATTATCTGATTCCATCAAGCTGCTGCTCATGGATAGCCTGGCGTATAAAGCAAGGTTGTGATGTTCAGCTGCTAACCTGGCCCGTCCCCTCAGGCCATTGCTCAGGTACTCATTATGGGGAAATGGTCTCACTGGGCACAACTAGGGTATGTTGCTGTTGAACTTCTGATGACTTCTAAAGTGAATCAAGTGTAGCAGCTCTGGCTGATCTATTGCCTCCCTTGAGGTCGCTCATTCTGTCCCCACGACTGAGGTCAGCTGATTCAGTACAGGCCTGGGCTCAAACCTGGGATCTTCCCAGTCTGTAATAAAAAGAGAAAATGCTGGAAACTCTCAGCAGGTCAGGCAGCATCTGTGGAGTGAGAAACAGAGTTAACGTTTCAGGTTGATGACCTCTCGTCAGAACTTCCCAGTCTGTATTGCGCAGGACAGCGGAAACCATCTGCCATTGGCTAACTTTACCTAGAACTTGGAGTAATTTGGATCCAAGTTTTGGTAGTGGAGAAACTTAGGTCAAGTAGCACTGCCTATAGGGCAGAACAATACTAAGGTTGACAAGAGTAGGAGAGAAGATGAGATACAACACAATGTAATGAATTGGTTGGGGTGCGAGCAGGCAATATTACAGAGATGGAAGTAGACAGTCTATGGGCTGGATTTTGAATGACCCGTGGAGTCGGGTTTGGAGGTTGGGGGGGTGTTAAAGTTGCAGATTCGGGGGTCCCGACCCCATCCCGACTCCAACCCGCCTCCATGCCAGTTTCTCTGGCGGCGGGTACCCAACCTGGTCTGAGACCCGACTCCCCAAGGCGGGAAGGGATTAGTGACAATTAACTGCCTGTTAACAGGTAGTTAACAGGCAGTTTTTTGCATAATCCCTATTTTAAAAACAAAAGTGTGGGCTTTCCGACAGGTGGCAAACACTCCAAGTTAGCGAGGCAGGCCGTGGGTCTGCAGGGGTTGGAGGGGTCGATATGTCCGGTGGGCAGGTGAGTGATGGGTGCATGTGTGCAGAGGTAAGTGTGTAAGGTAAGTGCTAAGTGTTGGAAAAAGTTTTACTTACCTTAACTTCCTCCTGCAGGTGTCAGCCCTTCAGTTCTCGGGAGTTAGAAATCTCACCGGCACAGAAAGCAGGAAAGCCGTGGACTTGTCAAAAACAGCAGCCTTCTGGTTTCTGTGCTGGAATAATTTCTAACTCAGCCTGAAAGGAAGGACTGAAGTTAGAAATCATATTGTGAGTGTTTGACAGCTTCACAGAGCTGTCAAGCGCTGATATTTCATCTGTCAAAAGCACTTGACAGATGAAATGTCAATCTGTGAGGTCACTTGTTGCCGGGTGGCCCTTAATTGGCCTGCTGAGGCCCACTGGGCGGGCTCAACAAGGTCAATCAAGGGAAAATACAGTGGGTTGGCCACATCTCGATGGAGGCGGGTTCACAAGCCAGAATGTGTGATTCCCGACCCCAACACGACTCCAACTTCAAAATCCAGCCCTATGTGTTGGAAAGGATTTGGGATTGAAAGCTCAGCTTGCAGTCAGATGGGTTTTCACCCGACATTAAACACTGGTGACAAACATAGTCATCTTTAGTGCCAAATATTTGTCAGGCTTTCTGATGTTTAGGTCACATTTTTCAAATCGAAATCCCAATGTAACCAGATTTGTAAAAGACACTTTTAGAGTATATTATCTGAAGATAAGTGTTTGTTCCAGAACTAGTCATAGCTTGACTACAACCAGTTAGTGAAGCATGAAGCAATCTCAGACACATACACATGTACCTGTGGCGGATCGCCACCTAAACGGACATAACCCACTTTTCCGTCTGTGGACAATATATCGGTGAACCTTCCCTTTAAGGCACCTTACCTTTAAGACAGGAGTGGGCGGGGCTTCAGGGTTTTTCCAGAGAATTCTGGGAGCGGCTTTCTCAGCCACTTTGTGTGCCATGCAGTGAATTAAAGTTTCTTGTTTTCCACATATGGATTCAGCCTCCATTCGTGTTTCGCGGCAGCCTCAACATTGGTGACCCCGACGCTCAGAACGTATTCCGAGCACTACAATGGCGGACACGAACACAGTTTCCGTGAAACTGCCGGAGTTTTGGGAAAACCAGCCCGAAGCCTGGTTTCTCCAAGCTGAATCTCGCTTCCGGCTGCGAAATATCACCACAGATGGGACGAAGTACGACTATCTCGTCACATCACTCAGTAGCGCCGCAGTTTCGAAGGTTTGGACAACGCTGCAGAACCCACCAGAGGAAGGCAAGTACGCACATCTCAGGACAGCGCTCCTTAAAAAATTTACGGCCTCGGCATATCAGCGAAACTGCCACCTCTTCGACCTTCCAGGCCTCGGTGATGCCTCACCGTCAGACCTCCTCTCCCACATGCTCTCCCTCACCGACGAGAGCCCACCCGGATCCCTCTTCCGCACGCTGTTCATCCGCCAGCTCCCTCTCAGCATCCGCCCAGCGATCGTGGCGTCCGGCCTCACGAACCTGGAAGCCCTGGCCGATGAGGCCGACAAGCTGCTGTCCGCTCACTCCAGCCGCGACGTCACTCCGGACCTGGCAGCCAATGCCTGGGCGCGCCCCTCACCATCCAGCACGCGGCCACAAGGGCCTGTCACCAGGCCCACGGGGCCTTCACGCCCCACTAACCCGGGCCACTGTTACTACCACGCACAGTTCGGCGCCAGGGCACAACGGTGCACACCTCCCTGCTCTTTCAAGTCCGCCCCCGTACCAGCCCCCGCGATGGCCGTGGGCCACGCGGGCTCCCTGCTGTTCGTTACGGATGACAAAACCGGCCGCCGGTTCCTGTGCGACACTGGGGCTCAGCACAGCATCATCCCGGCCTCCTCCCTCGACATCCAAAAGGGCGAACGAGGACCGGCGCTGGCTGCTGCTAACGGCTCGGAAATCCGGACGTATGGCACCCGGACAGTCACCCTTGACCTCGCTGGTCGCTGCTACCGATGGGAGTTCGTCACTGCCAAGGTGCTCTCCCATCTCATCGGCGCAGATTTCCTGTGCGCCCACGGCCTACTGGTAGACATCCCCCGTCACCGCCTCGTGGACATGAACACCATGTCCCCCATCCTGGGCGCCATGGCCCCCCGTCAACCCGCCGACATGGCGTCACAGTGCCACGCCCGGGCCACGGATGACTACTCGGCACTCCTGGCCGAATTCCCAGCGCTTACCAATCCGACCTTCTCCGCGGAGGCCGCCAAACACGGGGTGGAACACTTCATCCCCACCACAGGCCCCCCAGTGTACGCCCACGCCCGCAGGCTGGACCCGGCCAAACTGGAGATTGTGCGGACCGAGTTTGCCACCATGGAACAGCTCGGCATCATCCGCCGCTCCAACAGTCCCTGGGCCTCCCCACTCCACATCGCCCCCAAACCAGGCGGAGGTTGGCACCCCCGCGGGGATTACCACCGCCTCAATGACGCCACCACCCCTGATCGGTACCCCGTGCCGCACATTCAGGACTTCTCGGCTAGACTGGCCGGCCGCTCAGTCTTTTCCAAGGTCGACCTGGTGCGCGGCTACCACCAAGTCCCCGTCCACCCCGCGGACGTCCCCAAGACAGCCGTAATCACCCCCTTCGGCCTGTTCGAGTTCCTGCGGATGCCCTTCGGCCTCAAAAACGCGGCCCAGGCATTCCAACGGCTCATGGACTCGGTCCTTCGGGACCTGAAGTTCCTGTTCGTCTACCTGGACGACATCCTGGTAGCCAGTTCCTCCAAGCAGGAACACCTCGAACACCTTCGCATCCTGTTCGGGCGCCTCAGCGACCACGGGCTCATCCTCAGCCCAGCCAAATGCCAGTTCGGCCTGGACAAGATCGACTTCCTCGGCCACCACATCACCCATGCTGGGGCCATTCCCCTGCCCACCAAGGTGCAGGCCGTCCAACAATTTCCCCGCCCCACCACCATCAAAGGCCTCCAGGAGTTCCTCGGGATGGTGAACTTCTATAACCGCTTCATCCCCAAAGCGCCGTCCCTCATGAGGCCCCTGTATGAAGCCCTCCGGGGCAGGAGCGGCAAGATGGCAGTCGAATGGACGGCAGACGCGTCAGCCGCCTTCGATTCCACCAAGACCGTGCTCGCCAATGCCACCCTGCTCGCGCACCCACGGCCCAATGCCAGGGTAGCGCTCACAACGGACGCCTCCGACCACGCGGTCGGCGCCGTGTATGAGCAGTGGGTCGATGGCGCCTGGCAACCACTTGCCTTCTTCAGCCGCCAACTACGCCCCCCGGAGGTCAAGTACAGCACCTTCGACCGCGAGCTCCTCGCGCTGTTCCTGGCGGTCCGCCATTTCCGGTTTTTGCTTGAGGGCCACCCCTTCACGGCGTTTGTCGACCACAAGCCCCTGACATTCGCAATAGCAAAGACAACCGACCCCTGGTCCGCCAGGCAGCAGCGCCAGCTCGCGGCAGTGTCTGAGTTCACCACGGACATCCAACACGTCTCCGGCCGAGACAATGTGGTAGCCGACTGCCTATCCCGCCCCGCCATCCACGCCGCACACCTAGCAGTCGACTACGCTCAACTCGCAGCAGACCAGATCACTGACCCTGATCTGCTCTCCGCACCCACCAACCTACCAGGGCTACGCCTGGCCGACGTCGCCTGTGCCCGACCGCAGTCATGGTCAAGTGCGACATATCCCTATGTCAACCTCGGCCCGTCGACCCAGCGTCCTGGCGCCGCCGGGTATTCGACATTCTCCACAACCTCTCCCACCCCGGCGCCCGCGCATCCATCAAATTGGTAGCCAACCGCTTCGTCTGGCGCGGCCTTCGCAAGGATGTGCGTACTTGGGCCAACTCCTGCCGAGCCTGCCAACGGGCCAAGGTACAGCAACACACGAAAGCACCCCTCGAGGAGTTTACCGTCCCCTCGCGGAGATTCAACCACATCCACGTGGACATCGTCGGGCCCCTGCCGCCGTCGCAAGGCCACACGCACTTGCTGACCATCGTTGACCGCACCACACACTGGCCTGAGGCAATTCCACTGACCTCTACCACCACCGCCGACACCGCCAGAGCCTTCGTCAGCACCTGGGTCGCACGGTTCGGCGTCCCCTCCGACATGACATCGGACAGAGGTCCGCAATTTACCTCTGAACTCTGGACCGCCATTACACGCAATCTCGGGGTGACCATTCACCGCACCACAGCATACCACCCCCAAGCCAACGGACTGTGTGAGCGGTTCCACAGATCATTGAAGGCATCTCTTCGAGCCAGCCTCCAAGACGGCGCCTGGACCGACCGACTTCCGTGGGTCCTCCTCGGCCTGCGCACCGTGGTTAAAGAAGACCTCCACGCATCAGCAGCAGAGCTCGTGTACGGTCAGCCGCTGCGCATACCCGGCGAGTTCCTGCCCACCGCCACGACACCCTGGTCAGCCGACCAGCAACGCCACGACTTCGCCTCACCGGCGCTGCAGTTCGCCCCGGTGCCCATTGCCCGACACGGCGAATCCACTTCACACGTCCCACTAAGCCTGCACCAGGCACGGTTTGTTTTCGTCCGGCACGACGCCCACCGCGGACCCCTTCAACCCCCGTACGACGGGCCCTACAAGGTGCTACAGGCTGGGGACAAATTTTTCACCCTGCAAGTGGGCGACAGGACCGAATAAGTGTCGGTTGACCGACTCAAGCCAGCACACTCGGAGCCCAGTGAGCAGGTCCCTGTAGCTCGTCCACCTCCACGCGGCTGACCTGCCCTCAAGCCGGTTCACCCGGCTGCTCCACGCCCGGCCGTTCCACGTCCACCAGCGTCCTACAAGAGCCGCTCCGGCCGGCCCATCAGACCGCCGCACCGTCTCGTCCACACCTCCTAAGCGGATTCTGGGGGGAGCTGTGTGGCGGATCACCACCTAAACGGACAAGGCACCTTACCTTTAAGACAGGAGTGGGCGGGGCTTCAGGGTTTTTCCAGAGAATTCTGGGAGCGGCTTTCTCAGCCATTTTGTGTGCCATGCAGTGAATTAAAGTTTCTTGTTTTCCACATATGGATTCAGCCTCCATTCGTGTTTCGCGGCAGCCTCAACATACCTGTCATTTTTATCAAGGGCGTTTTGGAAGAACTCTCCCATCCTGTGATCAAAACAATCGGCATCTAATTTGCTAATTGTTATCTTGCTTGCTTGAGTAATTCACAAGAAGGATGGCTCAATAGATAATGGGACGACATCATCACATTGGGAGTGTCTTTCTAACATTAAGTGCTGTTTTGCAAGGTAACAGTTCCAGGTGATGTGATCCTTTTAACTAATTTATTGCAGACCCGGTTCTGCAATATTGCCTCAGGGTCCAAGCGCTGCCCCTTTTTACGCTGAAATTGTACTTCATTCCCACCGGAACAACGACAACTTGCATTTGAAAAATCGGGAACCCAACGAAATCCACCTCGAGCACGTCAACGTCTGGTTTTAATGAGGCGAGTTGCGCGGGGAGGGCGACTAACCTGCTCTTGAGAGGCGGGTTAGTAATTTAAATATGCTAATGAGGCTGCGTACCACAAATTTTTACAGACTTTCAGTTTAAGTGCTGCAAGCCAGGTTTCTCAGGGCTCAGGAAACCCGACAGCTGAATGGAGGCGCGCAAGGTCAGATCCGGCAAGTAAGTGCCTTTCCAGCACTGCTTGTGGGCCAGGAGGAGCAGGAGTGCTTCCCCCCAGCCCCTCAAGCAAACTTCCTGTAATCTGCTTCCACCCCTACCGTGATCCGAACCCCCCTCCCAGCGATCTCCCCCAACCCACTATCTGTTCAACCACCTGGCCCCAATCTACCCCGACATCCACAATCTCCCCCTGACCTCCCCAAGCTCCCCCCGACCTCCCCAATCTCCCCCGACCTCCATGATCTCCCCCCGACCTCCCGAAGCTCCCCCGACCTCCCCAATCTCCCCCCGACCTCCACAATCTCCCCCCGACCTCCCCCATCTCCCCCCGACCTCCCCAATCTCCCCCTGACCTCCCCCATCTCCCCCCGACCTCCCCCATCTCCCCCTTACCTCCCCAATCTACCCCGACATCCACAATCTCCCCCCGACCTCCCCAAGCTCCCCCCGACCTCCCCAATCTCCCCCGACCTCCATGATCTCCCCCGACCTCCCGAAGCTCCCCCGACCTCCCCAATCTCCCCCCGACCTCCCCAATCTCCCCCGACCTCCACGATCTCCCCCCGACTTCCCCAATCTCCCCCCGACCTCCCCAATCTCCCCCGACCTCCACGATCTCCCCCCGACCTCCCCAATCTCCCCCCGACCTCCCCAATCTCCCCCGACCTCCATGATCTCCCCCCGACCTCCCCAAGCTCCCCCCCCGACCTCCCCAATCTTCTCCTGACCTCTCCAATCTCCCCCGACCTCCACGATCTCCCCCCGACCTCTCCAAGCTCCCCCCGACCTCCCCCATCTCCCCCTTACCTCCCCAATCTCCCCCCGACCTCCACAATCTCCCCCCAACCTCCCCCATCTCCCCCCGACCTCCCCAATCTCCCCCCGACCTCCCCAATCTCCCCCCGACCTCCCCCATCTCCCCCGACCTCCCCCATCTCCCCCTTACCTCCCCAATCTCCCCCCGACCTCCACGATCTGCCCCCGACCTCCCCAATCCCTCCCCGATCTCCCCCGACCTCCACGATCTCCCCCCGACCTCCACGATCTCCCCCCGACCTCCCCGATCTCCCCCCGACGTCCACGATCTCCCCCCGACCTCCACGATCTCCCCCCGACCTCCACGATCTCCCCCGACCTCCACGATCTCCCCCCGACCTCCCCAATCTCCCCCCAACCTCCACGATACCCCCCCCCCCCTCAGATGTTCAGCAAAGCGATCACCCAATCTGCATTTGGTCTCCCAGTTGTAGAGGAGACCACATCATGAGCAGGAATACTGCATACTAAGTTGAAAGTTATAGTTATCGTTCACCTGCCACTAACAACAACAACAACAACTTGCATTTATATAGCGCCTTTAACGTAGTACATGTCCCAGGGTGCTTCACAGGATTGTTATCAAGCATAATTTGACACCAAGCCACATAAGGAGATATTAGGACAGGTGACCAAAAGCTTGGTCAAAGAGGTTGGTTTTATGGGGCATCTTAAAGGAGGAGAGAGAGGCGGTTTAGGGGGGGAATTCCAGAGCTTAGGGCCTAGCTGCTGTTGATAGCAGAGCTGAAGGAAAATTTTTGGCACAAATAGCTTTAGTTGGGCACAAAAGGGACAAAGCCTAGCCGATTGTATTTGTAAAGCAAATCCCAAAAGTTCCGATGTTACAAGTGATGTCAGCTTGCAGCCCACACATTTTTCCAACAGCATTGTTCTATTTCAACAGCACTGAAAGCAAATACAGTGCGTTAATAGCAAATGTTAAAGCAGTTTCTCCCCACTGAGTAAAATGGGTTGGGTGTAGCGTGGATCCTGGGAGAAGATGCCAGCGAATGATTCATTTACTTATTACTCAATGCCCTCAATTGCTGTGACATCATAAATGACTATGTAAATACTAAAGTGAAATTTAAATACAGGAAACAGGCCCAGTGGGGAAATAGTGCTTAATTTTAATAGAGCACATGACCCAGAACCATAGCCAGCATTGAGACAACACTGGAAGACACCACAATAAATATTTTTCTTTGCAACAAAAGTAATTGTTTCCCGTTGTGTAGAGAGACCGAGAAAAGGTCCAATCTCCTAAATATAAGAACATAAGAAATAGGAGCAGGAGTAGGCCATTCGGCCCCTCGAGCCTGCTCTGCCATTCAATAAGATCATGGCTGATCATCGACCTCAACTCCACTTTCCCGCCTGATCTCCATATCCCTTGATTCCCCTAGAGTCCAAAATTCTATCTCAGCCTTGAATATACTCAAAGACTCAGCATTCACAGCCCTCTGAGGCAGAGAATTCCAAAGATCCACAACCCTCTGAGTAAATATGCTGCGCTGTATTGGTCCTGTTCTCAACCCTAGTCAGTGTGGACAGGTTAACAGGCAGGGAAGGGCTTTCAGTGTCCCTCCCTCTCCATGCAGATAGGCCTATTGGGGCACTGGTTTCTAGTTATTTACAACCCATTCTCAAGCCTTGCTTTCTGAGGCAACTAATTTATGTGAATGAAGAAGCAGCCAAGTACCGAAGATGCAAGCTGTAGCCAAACCGGTGAGATTCTCAGCCTTCAGAAGCTTTGGCTGTTACAGATACTCCTTTTATTCTGTTTGATTCAAATTATGCCAGTCAAACAATTTATGAGAAAGAAAAAGACTTGCATTGATGTAGCGCCTTTGGCATCCTCAAGATGTCTCAAAGCGCTTTTTGAAGTGTGGTCACTGTTGCTTTGTAGGCAAACTTTTTTTTTATTCGTTCCTGGGATGTGGGCGTCGCTGGCAAGGCCAGCATTTATTGCCCATCCCTAGTTGCCCTTGAGAAGGTGGTGGTGAGCCGCCTTCTTGTACCGCTGCAGTCCCTGTGGTGAAGGTACTCCCACAGTGCTGTTAAGAAGGAAGTTCCAGGATTTTGACCCAGTAATGATGAAGGATTGGCGATATACTTCCAAGTCGGGATGGTGTATAACTTGGAGGGGAACTTGGGGTGGTGGTGTTCCCATGTGCCTACTGCCCTTGTCCTTCTAGGTGGTAGAGGTTGCGGGTTTGGGAGGTGCTGTCGAAGAAACATAGAAACATAGAAGATAGGAGCAGGAGTAGGCCATTCGGCCCCTCTAGCCTGCTCCGCCATTCAATGCGATCATGGCTGATCATCCAAATTCAGAACCCTGTCCCTGCTTTCTCCCCATATCCCTTGATCCCTTTAGCCTTAAGAAATATATCCAACTCCTTCTTGAATATATTTAATGAATTGGCCTCTACTGCTTTCTGTGGTAGAGAATTCCACAGGTTCACCACTCTCTGGGTGAAGAAATTCCTCCTCATTTCTGTCCTAAATGGCTTACCCCTTATCCTTAGACTGTGACCCCTGGTTCTGGACTCCCCGACCATCGGGAACATCCTTCCTGCATCTAGTCTGTCCAGTCCTTTCAGAATTTTATAAGTTTCAATGAGATCCCCTCTCATTCTTCTAAACTCCAGCGAGTATAAGCCCAATCGACCCAATCTCTCCTCATACGTCATTCCTGCCATCCCAGGTATCAGCCTTGGCGAGTTGCTGCAGTGCATCTTGTAGATGGTACACACAGCAGCCACGGTGCGCCGGTGGTGGAGGAAGTGAATGTTTAAGGTGGTGGATGGGGTGCCAATCAAGCGGGCTACTTTGTCCTGGATAGTGTCGAGCTTCTTGAGTGTTGTTGGAGCTGCACTCATCCAGACAGAGAGTATTCCGTCACACTCCTGACTTGTGCCTTGTAGATGGTAGAAAGGCTTTGGGGAGTCAGGAGGTGAGACACTCGCCGCAGAATACTCAGCCTCTGACCTGCTCTTGTTGCTACAGTATTTATGTGGCTGGTCCAGTTAAGTTTCTGGTCAATGGTGACCCCCAGGATGTTGATGTTGGGGTATTCGGCGATGGTAATGCCGTTGAATGTCAAGGGGTGGTGATTAGATGCTCGCTTGTTGGAGATAGTCATTGCCTGGCACTTGTGCAGCGCGAATGTTACCTGCCACTTATCAGCCCAAGCCTGAATGTTGTCCAGGTCTTGCTGCATGCGGGCATGAACTGCTTCATTATCTGAGGAGTTGCAAATGGAATTGAACACTGTGCAATCATCAGCGAACATCCACACTTCTGACCTTATGATGGAGGGAAGGTCATTGATGAAGCATCTGAAGATGGTTGGGCCTAGGACAATGCCCTGAGCAACTCCTGCAGTGATGTCCTGGGGATGAGATAATTGACCTCCAACAACCACAATGATCTTCCTTTATGCTAGGTACGACTCCAGCCAGTGAAGAGTTTTCCCCCTGATTCCCATTGACTTTAATTTTACTAGGGCTCCTTGATGCTACACTCGGTCAAATGCTGCCTTGATGTCAAGGGCAGTCACTCTCACCTCACCTCTGGAATTTAGTTCTTTGTCCATGTTTGGACCAAGGCCGTAATGAGTTCTGGAGCCGAGTGGCCCTGGCAGATCCCAAACTGGGCATCAGTGAGCAAGTAGGTTCAACATAGAGTTCAACAATTTCAGATCAGAACCCCGGCCCCCATCACATATATATATATTTTTATTTTATTTTTTATCCACCCTTTTGTTTGGACTTTTTTCCTTCCCTCCCAGAAGCTGGCAGCTGTCCTTCATTCTGCCAGCGCATTTCACACTTCATCTAGAGCCATCCTCTGTTCCTCAACCTGTCACATTACCACCTCCTCTTGCCTTGAATATCTCTTAATGTCTCTCAATGTCTCTTAATCTCTCCTGCTTTCTATCCTATCACTGACCTTCCCTTTTGTTCTTTCATCCCCTCCCCCTTTTCCCAGCATTATACTTGCTTTAAAATCTATTTCATTTCCTGCTTTTTTCCAGTTCTGACGAAAGGTCTTCGACCTGAAACGTTAACTCTGTTTCTCTCTCCACGGATGCTGCCTGGCCTGCTGAGTTTTTCCAGCGTTTTCTGTTGTTATTTCGGTTTTTCCCTCATGTTGGTTCTCTCACCACCTGTCGCAGGCCCAGACTGGCAGTTATGTCCTTCAGGACTCGGCCAGCTTGGTCAGTAGTGCTGCCACCGAGCCACTCTTGGTGATGGACATTGAATTCCCCACCCAGAGTACATTCTACCCTCAGTGCTTCTTCCAAGTGGTGTTCAACATGGAGGAGTAGATTCATCAGCTGAGGGAGGGTGGTATGTGGTAATCAGCTGGAGTTTTCCTTGCCCATGCTTGACCTGAAGCCATGAGACTTCATGGGGTCTGGAGTCAATGTTGAGGACTCCCAGGGCCACTCCCTCCCGACTGTATACCACTGTGCTGCCACCCCTGGTAGGTCTGTCCTGCCTGTGGGGCTTAGCGACCAATCTATGCATAGTAAAATATCCACAAACAGCAATGAGATAAATGGCTAGTTAATCAGTTTTGATAGTGTTGGTTGATGGATAAATATTGGCCAGGACTTCGGGAGAACTCCCCTGCTCTTCTTCAACTAATGTCATGGGATTTTTACATTCACCTGAACAGGCAGAAAGGACCTTGGTTTGACATCTCATACAGAAGACAATGCAACACTCCCTTATACAGCATTAGACTGCCTAGATTATGTGCTCAAGTCCTGAGATAAGTGCACATATATTAAAAGTTGAAGGTGATCGTTCAGAAATTAAGAGTAACGAACTCGAAATGAGCATGCCTTCTTCCAGCTTCAAACGTAGCTTGACTTGCATCAATTCTTCTTCTCATTGATGTCTGTAGGAATTTGCTGACGCAGAATGTGCTCCTGACATGACAATAGATACTCCAAAAAATAGCACCTCATTGTGTGAAACACTTTGTGAATTTTCACTAACGTGATAAGCTGCTGTATAAATGCAAGCTTTTTTTATAGTTACGTTGACACTTAGAAAATCATAATATGATTAGGCAGAGTCAACATGGTTTTATGAAAAGGAAATCATGTTTAACAAATTTATTAGCGTTTTTTGAAGATGTAACTAGCAGGATAGATAAAAGGGAACCAGGTGATGTAGTATATTTGAATTTTCAAAAGGCATTCGATAAGGTGCCACATAAAAGGTTGCTACGCAAGATAAGGGCTCATAGGAGTGGAGGTAATATAGTAGCATGGATAGAGGATTAGTTAACGGACAGAAAACAGAGAGTAGGGATAAACAGGTCATTTTTAGATTGGCAGGCCGTAACGAGTGGGGCACCTCAAGGATCAGTGCTGGGGCCTCAGCCATTTACAATCTATATTAATGACTTGGATGAAGGGACTGAGTGTAATGCATCCAAGTTTGCTGACGATACAAAGCTAGGTGAGACAGTAAGCTGTGAGGAGGACACAAAGAGCCTGCAAAGGGATATAAACAGGTTAAGTGAGTGGGCAATAAGGTGGCAGATGGAGTATAATGTGTGGAAATGTGAGGTTATTCACTTTGGTAGGAAGAATAGAAAAACAGAATATTTTTTAAATGTTGAGAAACTATTAAATGTTGGTGTTCAGAGAGATTTAGGTGTCCTAGTACAAGAAACACAGAGGGCTGGATTTTGATACTGGGGACGTGATGGAGTCGGGACTCCCACTTTTTGGGTTGTAGACCCGCCTCCATCGACTTGTGGCCAACCCATTGTATTTTCCCTTGATTGACCTTGTTGAGCCCGCCCAGTGGGCTCAGCAGGCCAATTAAGGGCCACCCAGCAACAGGTGACGTCACAGATTGACATTTCATCTGTCAAGAGCTTTTGACAGATGAAATATCAGCGTTTGACAGCTCTGTGAAGCTGTCAAACACTGACAATTTGTCTTCTAACTTGAGTCCTTCCTCTCAGGCTGAGTTAGAAATCATTCCAGCACAGAAAACAGAGGCTGAAACTTTTGACAGCACCACGGCCTTTCTGCTTTCTGTGCCGGTGAGATTTCTGACTCCCGAGAACTGAAGGGCTGACACCTGCAGGAGGAAGTTAAGGTAAGTAAAACTTTTTCCCACACTTTGCACTTACCTTACACACTTACCTCTGCACACATGCACCCATCACTCACCTGCCCACCGGACACATCGGCCCCTCCAACCCCTGCAGACCCACGGTCTGCCTCACTAACTTGGCGTGTTTGGCACCTGTCGGGAAGCCCACATTTCAGCTTTCAAAATAGGGATTAGGCAAAAAACTGCCTGTTAACTACCTGTTAACAGGCAGTTATTTGTCACTAATCCCCTTCCCGCCTCGGGGAGGCGGGTCTCAGAACAGGTCGGGTACCCGCCGCCAGAGAAACTGGCATGGAGGTGGGTTGGGGGCGGGATGGGGTCGGGACCCCCGAATCTGCAACTTTAACCCCCGCCCCCCCGCCTCCAAACCCGCCTCCATGGGTCAATGAAAATCCAGCCCAGAGAGTTAGCATGCAGGTACAGCAAGCAATTAGGAAGACAAATGGCATGTTGGCCTTTATTGCAAGGGGGTTGGAGTACAAGAGTAAGGAAGTCTTGCTACAATTGTACAGGGCTTTGGTGAGACCACACCTGGAGTACTGTGCACAGTTTTGGTCTCCTTATCTAAGAAAGGGCATACATGCCTTAGAGGTGGTGCAACGAAGGTTTACTAGATTGATCCCTGTGATGAGTGATCTCTGCGATGTGCGGGTTGTCCTATGATGAAAGATTGAGTAGATTGGGCCTATACTTTCTGGAGTTTAGAAGAATGAGAGGTGATCTCATTGAAACATATAAGATTCTGAGGGGGATTGACAGGGTAGATGCTGAGAGATTGTTTCCCATGGCTGGAGAGTCTCAGGATAAGGGGTTGACCTTTTAAGACTGAGATGAGGAGGAATTTCTTCACTCAGAGGGTTGTGAATCTTTGGAATTCTCTGCCCCAGAGGGCTGTGGATGCTCAGTCATTGAGTATATTCAAGGTTGAGATCGATAGATTTTTGGACTCTAGGGGAATCGAGGGATATGGGGATCAGGCGGGAAAGTGGAGTTGGGGTCGAAGGTCAGCCATGATCTTATTGAATGGCGGAACAAGTTCGAGGGGCCGAATGGCTGACTCCTGCTCCTAATATTTATGTTCTTATGTGCTAGTGTCCTGAGGTCATGAAAGGCGCTACATAAATGCAAGTTCTTTCTTTCTACTTTGCCTCCACTATTTAATTTTTGCAGGAAGGTTCTACATAAATACTCCCTGATCCACAGAGATTATTAGATGTGTTTGAGCACAATCCATGTCAGTGTAAGCCTCATTGATTATACAGCTCAATCCTTTTCTATCAAATTAGCATCACATAATAACAACAGCTTGCAGTGATGCAGCACCTTAACCCTAAAAACACTTCCTAAGGCCCTTCATGGAGGTGTGATGAGACAAAAAAAAATCTCATTTGCTTCTTAGTTTTAAAATTCCTGAAAACTCCATCCACTTTTGGCTAACACTGGAATGACCTGAACACGACTGAAAGCGACCGACCAAATTAGCTGAACTCTGTATTACTGGCGCATCCGGCAATAATAAATCATATACTGCAACTTGGAAACCTGGGTCAGTAGGCTAATCAGAGGAAACAAGACAGGCAGAGAAACTATTTTGTAATCTTCAAAATCCTGGAACTGTAGTGCTTTTTTCTTGTGCTTATGAACAGCAAATGGAATAGAACTAGAAAGAAAGACTTGCATTTCTATAGCACCTTTCACGACCTCAGGATGTCCCAAAGCGCTTTACAGATAATTAATACTTTTTGAAGTGTAGTCACTGCTGTAATGTAGGAAATACAGCAGCCAATTTGTGCACAGCAAGCTCCCACAAACAACAATGAAATAATGACCAGTTAATCTGTTTTAATAACGTTGCCAGAACACCGGGGATAAGTCCCCTGCTCTTCTTCAAAATAGTGCCATAGGATCTTTTACATCCACCTGAGAGAACAGACGGGGCCCCAATTTATCGTCTCATCCAAAAGAGAGCACCTCTGACAGTGCAGCACTCCCTCGGTACTGTGTCAGTCTAGATTTTTGTGCTCAAGTCTCTGGAGTGGGATTTCGAACCCACAACCTTCTGACTCAGAGAGGAGGGTGCTACCCACAGAGCCACAGCCAGCAAGCCACTTTGTGCTGGCGTGAACTGTTTGTAAGAGCCATTCACTTAGCCCCAGACCCCGACCCTTGCCCCGACACTTGGTTATGCACTGCTGCTTCTGCCAGGGACTTCCAGGTCCTGCCAACCCTCTGCATCATAAACAAACCCCCAACCTCCCTCCCCTGGTGCTTCTGGTGATCTTGAATTTAAATCCTCTAGTTATCAACTCACTGATGAGTGGAAATAGTTTCTCCCCCCCTGTATATCTTCACAATTGTGGAAATCTCTATCAGATCTTTAACAACAACAACAACTTGTATTTATATAGCCCCTTTAACTTAGTAAAATGTTTCAAGGCACTTCACAGGAGCGTTATCAAACAAAATTTGACACCAAGCCACATAAGGAGATATTAGGGCAGATGATCAAAAGCTTAGTCAAAGAGGTAGGTTTTAAGGAGTGTCTTAAAGGAGGGGAGAGAGGTAGCGAGGCGGAGAGGTTTAGGGAGGGAATTCCAGAACTTAGGGCCCAGGCAGCTGAAGGCATGGCCACCAATGGTGGAGCGATTAAAATCGGGGATACTCAAGAAGCCAGGGGCTGGAGGAGATTACAGAGATAGGGAAGGGCGAGGCCATGGAGGGATTTGAAAGCAAGGATGAGAATTTTAAAATTGAGGCGTTGCTTAACCGGGAGCCAATGTAGGTCAGCGAGCACAGGGGAGACAGGTGAACGGTAAAACACAAATATTAATAAGTAGATGTCTTTGAAATCCATGTTGATTAAAGGAAGATTTTGATTATGAGACTTACAATAAACACAAAGCTTTTATTATCTAAGCACATTGTGGGATTGTACAATTGAGAACTCTGTGCCGAACAAATCCATTCCTTTTTCTGGTTATCCTTACAATGCAGCCCTGCAGAACGTATGGAGAATGAATCAATGCTTAACCAAATGTTTCCAATACCAGGGTATTCATTAACCAACGTACACAAACGTTAAACAACATCAACATTGATATATTATGCAGTTATCTTGTGTTGCTGACAGCAAGTTTTATTTCTCACATTATTCAAAGCACAGCCAATGAGGAAGGAACTCAGCAACTTAAAGTAGAAATGGTCAGTTATTGTTCTGCCATCTCTTCCAGTGTCACTCAGTCTCTGCACTGAATGTTTCTTCAGCCTTGGAGACTTCCTGTGAAAGTAAGCCATCCTGATGTGAAAAATAAGTAAATGTAGAGATTGGTGCAAAATTGTACCCTCATATAGGACCAATTTATCATAAACAGTGTTAGCCGTGGCTCAGTGGGTCTCACTCTCACCCGAGTCAGAAGGTGGTGGGTTCAAGTTCCTACTCCAGAGACTTGAAGCACAAAATCTAGGCAGACACACCAGTCCAGCATTGAGGGAGTACTGCACCTTTGGAAGTGTCATCTTTGGGATGAGACATTAAACCGAGGCCCCGTCTGCTCTCTCAGACGGAGGTAAAAAATTGCAAAACACTATTCGAAGAGCAGGGGAGTTCTCCCCAGTGTCCTGGCCAACCTTTATCCCTTAAGCAACACCTAAAACAGATGATGGGTAATTTATTTCATTGCTGTTTGTGGGAACTTGCTGTGCGCAAAGATGAGCGGGAGCCCAGGAGAGCGCAAGAGTTCAGCGCTACTAAAGATGAGCGGGAGCCCAGGAGAGAGCGAGAGTTCGGAGCTACTAAAACAGCGGGAGCCCAGGAGAGAGCGAGAGTTCGGAGCTACTAAAACAGCGGGAGCCCAGGAGAGAGCGAGAGTTCGGAGCTACTAAAACAGCGGGAGCCCAGGAGAGAGCGAGAGTTCGGAGCTACTAAAACAGCGGGAGCCCAGGAGAGCGGGCACAACAGACCGGTGAGTTTAAGAAGTAAAAAGTAATCGAAGTGTGACATCACCAGAAAGCAGGTAAGTGATTGGTTGGTGAGTATTTCTATATTTCTCGCTTTTTTTCCAAACTTGGGAGTCTAAATTTAAGTGCCTTGGTGTAGATTAAAAGATATACGTGTTCCAAATTTTAAAACTAATTAGTTAATTAATTGAGATGGGAGACCAGGCAATGTGTTGTTGTTGTTGCATGTGGGAGCTGGTGGACACCATTGAGGTCCATGGCAACCACATCTGCAGCAAATGTTGGCTGCTCGAGGAACTTCGGCTCAGAGTTGATGAGCTGGAGTCCGAGCTTCAGACACTGCGACACATTAGGGAGGGGGAGCGTTACCTGGACGCTAAGTTCCAGGAGGCAGTCACACCCACTAGAGTAATTACTTCCAATTTGGCCCATGGTCAGGAACAGGAGGGTGTGACTACAAGCGAGGCAGGTATTGGGATCCAGGAGGCAGTGATGGAGGAGCCTCAGCCCTTGGCCTTGTCCAACAGGTACGAGAATCTTGCTCCCTGTGTGGACGAGGGCAGGGACTGCAGGGAGGATGAACAATCTGACCACAGCACCATGGTACAGGGAGCCATTCAAGTGGGGGGAGTAAAAAGAAATGTTGTAGTGATAGGGGACAGTATAGTTAGGGGGATAGATACTGTTCTCTGCAGCCGAGAGCGTGAGTCCCGAAGACTGTGTTGCCTGCCCGGTGCCAGGGTTAAGGACATCTCCTCTGGGCTGAAGAGGAACTTGGAGTGGGAGGGGGAGGATCCAGTTGTCATGGTCCACGTAGGCATCAATGACATAGGTAGGACAAAGAAAGAGGTTCTGCTGAGAGAGTATGAGCAGCTAGGGGCTAAATAAAAAAGCAGAACCACAAAGGTAATAATCTCTGGATTACTACCTGAGCCACGAGCGAATTTGCATAAGGTAAATAAGATCAGAGAAATGAACGAGTGGCTCAAAGACTGGTGTGGGAGAAATGGGTTTCGATTTGTGGGGCACTGGCACCAGTACTGGGATAAAAGGGAGCTGTTCCGTTTGGACGGGCTTCACTTGAACCATGCTGGGGCTAGAGTCCTGGCGAATCGAATAACTAGGGCTGTAGAGAGGGCTTTAAACTAAATAGTGGGGGGGGAGGATCCAGGTGAGCAGGAATTTAAAAAGTCAATGAGAAATGAGAAAACAATAGAGCAGGATAGAGATGGGGGAAATAATAACCAGAGTGTGACAGGAAGGGACAGAGTGTTTAAAAATAAGAGTGCAACAGAAAATGGGGCCAAAACAAGGAGAAATGGTAAAAAGACAAAGTTAAAAGCTCTATATCTGAATGCACGCAGAATTCGTAACAAGATAGATGAGTTAACGGCACAAATAGATACAAATGGGTATGATCTGATCGCCATTACAGAGACGTGGTTGCAAGGTGATCAGGGCTGGGAACTGAATATTCCAGGGTATCTGACAATTCGGAAGGACAGACAGAAAGTAAAGGGAGGTGGGGTGGCTTTGTTGGTAAAGGATGGGATCAGTGCAGTGGTGAGAAGTGATATTGGATCAGAAGATCAAGATGTAGAATCGGTTTGGGTGGAGATAAAAAATAATAAAGGGAAAAAGTCTCTGGTGGGCATAGTCTACAGGCCCTCGAACAGTAGCAATACTGTTGGACAGAGTATAAATCAACAAATAATGGAGGCCTGTAAAAAAGGTACGGTAATAATCATGGGTGATTTTAATCTCCATATTGATTGGACAAATCAAATTGGCCATGGTTGTCTTGAGGAGGAGTTCATAGAGTGCATCCGGGATGGTTTCCTAGAACAGTATGTAATGGAACCAACCAGGGAGCAGGCTATCTTGGATCTGGTACTGTGTAATGAGACAGAATTAATAAATGATCTCATAGTAAAGGATCCTCTAGGAAAGAGTGATCATAGCATGGTTGAATTTCAAATTCAGTTGGAGGGTGAGGAAGTTGTATCTCAAACCAGTGTCCTGATCTTAAACAAAGGCAATTACAATGGCATGAGGGCAGAACTGGCTAAAGTGGACTGGAAAAATAAATTAAAGAGTAAGACAGTTGAAATGCAGTGGCAGACATTTAAGGAGATATTTCATAACTCTCAACAAAAATATATTCCAGTGAGAAAGAAAGGGGTAAAAATTGAGTCACGCCCCATTTGGGGCGCTAACCTCGCCGGGGCGCGACTTTTAGCGCCCCGAAAAAATTAGCGGCCCCGCGCCGGAACTTCAGTGGTTGCGCCCCAAGAGGGAAGCGGGGCGCAACTGGAAGCAGCCCGCATCCCTCTTGGGGCGCTGCGAGTGAATATCCTGGCGCTACGTGCCGCAGCGCCACGCGCTGCGGCACGTCGCGCCGTGGTATTGCAGGCCTTCCTCCCCTTCTTAAAGGGGAGGGACCCTGCGCAGCGCGAACCGGGGCCCAGCTGGGCCCCCAGGGATCGGGAGTGCCGGCAAAAGAGCCCGGCACTCAAGAGAAGTGCCGGGCTCATGGAGCGCAGCCGGCACTTCACGGTGGGGGGGCTTCACGGGGGCCGGGGGCAGGTGCTGGCAGGCGGCCAGCAACAAAAATGGCCGCCTGCCACCTCCGCTTTAAATATCGCCGCCCCGGCCGCACGTACGCCTCCCTGAACCCGTCGGACATAGCGTCTGGCGGTAAATCAGGGGGCGCGACTGAAGATCACGGCCAGGGCGCGAGTGGGGTGCTGCGCACGGCGATGACGTCATCGCCGGCGGCGCAGCGCCACAGGGCGCTACCGGCTGCCGCCGCCGCTAACCTCCCACTAAATTTTTCGGGAGGCGTGGGCGGCGCTGCGCCCGGGCGTTAGCTGCTTTACGCCCCATTAGCGCCCTCTTAAGGCGCTAACGGGAGGCGCAAGCAACTGAATTTTTCCCCCAAAGACTTTAAGAGAAGGGAGCACCATCCATGGCTAACTAAGGAAGTAAAGGATGATATCAAATTGAAAACGAAGGCATACAATGTTGCCAAGATTGGTGGGAGACCAGAGGATTGGGAAATTTTTTTAAACCTGCAAAGGATGACTAAAAAAATAATAAAGAGAGAGAAGATGAATTATGAGAGAAAACTGGCAAGAAACATTAAAACAGATAGTAAGAGCTTCTACAGGTATATAAAAAGGAAGCGGGTAGCTAAAGTAAATGTTGGTCCCTTAGAGGATGAGACTGGGGAATTAATAATGGAGAACGGGGAAATGGCCGAGACTCTGAACAAATATTTTGTATCGGTCCTCACGGTAGAAGACACTAACAACATCCCAAAAATGGATAATCAAGGGGCCACAGGGAGGGGGGAACTAAAGACAATCACTATCACTAAGGAAATAGTACTTGGTAAAATAATGGGACTAAAAGACGACAAGTCCCCTGGACCAGATAGCCTGCATCCCAGGGTCTTAAAAGAAGTGGCTGCAGAGATAGTGGATGCATTGGTTGCAATATAACAAAATTCTCTGGACTCTGGAGAGGTCCCAGCGGATTGGAAAACTGCAAATGTAACACCCCTATTTAAGAAAGGAGGGAGACAGAAAGCAGGAAACTATAGACCAGTTAGCCTAACATCTGTCATTGGGAAAATGCTGGAGTCCTTCATTAAGGAAGCAGTAGCAGGGCATTTGGAAAATCATAATGTAGTCAAACAGAATCAGCATGATTTTATGAAAGGGAAATCATGTTTAACAAATTTGCTGGAGTTCTTTGAGGATGTAACGAGCAGGGTGGACAAAGGTGAGCCAGTCATAGATTTACACAGCACAGAAAGAGGCCCTTCGGCCCATCGTGTCTGCGCCGGCCATCAGTAGATGTGGTGTATTTGGATTTCCAGAAGGCATTCGATAAGGTGCCACATAAAAAGATACTGCATAAGATAAGAGCTCACGGAATTGGAGGTAATATATTAGCATGGATAGAGAATTGGCTCACTGACAGAAAGCAGAGAGTCGGGATAAATGGGTCATTTTCCGATTGGCAAACGGTAACTAGTGGGGTGCCACAGTGATCGGTGCTGGGGCCTCAACTATTTACAATCTACATTAATAACTTGGATGAAGGGACCAAGTGTAATGTAGCCAAGTTTGCGGATGATACAAAGATGGGTGGGAAAGCAAGTTGTGCAGAGGACTCAAAGAATCTGCAAAGGGATATAGACAGGCTAAGTGAGTGGGCAAACATTTGGCAGATGGAGTATAATGTGGGAAAGTGTGAGGTTATACACTTTGGCAGGAAATATAAAAAAGCAAATTATTATTTAAATGGAGAGAGATTACAAAATGCTACAGTTCAGAGGGACCCAGGGGTCCTTGTGCATGAAACACAAAAAGTTAGCATGCAGGTACAGCAAGTAATCAAAAAGGCAAATGGAATGTTGGCCTTTATTTCAAGGGGGTTGGAGTATAAAAACAGGGAAGTCCTGCTACAACTGTACAGGGTATTGGTGAGACCACACCTTGAGTACTGCGTACAGTTTTGGTCTCCTTATTTAAGAAAGGATATACTTGCATTGGAGGCAGTTCAGAGACGATTCACTAGGTTAATTCCAGAGATGAGGGGGTTGACTTATGAGGAAAGGTTGAGCAGGCTGGGCCTATACTCATTGGAATTTAGAAGAATGAGAGGTGATCTTATTGAAACATATAAGATACTGAGGGGGCTCGACAGGATAGATGCAGAGAGGATGTTTCCTCTCGTGGGGAAATCTAGAACTCGGGGGCACAGTTTTAGAATAAAGGGTCGCCCTTTTAGAACTGAGATGAGGAGGAATTTCTTTTCTCAGAGGGTCGTAAATCTGTGGAATTCTCTGCCCCAGAGAGCCGTGGAGGCTGGGTCATTAAATACATTTAAGGTGGAGATAATTTCTTTATGAACTATTCTTTATCCTTAATATCGCACAATTCTCTGCAGGTGCTAAATCTCATTCTGGTGAACGATTATTGAAGGCGGTTTAAATCTAAAGTCACATAGTTTACATTAGAGCTAACTTTTATATTGTTCCCTGTTTGTGGATGGAATTGCTTTGCCTGAGCAATTACTGAGCAGAGTCACCAAGGCAGAACTAAGTCAGTTGAATATTCTCAAAACAATCAGAACACGTTATAGCTTGGTTCAAAGAATGCCAATGGAACTGTTTTTTTCTCCAATATTCTTCCCTCCTCTAGTCTCCTGAATGCATTCACTCCCTTATTGGGATATGGTTCCATGGTGATGGGCCCCCTCTGGTATTTCACCCAGTGGCCATTATTCATGTGTGAGACTTAAATTTTCGGGTTGGCAGGCTGTAACTTGTGGGGTGCTGCAAGGATCAGTGCTGGAGCCTCAGCTATTTACAATCTATATTAATGACTTGGATGAAGGGACCGAGCGCAATATTTCCAAGTTTGCTGATGATACAAAGCTAGGTGGGAAAGTAAGCTGTGAGGAGAACATAAAGAGTTTGCAAAGGTTAAGTGAGTAGGCAGTAAGGTGACAGATGGAGTATAATGTGGGGAACTATTAAATGTTGGTGTTCAGAGAGATTTAGGTATCCTCATACAGGAAACACATCTGGGCTGGATTTTCCAAGCCCCGAGGAGGCGGGCATGGAGGCGGGACTGCTGGTAAAGTAGCAGAAAGTGGGGGCGGGTTTGCCATCCGCCCCCACTTTCTGCTACTTTACCAGCAGTCCCGCCTCCGTGCCCTTTTGCCAGGAGGCGGGAAGATGTGCTGCTTCGGGTCCCGTCTCCTGGAGGTGGGAAAGGCATTAAATCCTTTTAACTGTCTGTTAACAGGTAGTTAACAGGCAGAAAAAAAGATTAGAGCCATTTTACCCTCACAGGTGAAGGCTTCCCGACCTCGGAGAACCCCGCCAGGCTGGAGGAGACGTGGAGGAGGTCTGCGGCGGTCGGAGGCACCTGGAAGTAAGGTGTAGAGGTGCGTGATGGGTGCAAGTGTGGAGGTGAGGTGAGGCAAGTTGATTGATAAGTTTTTTTAAATGTTCACTTACCTTGTTTTCTTCCTACAGCCTTCACCCACCCTGGATCGGGAGACCCGACATCCTCCTTGTCGATTTCACAGACTGGCTGTTGGATCCTCCGAACCAACAGCCATCTGAAATCGACAAAGTTGAATGGTTTGATGAGTCCTGAACACAAGGACTCATCAAACTACAGAGAATGTCAGTGTTTGACAGCTTCACAGAGCTGTCAAACGCTGACATTTCTTCTTTCAAGAAGTCTTGACAGATAGCACGTCTGACGTTGACGTGCTCTGTCAGTGACTTCCTCCCTAATTGGCCTGCTGAGCCCGCAGGGCGGGCTTAACAAGGTCAATCAGGGGAAAATCCCTCTGGTTGGTCAGACGATGATGGAGGCAGGACATTGACTCGACAAGCAGCAGTCCCGCCTCCAACTCATCTCCATTGAGAAAATCCAGCCCAGAGAGTTAGCATGCAGGTACAGCAAACAATTAGGAAGGCAAATGGCATGTTGGCCTTTAATACTAGGGGGTTAGAGTACAAGAGTAAGGAAGTCTTGCTACAATTGTTCAGGGCTTTGGTGAGACCACACCTGGAGTACTGTGCACAGTTTTGGTCTCCTTATCTAAGGAAGGATATACTTGCCTTCGAGGCGGTTCAACGAAGGTTCACTAGACTAATCCCTGGGATGAGAGGTTGTCCTATGAGGAGAGATTGAGTAGATTAGACCTATACTCTTTGGAATTTAGAAGAATGAGATGAGATCTCATTGAAACATATAAGATGCTGAGGGGGATTGACGGGGTAGATGCTGAGAGGTTGTTTCCCCTGGCTGGAGAGTCCGGAACTAGGGGGCGTAGTCTCAGGATAAGGGATCAGCCATTTAAGACTGAGATGAGGAAGAACTTCTTCACTCAGAGGGTTGTGAATCTTTGGAATTCTCTGCCCCAAAGGGCTGTGGATGCTCAGTCGTTGAGTATATTCAAGGTTGAGATAGATAGATTTTTGGACTCTAGGGGAATCAAGGGATATGAGGATAGTGCAGGAAAGTGGTGTTGAGGTTGTAGATCCACCATGATCTTATTGAATAGCGAAGCAGGCTCGAGGGGCCGTATGGCCGACTCCTGCTCGAAATTCTTATGTTATTATGTTATTAAAAATGGACACCAGAAGACTATCCAACTCTGGAGAACTTCATACGCCTGTCCTCACCTATTGTCCACATATGGGTAGTTCCAGTAGAGGTTCAATGGTGTGGCTAATTTAAGCATTCCTACTGCCGAGGCTGAGATTAGCAGACTGGGCACAGACTGGGGACTGAACTTGGAGCTTTCCTAATCTGTATAACTCAGAGGCAGAGGCTTTGGGCTAGATTTTGACTTTGTGCAATACTGTAAAATGGGCTCGTTTTACACTATCGCACAAAGTTGAAATCTAGCCCTTTGATTTTAACAGCCTTGGAACATTTTGTTGATGGAATCACTTGTTTTTTCCCTGGAAAAAAATTTGAAGAAAATCTTCTGACAAACAGTGAGCAAAACAGAGCCTTGAACCTTCGACCCCAGAAATGTCAGACAAGCAATGTACCACCACTTTAATTCGAGGGACCTTGAATTGTTTCGCTCTAAACTGTTTGAGGTGATGAAAGTATTTTGCCTGATAGAGCAATGAGTAGACGGTTTTATCAGTTGAAGGAGAAGCTGTTAGTGACGGAAACAGGTGCTTTGATCCAAATATAGAACGATATGAATAGCTGTGGATTTTCCACACTTGCACATTCTAAGTTGCAGTAATCACATTGGGTTCATGTACACTGCACATTGGGGCTGGGTCTGCTTCGCTCCCTTCCCCCATATCTGGCAGATAATCTCAGTCAAAAATATAGAAAAATTAATATTTGCCATTGTTATTTTGGTTCCCAATCTCACCAAGACTTGGGATAGAGGAGCATTTAGACAGCAAGTCTATCCCCGGGATTCTCCTAACAGCCGGTCGAAGAGAAATAAAGTCCTGAGTACAAGTTGTGTGTTCATGGCCCAGCTGTTAAATGCTCTGCCTTGTTGCTGAGCCACATAACGGGCAACACGGTGGCATAGTGGTTAGCACTGGTGCCTCACAGCGCCAGGGACCCGGGTTTGAATCTGACCTAGGGTGACTGTCTGTGTGGAGTTTGCACATTCTCCCCGTGTCTGCGTGGGTTTCCTCCGGGTGCTCCGGTTTCCTCCCACAGTCCAAAAATGTGCGGGTTAGGTTGATTTGGCTATGATAAATTGACCCTTAGTGTTAGGGGGGGATTAAATATGTGGGGTTATGGGGATAGGATGGGATATGTTAGGGGGAATTAAATATGTGGGGTTACGGGGGTAGGGTGGGATATGTGTACTGTGGGGATTAAAGCAGGGACAGGGTACTGGATTTGGATGATCAGCCATGATCGTATTGAATGGTGGAGCAGGCTCGACGGGCCGAATGGCCTACTCCTGCTCCTAGATTCTATGTTTCTATGTTTCTATAAATGAGCAAGGGCCCAGGTTGGAGCCCTGACTGGTGCCCAGTTACCTGATAAATGGTGATTTCCAAATAAGGAGTGTGTGACATACATAATAAATTCAATATATTGCCAGTCAATCTCCTGTGGCATCACACACTTGGAGTCAGGTCAAGTATAGACTTCAGGTAAAGTGGGGTTAGAGGCTGGGGGAATAATTAGGTCAGGGTGTGCAGACCCCATTCAGTCCCCATTTTAAAGTCATACATTCTGTACTTATTTTTATATCATGATTGAAGACTCTACATCTTATAAAATGGTTCGAGAAAGTCTGCACAAGCAATTGACCACTAACCATGTAGAGAGGTCCTTCCTTCCCTCCTTCCTCTCTCCCTCCCTTCTTCCCTTTCCATTTTCCTTCTTTTCTACCTTCATTAATCCCTTCCACCCTGCTCCCTCCCTCCCTCCTTCCCTTCCTGCCAGCCTTCTTTCCTTCTTCTTATTTTTATTTCTTTCAGGGATGTTGGCAAGATCAAAATTTATTGTCCATCCCTAATTACCCTTGAGAAGGTGGTCAGTAGTGCTGCCACCGAGCCACTCTTGGTGATGGACATTGAAGTCCCCCACCCAGAGTACATTCTGTGCCCTTGCTACCCTCAGTGCTTCTTCCAAGTGGTGTTCAACATGGAGGAGTGCTGATTCATCAGCTGAGGGAGGACGGTAGGTGATAATTAGCAGGAGGTTTCCTTGCCCGTGCTTGACCTTGAAGCCATGAGACTTCATGGGGTCCAGAGTCAATGTTGAGGACTCCCAGAGCTACTCCCTCCCGACTGTATACCACACTGTGCCGCCACCTCTGGTGGGTCTGTCCTGCCAGTGGGACAGGACATACCCAAGGATGGTGATGGAGGAGTCTGGGACATTGGCTGCAAGGTATGATTCTGTGAGAATGACTATGTCAGGCTGTTGCTTGACTAGTCTGTGGGACAGCCCTCCCAATTTTGGCACAAGTCCCCAGATGTTAGTGAGGAGGGCTGGGTGTGCCTTTGTCATGTCCAAAGCCGGTGCCAAGGTCGATGCTGGGTGGTCCGTCCGGTTTTATTCTTATTATTGTTTTTCATAGCGGTTTCGTACAACTGAATGGCTTGCTAGGCCATTTCAGAGGGCAGTTAAGAGTTGCTATGGGTCTGGAGTCACATATAGGCCAGGCCAGGTAAGGACAGCAGATTTCCTTCCCTAAAGGACATTAGTGAACCAGCTTTTACAACTTGATTGAAGTATTTCAAATGATGAAGGGACTAGACTTTGTTCATGCAGACAAATTATTTGAATTTGATAAGTTCGGGAGAACGAGGGACATGTGTGTAAGTTACATAAGCACAGAACTAGGTCGGATGTCAGGAGGATTTTATTTTAACAACAACTACTTGCATTTATATAGGGCCTTTAAAGTAGTAAAATGTCCCAAGGCGCTTCACAGGAGCGTTATCAGACAAAAATAATGGAACTTGTCAGATTATCAAGAGTCCCCAAATTAGACAGGTGTTTACTATTTGGAAGTATAAGTGGTTCTCATTGGGCAAACTGCCAAAATCAGCTGGAGACGGAGGGTCATTGACCTATGGAATAGATTCCTGGCTCATGCAATGGATGAAGATTTACTGCAAAAGTTTAAAAGGGAGCTGGAAGAGTTTGTGGAGTAGGTTGTATTGCACTGTCACTGTTATCTCCTGGAAATTGCTTTTGATCATCTTTGGGAGTCAGAGAGGAATTTCCCAGAATTCTTTTTTCCCCTGAGTGAGACTGGGTTTTTATTTAATCTAGTATAATCTGATTTGGTACAATTTAGCAGTGACGCTGCAGTCAATTACATCCTCATAACTCTTTGATTCTATTATAGACATGTTACACATTCCCATTGACCAGCTCATCTATTTTTAACTTTTCTATATAAAGATCTAATACTTTGGCTTTTCAAAAGAGCAAGTAACCAGTTACAGAGCTATTCCATGATAGAAAGTGTGTGCAGGTTTGGAAAATTGCAAAGGCCTTTTAACACTTGATAAGTTCATGTGAAGCTGGCCCTTAGATAATTAGCAGAATATGTTATTCATGTGTGGATTGGATAATTTTGTTTAAATCTTTGATGGGCAAGGTGTATCTACAGTTAAAGAAAAAAAATAGGTGCTAGAATGAGGCAGTACTCATCTCCATCTCTATGGCCAACAGCCATTCTGTCCAAAGAGAGAGACTTGTGCACAGTCACAGGAACAAGATAAGGGGGGAAAAATTTGGTTGATTTGCGCCTCCCATTAGCGCCCGAGGGTGCGAACGGGGCGCAAAGCAACTAGCGCCTGGGCGCGGCGCCGCCAGTGCCTCCTGCAAAATTCAGCGGGAGGTTAGCGGCAGCAGTAACCGTTAGCGCCCCGCGGCGCTGCGCCGCCGGCTATGACGTCATCGCCGTGCGCAGTGCCCCGCTCGCGCCCCGGCCGCTATCTTCGGTAGTGCCCCCTGACTTACCGCCAGATGCTATGTCCGACTGGGTCAGGGGGGCGTACCTGCGGCCGGGGCGGCGCAAATTAAAGGGGAGGTGCCGGGCGGCCATTTTTGTTGCTGGCCGCCTGCCAGCACCTGCCCCCGTTGCTGTCCCCGGCCTTCTGTGCAGCCCCCCCACCCCGTGGGGGGCCGGCTGTGTTCCATGAGCCTAGCACTTCTCTTGAGTGCCGGGCTCTTTTGCCGGCAGTCCGATCCCTGGTGGCCCAGCTGGGCCCCGGGTCGCGCTGCGCTAGGCCCCTCCCCTTTAATAAGGGGAGGAAGGCCTGCAGTACCGCGGTGCGACGTGCTGCAGAGCGTGGCGCTGCGGCACGTAGCGCCATGATATTCACTGGCAGTACCCCAAGAGGGAGGCAGGGCGCTTCCAGTAGTGCCCCACCTCCCTCTTGGGGCGCTACCAGTGAATCTTGGGCATGGGGGGTGCTAATTTTTTCGGGGCACTAAATGTAGCGCCCCGGTGAAGTTAGTGCCCCAAAGGGGGCACGACTCAATTTTTCCCCCAAGGTCATTTAGCCCCTTGATGCTGCTCCACTATTCAATGGCTGATCTGTATCTATCTCCATCGGCCCACCTTGATTCCATATCCCTTAATACCCTTGCCTCACAAAAATCAATCAATTTGAGTTTTGAAATTTTCAATTGACCCCCGGCCTCAACAGCTTTCTTTGGGTGGGAGAGAGTTCCACATTTCTACCACCCTTTGTGTGAAGAAGTTCTTCCTGAATTCACCCCTGAACAGCCTCGCTCTAATTTTAAGGTTATGCCCCCTTGTTCTTCTTCTGGACTCCCCCATCATCAGTCGCTGCATCTCTTTTTCTCCTCCAACATCCTAAGAAGGTTAACCAGCTGAGGATTCAAACCCAGTGCCCTCTGATCCTTACCCCCACTCCAGTCCTGCCCACCACTCCTAAATCTACAGTCATAAATACAAATTTAAGGGGTATTAATGAGCGCACCTCAATTTTATGATTGATGTTCTTCCCTGATTAGTTTAGATAGTTTGCAGCACTTTCAATCCCAATCAAGGTTCTCATTAGGGAGCTCCATTTTGTTTTTACCCTTTTGCAGTTTGACTTTATGTTGCAACTGGCTGATGCTGACAGTCCATTAGCACGTTACAGTTAATGGTTTGTAAGAACAAAAATATTAAACTGCCAAGAGCACACAAGGTTGGCTAGAAAGTCAGCTAATTAAGCAATTATGACAATACAGATGCAATGTCTCATGTAATGGCTGAAGGCTAGGAACAATGACTGACTTTGTTGAGGCTGCCGCGAAACACGAGTTAAGGCCGAGTCCATGTGTGGGACATAAAGCTTTTTATTACAACTGCCTGGTCAAAATGGCTGAAAACAACTGCTCACAGAATTATCTGGAAAAATCCTGAGGCCCCGCCCACTCCTTTTCTCCTGCCTTAAAGGCAAGGGGGTAGAAATTAGGTCGCGCCCCATTTGGGGCGCAAATATCGTCTGGACGCAAATATTAGCGCCTGGCGCTAATTATCGACATTGACTGGAAACTTCACTTTTACCGCCCCGGGAGGTGAGTGGAGCGCTAAAGCAGGCGCTGCACACCTGTCTTAAGGCGCAAAGGCCGAGCAGTGAGGCGCTAACTCAGTGCGCTGGCGAAGCTCATGTAATGTCAGTCAGCAATGGAACACACACACAATGGCACGGGCCAGTTCTTAAAGGGGATGGTTAATCTTGCTTTCCATCCACATCCTGTTCATTGCAGCCTTGAATCTCGGCCTGGAGAGACTTGCACATCAAATGTGCTGGAAAGAACAATGGAGAGTACCAGGCAAAGAGCTCAGAGTGCAGCTCCCACAGTCTCTGCTAAATCGATACAAGGAATGGCAAATCAAAATGAACCTGCAAAGTGCTGCTCAGTACCCAAAACTCCTTCACACAACGTTGAATCTCTCCAGAAGTCTCTCCCTCTCTCTCTCAGAATGCGTAGTTCAAAAATGCCACCAACAATAAAAGACAGGAAGAGGCCCCCTTTAAATAGCGCCCCCCCCCAGCCCCACAGCGATTGATAGCGTTCCAGTCTTCTGGTCGTTGGAAGCGCCAGGCGGTAAGGCAGGGGGCGCCACTCAATTTCCGCGCCGGGGCGCCACAAGGGCGTTGCACCATGGAATGACGTCACAATCTGCGCGCGCAGGTGGTCGCAGCGGTAAGTTTTAGCGCCGCCGCACAATGTCAAGTTAAGTTCCCGAGCGGCGCAAACATCGCTGCGCCCGGGCGTTAGCGGCTTTGCACCCCATTAGCGCCCTCTTAAGGCGCTAACAGGAGGCGCAACCAACTGAATTTTTACCCCAAGGTGCCTTAAAGGCAAGGTGCCCGATATATTGTCCACGGACGGAAAAGTGGATTGTGCCCGTTTAGGTGGCGATCCGCCACACAGCTCCCCCCAGAATCCGCTTAGGAGGTGTGGACGAGACGGTGCGGCGGTCTGATGGGCCGGCCGGAGCGGCTCTTGTAGGACGCCGGTGGACGTGCAACGGCCGGGCGTGGAGCAGCCGGGTGAACCGGCTTGAGGGCAGGTCGGCCTGCGTGGCGGTGGACGAGCTACAGGGACCTGCTCACCGGGCTCCGAGTGTGCTGGCTTGAGTCGGTCAACCGACACTTTTTCGGTCCTGTCGCCCACTTGCAGGGTGAAAAATTTGTCCCCAGCCTGTAGCACCTTGTAGGGCCCGTCGTACGGGGGTTGAAGGGGTCCGCGGTGGGTGTCGTGCCGGACGAAAATGAACCGTGCCTGGTGCAGGCTTAGTGGGACGTGTGAGGTGGATTCACCGTGTCGGGCAATGGGCACCGGGGCGAACTGCAGCGCCGGTGAGGCGAAGTCGTGGCGTTGCTGGTCGGCTGATCAGGGTGTCGTGGCGGTGGGCAGGAACTCGCCGGGTATGCGCAGCGGCTGACCGTACACGAGCTCTGCTGCCGAAGTGTGGAGGTCTTCTTTAACCGCGGTGCGGAGGCCGAGGAGGACCCATGGAAGTCGGTCGGTCCAGGCGCCGTCCTGGAGGCTGGCTCGAAGAGATGCCTTCAAGGATCTGTGGAACCGCTCACACAGTCCGTTGGCTTGGGGGTGGTACGCTGTGGTGCGGTGAATGGTCACCCCAAGATTGCGTGCGACGGCGGTCCAGAGTTCAGAGATAAATTGCGGACCTCTGTCCGACGTCATGTCGGGGGGGACGCCGAACTGTGCGACCCAGGTGCTGACGAAGGCTCTGGCGATGTCGGCGGTGGTGGTAGAGGTCAGTGGAATTGCCTCAGGCCAGCGCGTGGTGCGGTCAACGATCGTCAGCAAGTGCGTGTGGCCTTGCGACGGCGGCAGGGGCCCGACGATGTCCACGTGGATGTGGTCGAATCTACACGAAGGGACGGTAAACTCCTCGAGGGGTGCTTTCGTGTGTTGCTGTACCTTGGCCCGTTGGCAGGCTAGGCAGGAGTTGGCCCAAGTACGCACATCCTTGCGAAGGCCGCGCCAGACAAAGCGGTTAGCTACCAATTTGATGGATGCGCGGGCGCCGGGGTGGGAGAGGTTGTGGAGAATCTCGAATACCCGGCGGCGCCAGGACGCTGGGACGACGGGCCGAGGTTGACATAGGGATATGTCGCACTTGACCGTGACTGCGGTCGGGCCACAGGCGACGTCGGCCAGGCGTAGCCCTGGTAGGTTGGTAAGGGCCGGGAAATCGGCCAGGAGTGCCGAGTAGTCATCCGTGGCCCGGGCATGGCACTGTGACGCCATGTCGGCGGGTTGACGGGGGGCCATGGTGCCCAGGATGGGGGACATGGTGTTCATGTCCACGAGGCGGTGTCGAGGGATGTCTACCAGTAGGCCGTGGGCGCACAGGAAATCTGCGCCAATGAGAGGGGAGAGCACCTTGGCAGTGATGAACTCCCATCGGTAGGGGCGACCAGCGAGGTCGAGGGTGACTGTGCGGGTGCCGTACGTCCGGATTTCGAGCCGTTAGCAGCAGCCAGCGCCGGTCCTCGTTCGCCCTTTTGGATGTCGAGGGAGGAGGCCGGGATGATGCTGTGCTGAGCTCCAGTGTCGCACAGGAACCAGCGGCCGGTTTTGTCATCCGTGACGTACAGCAGGGAGCCCGCGTGGCCCACGGCCATCGCGGGGGCTGGTACGGGGGCGGACTTGAAAGAGCAGGGAGGTGTGCACCGTTGTGCCCTGGCGCCGAACCGCGCGTGGTAGTAACAGTGGCCCGGGTTAGTGGGGCGCGAAGGCCCCGTGGGCCTGGTGGCTGGTCCTTGTGGCCGCGTGGTGGCCGGTGAGGGGCGCGCCCAGGCATTGGCTGCCAGGTCCGGAGTGACGTCACGGCTGGAGTGAGCGGACAGCAGCTTGTCAGCCTCATCGGCCAGGGCTTCCAGGTTCGTGAGGCCGGACGCCACGATCGCTGGGCGGATGCTGAGAGGTAGCTGGCGGATGAACAGCGTGCGGAAGAGGGATCCGGGTGGGCTCTCGTCGGTGAGGGAGAGCATGTGGGAGAGGAGGTCTGACGGTGAGGCATCACCGAGGCCTGGAAGGTCGAGGAGGTGGCAATTTCGCTGGTATGCCGAGGCCGTAAATTTTTTAATGAGCGCTGCCTTAAGATGTGCATACTTGCCTTCCTCTGGTGGGTTCTGCAGCGCTGTTCAGACCTTCGTAACTGTGGAGCTACCGAGTGATGTGACGAGGTAGTCGTACTGCGTCCCATCTGTGGTGATGTGTTGCAGCCGGAAGCGGGATTCGGCTTGGAGAAACCAGGCTTCAGGCTGGTTTTCCCAAAACTCCGGCAGTTTCACGGAAACTGCGTTCGTGTCCGCCATTGCAGTGCTCAGAATACGTTCTGAGCATCGGGGTCACCAATGTTGAGGCTGCCGCGAAACAGGAGTTAAGGCCGAGTCCATGTGTGGGACATAAAGCTTTTTATTACAACTGCCTGGTCAAAATGGCTGAAAACAATTGCTCACAGAATTATCTGGAAAAATCCTGAGGCCCCGCCCACTCCTTTTCTCCTGCCTTAAAGGCAAGGTACCTTAAAGGCAAGGTGCCCGATATATTGTCCACGGACGGAAAAGTGGATTGTGCCCGTTTAGGTGGCGATCCGCCACAACTTCAACACTCTTTCAGATTCCCCTCAGTATTTTTTTCCCCTCACTAGTTTTCTCCTCTTCCCTTCCCTCCTGAAACCATACCCTAGAGAGGAGTCTCTAGGGTATGGTTCCACCTTTGATAAGTCACCCTCTAACACCTTGCCCAAGTTGTCATTATGTATGTATTGAAGATTGAGAGTGAGCATCGCCAAGCGATCCACAACCTAGGGACGGGACAAACCCAGTCAGAGGTCCAGCTCCTGGTCACTATCCAACCAGCCCCGATGGAAAGTGGGTGTTGTGGGCAAGGCCGGAACTAGGGGCCATCATTATAAGATAATCACTAATAAATCCAATAGGGAATTCAGGAGAAGCTTCTTTACACAGAGAGTGGTGAGAATGTGGAACTCGCTACCACAGGGAGTGGTTGAGGCGAATAGCATAGATGCCTTTAAGGGGAAGCTCAATAAACACATGAGGGAGAAAGGAATAGAAGGGTATGCTGATAGGCTGAGATGAAATGGGGAGGGAGGAGGCTTGTGTGGAGCATAAACACTGGCACAGAGCAGTAAATACTTTGTAAGTGGATGTCAGATGTGGACATCATCAAGTTCAGCTGTGGAGAATTCAAAATTAAAAAGAGCAGGAGAAGGTGTTTGACTGGGTGTCCTCGGTTGAACATGTAAAATGTTTTATTTTTGTATTTATTTCTCTTTTTCCGCTCCTATCCTGAACTTCTTCCTGGGTACAGTTCCACATGTGCCAGCTGCCCTCTTCTGCTTCACCACTTAGTTATTCTTCATGTGTAGAACCTAGACTGTGAGTGTCAGCAGACATCACCTAACATTGCCTGACTCCGCCCCGCCTCAGCTTATCTGCTGCTGAAACCTTCATCCATGTCTTTGTTACCTCTAGACTTGACTAGTTCAACGCACTCCTGGCCGGCCTCTCACATTCTAACCTCTGTAAACTTGAGGTCATCCAAAGCTCTGCTGCCCGTGTCCTAACTCGCACCAAGTCCCGTTCACCCATCACCCCTGTAGTCGCTGACCTACATTGGTTAAGCAACGCTTTGATTGTAAAATTCTCATTCTTGTTTTCAAATCCCTCCATGGCCTCACCACTCCCTATCTCTGTAACCTCCTCCAGTCCCACAACCCCCCGAGATATCTGCGCTCCTCCAATTCTGCCCTCTTGAGCAGCCCCGATTTTAATCACTCCACCATTGGTGGCCGTGCCTTCAGCTGCAGAGGCCCAAAGCTCTGGGATTCCCTCCCTAAACCTCTCCGCCTCTCTACCTCTCTTTGCTTTTAGACGCTCCTTAAAACCTGCCTCTTTGACCAAGCTTTTGGTCACCTGCCCTAATTTCTCCTTATGTGGCTCGGAGTCAGATTTCATTTGATAATCGCTCCTGTGAAGCACCCTGGGACGTTTTACTACGTTATAGGTGCTGTATTAATGCAAGTTGTTGTTGTTCTAGTGCGGGGGATAATCAGCTGGCAATTCAGCTTCTGATCGCTATCCAGTGACCGTTGCTGGAAAGTGCAGACGTTAGATTCGAGGCCACCCACCACTGGGGGCAGGTTCAACAAAGTACCTCGATTAGTGGTGTGACAACATGTCAACACTTTTTTGTTGCTGTTGTCATGTTATCACTGTGTTTGTTTGTGTTTCCAGAAGGAAATACCAGGTGGGGACAGACGCTCATCCTCAAAGGAACAAAAGGCATTTCTATCATTGGTTGTTTTAGTTTTAGTTTTTTTCACCATCTTCATCGAGATTCTATGACTGAAAGTACCAGAAGGAGACTGACTGGCGCACAGTGACAACAGCATGTACAGTGTGACAGAGTAAATGTTGTTGCTCTGTATTGTGGCAGACCACTGTGTGCGTGCGTGCATGTGTGTACTCGTGCGTGTGTGTACTCGTGCGTGTGTGTACTCGTGCGTGTGTGCTTTTTGGACATCAGGTGAAGACAACCCCAATCATATCTCCTCTTCTCTCCTGAAGACACTGAATCACATTGGGGTATGGCTCTATGGGCACCCATGACCCTTCTGTGCATTGCCCAAGTGGTCTCTTTCAGACAAGCTATTCAACCAAGGCAGATTCTTCCCTCACCTGACATCCGGACCGCACACGTTCTAGCTGAGGTGATTGGATAGGGCCCAGCTCTACTGGTTGACTTCTCCTCTCTCCCTCCCCCACTCCCTGTCAAGGGGCATTGAGAACAGCTGTAAGTCCCCAATGATAACTGCTTTAAGTGGAGAAAAATTGGTACTTTTTCATTTTGTGATATAAATGAATAAATCAGCTTTTGACTGCCCGACCGTGCCACTATTCACCAGCTTCACTCTAATCCTGTGAAAGTATTGCTTTGTCTAGTCTTACTTTCTCCAGCCTCCATGCTCCAACTGTCAGTCTTACTCACATCCATGATCAGCAGAATAATTCACAGAAATAAATTGTACATCAAGAGCAAATGGCTGTGAATATGAAATTCTCTCTCTTAGGCAGTCCCTCGGAACCGAGGATAACTTGCTTCCACACTAAAGATGAGTTCTCAGGTAACTGATGAGCCCAATGCGGGACTTACAGTCTCTGTCACAGGAGGGGCAGACGGTGGTTGAAGGGGCGGGTGGGTGGGGTGCTTGGGTTGATGTGCGCTGTTTGCGCTTGGCTTCTGCTTGCTCCCGGCGAAGAGACTCGAGGTTTTTCGGCGCCTTCCCGGATGCTTCTCCTCCACTTTGAGCGATCTTGGGCGAGGGATTCCCAGGTGTTGGAGGGGATGTTGCACTTTTTCAAGGAGGCTTTGAGGGTGTCCTTGAAGCATTTCCTCTGCCCACCTGGAGCTGTCCTGCAGTGTCGGAACTCCGAGTAGAGCGCGTGCTTTGGGAGTCTCGAATCGGGCATGCGGACGATGTGGCCCGTCCATCGGAGCTGATCGAGCGTGGTCAAAGCTTCGATGCTGGGGATGTTGGCCTGAGTGAGAACACTGACATTGGATTTGCAGGATCTTGCGGAGGCAGCGTTGGTGGTACCTCTCCAGTGCTTTGAGGTGCCTGCTGTACATAGTCCATGTCTCTGAAGCATACAGGAGAGCAGGTATCACTACTGCTCTGTAGACCATGAGCTTGGTGCCAGGTTTGAGGCCCAAGACCGCTCAAAGTGGAGGAGAAGTATTAGAGAAGGCGCTGAACACCTCGAGTCTCTTCGTCGGGAGCAAGCGGAAGCCAAGGGCAATAATTTCTCTTATTTGGAAGGAGGAGAGCATGCCAGGGGATCTCAGACGCCGCAATCGTGACCATCTTCAAGGAAGGTGACAAGTCCGATTGCGGTAATTACAGAGGAGTTTCCCTGCTGTCTGCCACAGGGAAAGTCATCACAAGAATCCTCCTCAATCGCCTTCTCCCAGTGGCTGAAGAGCTCATCCCAGAGTCGCAATGTGGATTTCGCCCACTAAGGGGCACAATGGACATGATCTTCACCGCGCGTCAAATACAAGAGAAATGCAGGGAACAGCACCAACCGCTGTACATGGCCTTCTTTGACCTCACAAAGGCCTCCGACACTGTCAACCGTGAGGGATTATGGAGTGTCCTCCTCAAATTCGGCTGCCCCCAATAGTTTGTCACCATCCTCCGCCTGCTTCACGATGACATGAAAGCCGTGATCCTGACTAACGGATCCACCACAGACCCAATTCACGTACAGACCGGGGTCAAGCAAGGCTGTGTCATCGCACCAACGCTCTTCTCGATCTTATTAACTTATATTGAATTATAATTTATGATAGCGTGAGAGCTGGGGATGTTAGATGCAACGTTATTTATATCTGATCACACAACAAACTCAGCCTTTCAAAAAAAACTGCAGCTCTGAGAAAACCACATACATGTTATGGTGAAGTCGAACTGGATTTCTTCGTGTTTACAAGTCCTTTCAGTAATTACATGAATTATCTCTGATTTTTTTAAGAGATTTTAAAATTTAAGTCTCCAGCACTACAATTTGGTTCAATGTTCATTGAAGTCAGTGGCACAGGCTCCCTGTCCACTCTTGCAAACTTGATTAATGCCACACAGTAGGTCTTTCTAAAGCTCTAATTATGATTTAAGACATGAGTTTATTGCCTGTTATTCAAATGTAAAAAAGAATGTTAAAGTTCAAAATAGATCCGCACTCTGACAACATGCTTTTGATTTTAAGTTTAAAATTCAGCACAAATTCTTAGGACTTCATTAAGTTATATTAAAAAAAAATGTTCATCTTAACATAAATGGTGCATCATTCACACACTCCAGCTTCAAACCCCAACCTCGGCTGATATTCTCACAGAGGTTTTCCCAGGAGGTGAGAGGCTGAGCTTGGTCCGAGGCTATTGAAGAGACGGAGAAGCCGTCGGCAACGACTCCATCTTGAATTACGCTTCAGCGCCCCCTACTGACTGGCCACGTTGCTCACCAGGCCCATCAGCCAGACCCCAATGTATACAGCCCATCGCCTGGAGGAAAGACAACATTAAGAGAATGCCAGGAGCAGCACCAGGCGTACCTAAAAATGAGGTGCCAACCTGGGGAAGCTGCAACACAGGACTACATGCAAGCTAAAAAGCGGATGCAGCATGCTATAGACAGAGCTAAGCGATCCCACAATCAACGGATCAGATCAAAGCTCTGCAGTCCTGCCACATCCAGTCGTGAATGGTAGTGGACGGGAGGAGGCGGCTCCATGGATATCCCTATCCTCAATGATGGTGGAGCCCAGCACATGAGTGCAAAAGACAAGGCTGAAGCATTTGCAACCATCTTCAGCCAGAAGTGCCGAGTGGATGATCCATATCGGCCTCCTCCTGAGGTCACCACCACCACTGAAGTCAGTCTTCAACCAATTCCATTCACTCCACGTGATATCAAAAAACGGCTGAGCGCACTGGATACAGCAAAGGCTATCGGCCCTGACATCATCCTGGCTCTCTTGCTGAAGACTTGTGCTCCAGAACTAGCCGCGCCTCTAGCCAAGCTGTTCCAGTACAACTATAACACTGGTATCTATCCGACAATGTGGAAAACTGCCCAGGTATGTCCTGTCCACAAAAAGCAGGACAAATCCAATCCGGCCAATTATCACCCCATCAGTCTACTCTCAATCATCAGCAAAGTGATGGAAGGTGGCGTTGACAGTGCTATCAAGCAGCACTTACTCACCAATAACCTGCCAGGACCACTTGGCTCCAGACCTCATTACAGCCTTGGTCCAAACATGGACAAAGGAGCTGAATTCCAGAGGTGAGGTGAGAATGACTGCCCTTGACATCAAGGCAGCATTTAACCGAGTGTGGCATCAAGGAGCCCTAGTAAAACTGAAGTCAATGGAAATCGGGGGGGAAAACTCTCCACTGGCTGGAGTCATACCTAGCACAAAGGAAGATGATGGTTGTGGTTGGAGGTCAATCATCACAGCCCCAGGACATCGCTGCAGGAGTTCCTCAGGGCAGTGTCCTAGGCCCAACCATCTTCAGCTGCTTTATCAATGACCTTCCCTCCATCATAAGGTCAGAAGTGTGGATGTTCACTGATGACTGCACAGTGTTCAGCGCCATTCACAACTCCTCAGACAATGAAGCAGTCCATGCCTGCATGCAGCAAGACCTGGACAACATCCAGGCTTGGGCTGATAAGTGGCAGGTAACATTCGCGCCGCACAAGTGCCAGGCAATGACTATCTCCAACAAGCAAGCATCTAATCACCACCCCTTGACATTCAACGGCATTACCATCGCCGAATCCCCCACCATCAATATCCTGGGGGTCACCATTGACCATAAACTTAACTGGACCAGCTACATAAATACTGTGGCAACAAGAGCAGGTCAGAGGCTAGGTATTCTGCGGCGAGTGTCTCACCGCCTGACTCCCCAACGGTTTTCCACCATCTACAAGGCACAAGTCAGGAGTGTGATGGAATACTCTCCACTTGCCTGGATTAGTGCAGCTCCAACAACACTCAAGAAGCTCGATACCATCCAGGACAAAGCAGCCCGCTTGATTGGCACCCCCTCTACCACCTTAAACATTCACTCCCTCCACCACCGGCGTACCGTGTCTGCAGTGTGTACCATCTACAAGATGCACTGCAGCAACTCGCCAAGGCTTCTTCGGCAGCACCTCCCAAACCCGCGACCTCTTCCACCTAGAAGGACAAGGGCAGCAGGCGCATGGGAACACCACCACCTCCAAGTTCCCCTCCAAGTCACATACCATCCTGACTTAGAAGTATATTGCCGATCCTTCATCGTCGCTGGGTCAAAATCCTGGAACTCCCTCCTAACAGCACTGTGGGAGTACCTTCACCACACGGACTGCAGCGGTTCAAGAAGGTGGCTCACCACCACCTTTGTAGAGTTTTGCAATTATCGCGATTCTAATAATGTGAGAGAAGCAGGTTCAATTGTACATTTTTATTGAACGAAAGGCTGCTTTTAATAAAAGTGTACAGCAGCCTGTAAAATGGCCGCCGAGCATCGTGACAGACGTTTCCAGAACATAGTGAGCAGACAAGATGGCGCTGAATATACACTCATAATGAAACCATGCACGGTATAGATTGGGAAGGCAGGATGCAACCCATTTGCGTTTTGGACAAAAACAATGATATAAGTGCTTGAATCGTTTCAAATGCACGGTGAGAATCATTGCACTGGACAATCGGGGGCCCATCCAGACACATCAATACACAAATACCACCCAGCTCAACAATGAGAGAGACATTGACGGGTGATTGGGCCAGTTTCAGGTGATCCCGAAACCAGTTGAGGAGACAATTATACACATCCTACCTAGCTCAACAATGAAGAAGACATTAATGGGTAGTTGGCCAGTTTCGGGTGATCCCGAAACCAGTTGAAAAGACAATTACCCCATACCGAGAACTTTGGGCGCCAAAATTAAACAAAAGACAGCATCTTGATTTGAGCAGGAGATAAGGCCCGTCCAAACAGTATAACTATAGAGGACGAATGTCCATCAGAAGTCTTGGTCTTGCAGTCTTGTGCGTGTCCTGTCCGCGGTGCTGTGCTGGTCCGGTGTTCGAGTGTTGGGTGGAGTTCGGGTTCGAGTTCGTTGTTCGTGGTCCGTGTCGGCCAGAAATGGAACCTCAGAACGAGCCACCTCGACACGGCAGGCAGTAGGGTACACCATCCCGATCGTCGGTAAACGGTGTCCGGATCCATCAGGGCAACGCAGCGGTGTGTTCCCGAGCGACCAGCCACTGGTAGCGAAGAAGACAAGAATCTCGGCCGAGCGAGGCCTGAGTGACGAGAAGAAATTCCACGTGGGAGACGCCACGGTCAGTAAAACCCCGACCGCGCCCGAAGATAAACGACGAAGTAGGTTCAAATCCACCTTTTTGAATCCTACCGAAGATCCAGGAAGACAGGCTTATCTTCTGGTTATTTGAGCGGGTAGCCTGGGCCATCCGCGATGAACGTTCATCAGGGCTGAGCCAAGTGGGTCCATCGCGGCAGCGAGTGTAAACAAGTCGAGCTCAGAAGCCCTTACAGCCACGTGACAGCCAGGCGCTGCAGCGAAAGGCTGCGAGCCTCATTTTAAATTCCGGAGTAACCCGAGTGGTGAGCGTGTTTCCCGATCCTACAAATCCAGACGTAGTTTAGGTATTATAAGGGAGGGTGGTTCCTAAGGTTAATGTGTAATGTGTTACCCCCTTTACGATGTGCCGTGTGTTCCCCATTTGTATAGACCAAGTTTTATAGACGTGTGTATACTTGTAATTTCTTTGATCTGCGCATATGACATGTATTTCATTATTTTGGACACCATACAATAAAGGCATTTTATTTCGTGTTATTCAACCAGGTCTATTTGAGTCTTTCTCTGCATTACTGCTCCTTTGCATCTAAGTCCAGGTGTCAGAACCGTAAGTGCGAGTGGGTCGAACCACTCACAGGTGATTATTGCAAAAAGTCTGGCCGGAGACCAGAGCAAGCAATAGCAAAGAATCACAGGCAACGAAAGCCTCACCTCGCCCCCCTTACACCTTCTCAAGGGCAACTAGGGATGGGCACTAAATGCTGGCCTTGGCAGCGACGCCCACATCCCATGAACGAATATTTAAATAAATAAATAAACAAAACATTTCAAGGTCATATTCCCACAGCTATTGTTCAACCCACTGCTCTAGATTTCACACAAAATATAATTTTCCTTTTTGAGGTGAGCCACTATCGAACAACCTCTGGGACCGCTGTGAAAATTTCAGTTGGTTTTCTGACCAAAAGCTGGTGTGAAAATACGAAAGGTTCAGACCAACGTTTACTTTGTTCTTCTGTTTAGGTCCCACTGTATCACACGGCAATGCCCAGATGACGTTTCCGCTTGTGGGGAATCCAAAACTAGAGGCCATAAATATAAGATAGTCACTAATAAATCCAATAGGGAATTCAGGAGAAACTTCTTTACCCAGAGAGTGGTGAGAACGTGGAACTCGCTACCACAGGGAATGGTTGAGGTGAATAGCAGAGATACATTTAAGGGGAAGCTAGGTAAGTGCATGATGGAGAAAGGTATAGAAGGATATGTTGATGGGGTGAGATGAAGAGGGGTGGGAGGAGGCTCATGTGGAGCATAAACACCAGCATGAACCAGTTGGGCCGAATGGCCTGTTTCTGTGCTGTAAATACTCTAAGTCTATGTAAGAAGGTGAGCGAGGTGGCTCTGTAACCCGCACCATAGAGGCTTAAAGACCAGCCAGGAGTCCAGCTTCAGGGGTAGGCTGTTTTATGCACTAAAACTAATCCTGGGTCCTAGCTCTATGATTGACAGGGGCAAAGACAGGGGAAGTTCCATGTCAAAACATTCCTTCCTGAAACTCTACTCTCTTACAGGAACATTACTTTCTTTATAAGTGATATGGGTGTGAAGAATCTTTTATTAGTAATGAGATTAGCTTTCTTACCTCATGTATATACGTCAGAAAAAGATTAACTCTGTGCCAATTCGGGGGCATTGCAGCTTTAAATAACAGCAATCACTCAGTATATGAGTCAGACACTCTTGTGTTAATACATTAGTGTGGTACATTACATTTCAACACTAGTCACAACGCAGCAAATAAAAGCCAAGCGATTCCTTTTTGAAAGAGTAATAAGAGTCCTTACAATGCTTCATTTTGATGAATGAACAAGCCTGTGATAATAGAATTACATAGTATTTACAGCTCAGAAACAGGCCATTCGGCCCAACTGGTCTGTGCCGGTGTTTATGCTCCACACGAGCCTCCTCCCACCCCTCTTCATCTCACCTCATCAGCATATCCTTCTATTCCTTTCTCCCTCATGTGTTTATCAAGCTTCCCCTTAAATGCTATTCACCTCAACCACTCCCTGTGGTAGCGAGTTCCACATTCTCACCACTCTCTGGGTAAAGAAGTTTCTCCTGAATTCCCTATTGGATTTATTAGTGACTATCTTATATTTATGGCCCCTAGTTTTGATCTCCCCCACAAGTGGAAACAGCATCTCTACGTCTACCCTATAAAATCCTTTCATAATTTTAAAGACCCCTATCAGGTCACCACTTAATCTTCTCTTTTCTAGAGAAAAGAGCCCCAGCCTGTTCAGTTTTTCCTGATAGTTATAACCTCTCAGTTCTGGTATCGAACTTGTAAATCTTTTTTGCACCTTCTCCAGAGGTGCTTTAACCATTTTGCAGCACTGTAGCTACGATATTTGAGATTGCATTATCTTCCAGGTATAAGCAAGGTCCCACAAACAGCAGTGACCAGTTAATCTGTTTTGGTGACGATGGTTAAGAGATAAATGTTGACCAGGACACCGGGAGAACCTCCCCTCTCCCCCCCACTCTTCCTTGAATAGTACTATGGGATCTATACATCCGCCTGAACAGGCAGACGGAGCCTTGGTTAAAATTTCTCATTGGAAATATGGCATCTTCAACAATGCAGCATTCCCTCAATACTGCACTGAAGTATCAGCCTAGATTATATGCTCAAGACCTGTAGTGGGCCTTGAACCCATAATCTTCTGATGGGAGTACTAGAACTGAACCAAGCTGAAGCCGGAACAGAGAGAGATATTACAGCCAAGTCCAACAAGCATCAACTGCTCACCTCTCGTTGTAGTAGCTTTATGTTATTAATGTTACAATATGGCCTCAGAACCAGTTTTGTTTTTCTTTTTTTGTGCCTATTTTTCCCATTATTTGCCCTCATCTTCTAAAGGTTTTGAGTCTGACTCCTGTTGGCATTTGGTTTTGCACGCACCAGGAAATCTCCAGCAAAATCCATGTCTGTCTTTCCTGCAACTCCATCTTTGAATCTCTCCAATCAGGTTCCCCCCACCCCCCCACCCCCCGCCCTGCCACTCCACTGAAAGGGCCCCAATCAAAGTCACCTCAGCCGTCTCGACCCTCAGCTCTGGAATTCCCTCCAGAAACCTCTCTGCCTTTCCACATCTCTCTCCTCCTTTAAGACCAGCACCTACCTCTTTGACCAAGCTTTTAATCACCCCTCCTGACATCTCCTCCTTTGCTTAGTGTCAATTTCAGTCTGATAACGTTAAAGGCGCTATATAAATGCAAGTTGTTGTTGATGGTTATTTCTTAAACAAAATCAGGGGCTAAAAATTGAGTTGCGCCCCATTAGTGCCCCCGCGCCGGAAATTGAGTGGTTGCGCCCCAGACGGAAGCGGGGCGCTACTGGAAGCGCCCCGCATCCCTCTTGGGTCGCTGCGAGTCAATATAGCGGCGCTACGTGCCGCGGTATTGCAGGCCTTCCTCCCCTTCTTAAAGGGGAGGGGCCTTGCGCAGCGCGACCCGGGGCCCAGCTGGGCCCCCGGGATCGGGAGTGCCGGCAAAAGAGCCCGGCACTCAAGAGAAGTGCCAAGCTCATGGAGCGCAGCCGGCATTCCGCGGGGGGGGGGGGGGAGACGGGAGCGCAGGCAGGTGCTGGCAGGCGGCCAGCAACAAAAATGGCCGCCCCGCACCTCGCCTTTAAGTAGCGTCGCCGTTAACCTCCTGCTGAATTTCCTCTTAGGGCGCTAACGGGAGGTGCAAAGCAACCCAATTTTTCCCCCATGAAAAAGCATGTTCAGTGTATCCAAAAGTAACTCACTAAGTGATGCAGCAGAAGCTGTTTAATGTCTGAAAATGTCAGCCATGCAGGACTGCGATGTGAATATCCCCCTTAAGTCAAGTAGCAGAGACTAAAAGCACCCACTGGAAACAAAGATTCCATGATGTAATAAGTAGACTGCAGAAGATCAGCACCTTTACATAATAGTTAAACTGGTGATCTACATAGAAAGGATTCATGAGGGCAGTCTCTTTGAGAAGACAGTGTCACTTGATCAGGGACAGTTAGCCCAATCACCACAATGTGCCGGCCATAACGGCCCCTTTCACCGAACATCACTGAATGGCCTGAAGTGGTAGAATGACAGAAAGGCAGGTCACATTCTGTCCTCCTCGTTCAGACATCCAGAATTATATACTGAGTTCCTTCTTGGATGTAAAAGAACTTTCACCTTTTTGGCAAACCTAGTTGACCCAGTCAGCTGTTATGGAAACACTGCAGCAATTGATAGATAAATTGCTGACAGCTGCATGGAAAAATCCACCTACCTATTGAAGGTCTTAGCAACAAAAAACATGAATGGCAATTATGTTGAGTGAATAATTCACATCTTGCAGCGGCAATCAACATGATCTTTATAAATGCTATTACATTTATAAAGAAACAGACAGAAGCATTTTTTAAAAATCAAACAGTTTTGATTAAACATGCTCGCCACCTGTTCAAAGAAGCACAGAGTTTTAATACCAGCAGAATGTGCTTTTAAAGAAATCAAAGATTTGCATTTGTTATATAGCACCGTATCACATTTGTCGAGACATCACACAGTGCATTAGTTTTGAATGCAGTGATTATTGTTAAGAAGGCAAATATATTAATGTCAATGGAAGTAAATATGAGGAGAGATGTAAACTGGGCTGCCGACTCGCTATCACTCGTTTTACACTATCGCACAAAGTCAAGATCTACCCCAACCTCTTCGCTAGCCTCTCCACTTTCAGAAACTACAAGTCATCCAGAATACTGCAGCCTGTGTACATTATGTCCCAGATTCTCATTACTCCTCCTGTCCCTGTCAACCTCTACTAGCTCTCCATGTCGCAGAGAATCAGCTTTAAGATTCATGCCATTGGCTTCAAATTCCTCCGTGACCTCATTCTTCCCTTCTTCCATGATCTGTTCCAGCCTTGTGTCCCTCTGTGTGTCCCACCAATTCTTTGACACTAACCTACTTTTCATTCCCTGTTCCCTCCACTCTACCATCAGCGATCTCTCTTTCAGGCAAAATGCTCCAGCCCTATGCAAATTTCTCCCTCAGTATCTTCGCCTTGTCACCTCCCTCCCTTCAAAAAGGTCCTTAAGATTCTTCTCTTGGATCATGCTTTTGCTCCCTGATGACGCTCCCTTTCTCCTTCCTACTTGGTATCCACTCATATGAACATGTAAAAAGAGGGGCAAGGTAAGACCCATCAATCCTGTCTCATCTAGTCAATAGTCCAACCTCGCATACAGCCCCACCGTCCCCTAGCAACGCTGCGTCATGGGGGAGGAAAAAAAGAAAAAAAAACACTGACATTTAGGAAGAGCTCTGGGAAATTCCTCTCTGACTCCTCGAGGCAATTGAGCAGGCTCCAGGAGTTTTACTGTCCATCGCCCTTACCTGTAAAACACTCTGAGCCAGCTCTCTGTACATAATGGGCACTGGAGAAATGCCATTTGCTCTCGTTGTTATTACATCTGACCAATCAGGAGGACACTGAGACTCAATCGAGCCAAGAGGGAGCAAGCATTTATATCTACCAATGAGGTCTTTAATCAGAAACTGTGCCTCACTTTGGCTCAACTGTAGCACTCTCACCTCACAAGGCCCAAACTGGAACTTGAATGCATAATCTAGGCTAATAATCAAGTGTATTACTGAGGGAGTGCTGTATTTTCCAAGGCGACAAGCCTCGGGTGAGATATTAGACCCAGCTCCCTTCTGCCCTATTCGATTGGACGTTTAAAATTTCATAGTACTGTTTGAAGAACAGCAGGGAGTTCTCCTGGAGTCCGAGCCAAGGTTCCTCCCTCAGACAATACAACCTAAAAACAAATTAACCGGTCATTCATCTCATTGATGTTTGTAGGACATTGGTGGCACTAAATGGCTGTCATGTGCCGACTCAGTAAGTTACTGACTTCAAAATATTTCATTATGTAAAGTTCTTGCTATGTAAATGCGAATGTTATTCAGATAATGAAATATTTATCATTTCAAAATGATGTAAATTTGTCTGCTAAATGTTGTGGTAAACAGAGCAAGACAATACAAAGTGTATTTTGGAAGGCTCGTACTGACTAGTTATAAACAGAGCTAAATTAGGGGGTATCAAACATTCTGGCAGTCTGGAGACTGATTCAATTTTCTTAATAATATTTTTGAAGAATTTCAAAGAAGAGAGATCATACAATCACGAGTTAAGTTTAGATGAAGGCCTTTCAGCCCATTAGATCTCATCCTTCCAGATTACCAGCCCTACTTCCTCCACATTTTGGTATCCAGCTGTTTCTGGAATGAGCCCATTGTCCTGACCTCAACCACCCTTCCTGCCAATCATTCCAGCTGCTGATCACCCTTTGTGTAAAGAAATATAATCTTCACATTTATCCCATTAAGCATCTTGTATATCTTTACAGGGTCTCATCTCAGACATCTCGTGTCTAAGATCAATTATATGGGGTGAGATGAAGAGTGCTGGGAGGGGGCTCGTGTGGAGCATAAACACCGGCACAGACCAGTTGGGCCGAATGGCCTGTTTCTGAGCTGTAAATACTATGCAATGTATATCTTTAGAGCTGTGGACTCAATAGCACCCATTACGCTGGATAACTTTAAATTGGCACTTGGGATTGATGGGGGTAAAATTCAACGTTGGCAGGAGCATGAACCCGGTGGTAGCGGATCAGCCACACGTTTTACAACCTGCCTGATTGACTTCACAGATATAAAAATGGGGAGAGATGTAAAACTGAGCATACCTGAATTCATGAAACACACTACTGGAGAACGAGCATCCCCCCCGTCTCCCCCCGACTCCACCTCCACCCCCCACCCCCACACTCACCCCCCCACCCCACCTCCACACTCACCCCCCCCACCCCACCCCCACGCTCACCCCCCCACCTCCACACTCACCCCCCCACCCCACCTCCACACTCACCCCCCCCACCCCCCCCACGCTCACCCCCCCACCTCCACACTCACCCCCCCACCCCACCTCCACACTCACCCCCCCACCCCACCCCCACGCTCACCCCCCCACCCCCACGTTCACTCCCCCCACCCCACCCCCACCCCACCTCCACACTCACCCCCCCACCCCACCTCCACCCCCCCACCCACCCCACCCCCACACTCACACCCCCACCCCACCCCCACCCCACCCCCACACTCACACCCCCCCCCACCTCCACGCTCACCCCCCCACCCCACCCCCACACTCACACCCCCACCGCACCCCCACACTCACACCCCCACCCCCCCCCCCCCCCCACCTCCACGCTCACCCCCCCACCCCCCCCACGCTCAGCCCCCCACCCCACCCCACACTCACCCTCCCCCACCCCACCCCCCACCCCACCTCCATGCTCAGCCCCCCCACACCCCCACACTCACCCTCCCCCACCCCACCCCCACACTCAACCCCCCCACCCCACCCCCCCACCCCACCGCCACGCTCAGCCCCCCCCACCCCTCCACACTCACCCCCCCCACCCCCACCCCCACACTCACCCCCCCCACCCCACCCCCACGCTCACCCCCCCACCCCTCCACACTCACCCCCCCACCCCACCCCCACACTCACCCCCCCACCCCTCCACGCTCACCCCCCCACCCCCACACTCACCCTCCCCCACCCCACCCCCACGCTCACCCCCCCCACCCCTCCACGCTCACCCCCCCACCCCCACACTCACCCTCCCCCACCCCACCCCCACACTCACCCCCCCACCCCACCCCCCACGCTCAGCCCCCCACCCCACCCCCACACTCACCCTCCCCCACCCCCACCCCCCCACCCCACCTCCATGCTCAGCCCCCCCACACCCCCACACTCACCCTCCCCCACCCCACCCCCACACTCAACCCCCCCACCCCACCCCCCCACCCCACCGCCACGCTCAGCCCCCCCACCCCTCCACACTCACCCCCCCACCCCAGAATGCTCCCACTGAGCCAAGGCTGACACTGAGGGGCACTGCGACTGATGGTGGAACATCTAACACTGACTTGGCTACGTGCAGCTGACTCAGCTTATTCCAAATCAAACCCGGGGCAACATGGTGGCATAGTGGTTAGCACTGTTGCCTCACAGCGCCAGGGATCCGGGTTCAAATCCGGCCTTGGGTGACTGTCTGTGTGGAGTTTGCACATTCTCCCCGTGTCTGCGTGGGTTTCCTCCGGGTGCTCCGGTTTCCTCCCACAGTCCAAAAGATGTGCGGGTTAGGTTGATTTGGCTATGATAAATTGACCCTTAGTGTCAGGGGGATTAAATACATGGGGTTACGGGGATAGGGTGGGATATGTGTCGGTGCAGGCTCGATGGGCCGAAATGGCCTCTATCTGCACTGTGGGGATTCTGTGATTCTGTGAAACCCGGGATCTTCTGGTGTGTGTGTGTGTGTGTGTATGTATGTGTGTGTGTGTGTGTGGTTCAGTTACCTGTTGGCTTTATCAACTCAGCAATCCATGGAGCCCTGATGTTCAAGGTACAGTGAGACATTTACAGCACATACATTGTAATTAAGGAGCATCTGGCAATAGCAGAGGTGTTGCTGAAAGGAGGAAATGTTTAAAAAAGAACTTCAAACTTCTAATACAGATATTCGTCAAACTACCAAGTAATTCTAGGTTTTAAGTGTTCCCCTACTTCTAAGTTGCACGAGTCATTTTTCTATGAATCGTCCAACCATCCCAGCTTTAAACTGGTTTTGTATTGAGTTTAGTCACGCACTAGTGTCACTGGCTCCTGATGCATGGGTCTTGCATCAGCCAGAATCAGACCTAAAGTAAGCTTGCAGGATTCCTTGAGTCTGTGGCCGGGAAGACATGTTTTTACTGGGGTATCTGTGTGAGATTTGCACGCTGGCAGCCGGTGGCCTTTCATGCCTTAAATCAAAGACAAAAGCAGCTTTAGAGAGCCTCTCTATAATGGCCCAGATTTTGCTGTCAGAGTAACAGTGAGGCTAATGGCACTCACCATTATTTAAGCGTAAATGGTGCAGCAACTTCAGGCGAGGGGCCAAAGTGCGGGTTAAATGCCAATATCCAAAAGGTGTTGACTGAGTTGCGCCGCTCCGTCATTGGCTCCACAAAAACAGCATCTCGCTGTCTGCCACACCATTGGGTTCCATTGAATGGCGTGACGTTGCTGTATTTGTACGCTAGATATGAACTAAACTCGCCACAGAAAGTTAAGTCTTGTCATTACAAGCTCAAGTACCCTTTTAACGACGTGATGTGTTAATTACTGCCAATCAACCTCTCTGGCACCGAAAATTAATGATTGTAAGTGTGGAGTCTCATTCCTTCAGATATTAATTGTTGTTGAAGATTTTTTAAATGTCAAATTTAAAATTTTATAATTTTTTTACTTTTTCTCTCTTGTCTTTTTTTCTCTCTCACTTAATCCAATCTTTCTTTCCCTCTCTTTCTGTACCTGATTTGGCATTGAATTTGCCCACTCTAATTTACACTTCTTTCTCCGTCGTTCCTCTGTTAATTTCACAATCCTTCAATCTGATTGGTTAAGGAGGTCCCAGATGCCCAGTTTCCCTCACTGTGATGTTATCAGCTCACACTTTCAGCAACTTGCCACGCAAAAATGTAAAAACCTAAACGTGGAAGTCTAACCAATGGCAAACGCTGTTAGATGCCCTGCTGTGACAGAATCTGGGCCAATGTATTTGGTTAGTTAAGTTCCCAGTTCATTGCTGTCTTTGTGCTACATGTAGATTTTGCCAGGAGATTTTTGCTGTTATTACACAGACAATGTAATACTGAATTTGACTTGGTTTCAATGTATAGCCAGTGTCAGACAGTTAATATAAGAGAGTGCGCCAAATCCCTCTGGAATTGATACCTTCATTTCACTTCCTCCCACACCCTCCAAAAACAAAGCTTTCATTGTGTTGCTTCCTGTATAACAACTAAAGGCAGCACAGTTTAAATGGAATCTGACCAACTTTATTACTGGAAACTTCCCCAATGGCTTAATGAGTTTCTTCAGTGAGTCATGTAGATGAGGAAAGTCCCAGGTTCAGTCCCATTCTGTACTAAAGTAGCTGATTTTTTTTAAATTCGTTCCTGGATGTGGGCGTCACTGGCAATTTATTGCCCATCCCTAGTTGCCCTTGAGAAGGTGGTGGTGAGCCGCCTTCTTGAACCACTGCAGTCAGTGTGGTGAAGATGCTCCCACAGTGCTGTTAGGGAGGGAGTTCCAGGATTTTGACCCAGCGATGATGAAGGAACGGAGATATATTTCCAAGTCAGGATGGTGTGTGACTTGGAGGGGAACTTGGAGGTGGTGGTATTCCCATGCGCCTGCTGCCCTTGTCTTTCTAGGTGGAAGAGGTTGCGGGTTTGGGAGGTGCTGCCGAAGAAGTCTTGGCGAGTTGCTGCAGTGCATCTTGTAGATGGTACACACTGCAGCCATGGTACGCCGGTGGTGGAGGGAGTGAATGTTTAAGGTGGTGGATGGGGTGCCAATCAAGCGGGCTACTTTGTCTTGGATGGTGTCGAGCTTCTTGAGTGTTGTTGGAGCTGCACTCATCCAGGCAAGTGGAGAGTATTCCGTCACACTCCTGACTTGTGCCTTGTAGATGGTGGAAAGGCTTTGAGGAGTCAGGAGGTGAGACACTCGCCACAGAATACCTAGCCTCTGACCTGCTCTTGTTGCCACAGTATTTATGTGGCTGGTCCAGTTAAGTTTATGGTTAATGGTGACCCCCCCAGGATATTGATGGTGGGGGATTCGGCGATGGTAATGCCGTTGAATGTCAAGGGGCGGTGGTTAGACTCTCGCTTGTTGGAGATAGTCATTGCCTGGCACTTCTGTGGCACGAATGTTACCTGCCACTTATTAGCCCAAGCCTGAACGTCGTCCAGGTCTTGTTGCACGCGGGCATGGACTGCTTTGTTATCTGAGGAGTTGCGAATGGTGCTGAACACTGTGCAGTCATCAACGAACATCCCCATTTCTGACCTTATGTTGGAGGGAAGGTCATTGATGAAGCAGCTGAAGATGGTTGGGCCTAGGACACTGCCCTGAGGAACTCCTGCAGCGATGTCCTGGGGCTGTAATGATTGACTTTCAACCACCACTACCATCTTCCTTTGTGCTAGGTATGACTCCAGCCAGTGGAGAGTTCCCCCCCCCCCCCCCCCCCCCCCCCCCCACCCCGATTCCCATTGATTTCAGTTTTACTAGGGCTCTTTGATGCCACACTTGGTCAAATGTTGCCTTGATGTCAAGGGCAATCACTCTCACCTCACCTCTGGAATTCAGCTCCTTTGTCCATGTTTGGACCAAGACTGTAATGAGGGCAGGAGCCGAGTGGTCTTGGCGGAACCCAAACTGGGTATCAGTGAGCAGGTTATTGGTGAGTAAGTGCCGCTTGATAGCACTGTCAACGACACCTTCCATCACTTTGCTGATGATTGAGAGTAGACTGATGGGGCGGTAATTGGCCGGATTGGATTTGTCCTGCTTTTTGTGGACAGGACATACCTGGGCAGTTTTCCACATTGTCGGATAGATGCCAGTGTTGTAGCTGTACTGGAACAGCTTGGCTAGAGGCGCGGCTAGTTCTGGAGCACAAGTCTTCAGCACGACAGCCGGGATATTGTCGGGGCCCATAACCTTTGCTGTATCCAGTGCACTCAGCCGTTTCTTGATATCACGTCGAGTGAATCGAATTGGCTGAAGATTGGCTTCTGTGATGGTGGGGACCTCAGGAGTCGGCCGATATGGATCATCCATATATGTTATGATATGATCGCCGAATAATGACAACTTGAATGAGATAAAGAAAAGAAAAAGATCATTTGGCAACAAAAACATACTTAAGTGTCAAAAATATTGGGAGCGGCAGCAGGGTGAAATGTAATGTAGTCTACATGGATTTTAGCAAGGCTTTTGACAAGGCCCCACAAGGCAGGCTGATCAAAAAAGTAAAAGCCCATGGGATCCAAGGAAGAGTGACAAGTTGGATCCAAAATTGGCTCAGTGGCAGGAAGCAAGGGGTAATGGTTGAGGGGAGTTTTTGCAATTGGAAGGCTATTTCCAGTGGGGTTCCACAGGGCTCAGTACTCGGTCCCTTACCTTTTGTAGTATATATTAATGATTTAGACTTAAATGTAGGCATGATAAAGAAATTTGCAGATGATACAAAAATTGGCCGTGTGGTTGACCATGAGGAGGAAAGCTTTAGACTGCAGGAAGATATCAATGGACTGGTCAGTTGGGCAGGAAAGTGGCAAATGGAATTCAATCTGGAGAAGTGTGAGGTAATGCATTTGGGGAGGGGCAACAAGGCAAGGGAATACACAATAAATGGGAATACACTGAGAGGTGTGGAGGAACAGAGGGACCTTGGAGTGCAGGTCCACAGATTCTTAAAGGTTGCAGGAAAGGTCGATAAAGTAGTTAAAAAGGCATACGGAATGCTTTCCTTTATTAGCCGAGGCATAGAATATAAGAGCAGGGAAGTTATGCTAAAACTGTATACAACACTGGTTAGGCCACAGCTTGAGTACTGCGTGCAGTTCTGGTCACCACATTACAGGAAGAATGTGATTGCACTGGAGAGGGTGCAGTGGAGATTTATGAGGATGTTGCCAGGGCTCCTTCTGTGTCGTAACTTTTCTATGATTCTATGAATGGGGGAGAACAGCATACAGAGGTTACAGAGTATTACAAAGTATTTATAGCACAGAAACAGGCCATTCGGCCCAACTGGTCTGTGCCGGTGTTTATGCTCCACACGAGCCTCCTCCCACCCCTCTTCATCTCCCATCAGCATATCCTTCTGTTCATTTCTCCCTCATTTGTTTATCCAGCTTCCCCTTAAATGCATCTATGCTATTCGCCTCAACTACTCCTTGTGGTAGTGAGTTCCACATTATCACCAATCTCTGGATAAAGAAGTTTCTCCTGAACTCCCTTTTGGATTTATTAGTGACTATCTTATATTTATGAGCCCCCAGTTCTGGTCTCCCCCACAAGTGGAAACATCTTCTCTACATCTACCCTATAAAATCCTTTCATAATCTTAAAGACCTCTATCAGGTCACCCCTCAGTCTTCTCTTTTCTAGGGAAAAGAGCCCCAGCCTGTTTAATCTTTCCTGATAGTTATAATCACTCAGTTCTGGTTGTCGGTCTCGGTTTGACTGGTGCTTTCTGGGGTCCCAATTTGAAGGGAGAAGATACGAGAATAACAATGATTTCTCTTCCTGCCCCTCCACTGGTACCTCCGGAGTCCCCCAAAGATCTATCCTTGGCCCTCTCCTCTTCCTCATCTGCATAGTGCCCGTTGACAACATCATGTACGCTGGCAACACCTATTTCATCCTTTCCACCACCTGTCTCAATCCCTCCACTGTCTCTGTGTTGCCAGACTGCCTTTCTGACTTATAGTCTTGGATGAGCTGCACTTTCGTCCAGTTAAACATTGGGAGGCCCAAAGTCATCTTTGGCTCCTGCCACAAACTCCATATCCTTTCCACTGAAGACAGATGTAGACAAGCCAAGTAGGGTTGCAGGTTCATTTCCCTGAAGGAATCTTTAGGCATTAATATTAATTGCATAGCACTTGTCCATGTAACATTACTAATCTAGTACTTAAAACAAAACTGTTCTAAATTCAGGAGTTCTTCAGCCGGTCCCCATACAGAGGCTAACAAAAGTGTTCTGTTCTGCGCAGAGTGCATGTTGTCTATGGAAGTGTTGGAGTATTCAGGCAGATGCTGGCCATTTTTCTAGTCTAGCAGGATGGTAGAATGGAGCCGATGTGCTTGTTTACCAGGGCAACATGCATCAGAACCCCAAGTTATTTCAGGTCTCAGACCATGGTCAGACGTGCCTTTTGCCCAATTCATGGATATTCCCTTTATATTGGGTTTAGTGGGATGTTGGTGCTGTCGGCTCACGACATGTGGATCTAATGCAGCTGGCAGCAACCCCAGAGAAAGTTTGCCAGGTTTGCTAAGGCGGGCCACCAGGTCAACCCATCACCAGCTGCATGAGACCCATGCACTGGACCTTGAGGCACCAACACCCCATTAAACCCAACATAAAGTAGCTTCACTGAATGGGAAACAGTCTTTTTAGTGTGCTTGTTTCAATTTGCAGCGTAGGTGCTTCCTCCTTAGCTGTTTGGTGTGTTCCTTGGCTCGGAATCTCTTTAGGGCTATTATGCACCCTGCAGGCAGGGATGTGATTGGTTTTGTTAAATGGATTCTTGTTCGTCGTTGTACAGAATGGTCCCTTCGCCTGCCACTAAAATGTTCTATTTCCATGGCATTTGTTTTTTGTGACTGTTCTATTTATTGTTCGGCCTGTTCCAAAAGCATGGGAGTAGAGATTCACCTTGGGCGATGGCGCTCAGTGGGCAATATAGCATTGACCACCTGCTATACGCCCTGAAGACCGAGCGGGGCGTATGACGGGAAGCCTATGCAATACCGCCTAAGGTGAATTTCCACCCCCCATGTTTCTCTCATGGGGACTTTGCAATGTCAGTGCCTCACCTAAATGGTCATTCTTCACATTAGAGACTAGATACTGAGTGCTGGCAGTAGAGGTGCCAACCCTCCCGGATTGACCAGGAGTCTCTCAGAATGGGGCATGAATCTCCCAGGCACTGCTGCTAGTGTGAGGGTGGAGAGAGGGAGGCTGAGGGGATTAGGCCTTAGGCGCAGATGGAGAGAGGCAGACTGGGGAATGGCGGGGTGAGAGAAAGAGGGAGATTGGGGGGCCAGGGAGAGGGGAAGACAGGGGGATGGGGGTGCAGGGGTGTAAGAGGGAGAATGGGGGAATCAGGAAGAGAGAGGGAGAATGGGGATGGGTGAGGGTGAGATAGGGAGAATGGGGGGTGGGTGAGGGTGAGAGAGGGCAAATGGGGGGTGGGTGAGGGTGAGAGAGGGAGACTGAGGGGTGGGTGAGGGTGAGAGAGGGCAAATGGGGAATGGGGGAGGGTGAAGCCTAGCATTTCCTGCAGAACCAGGAATAGCAGCAACATGGTGAGAGGAGCAACACCAAGAGAAGATTTCACAATGAATGAGGAACAAGGGGATGACAACGGAGGATTCTCACTGGAAGAGCTAAGGGGGAAGTGAGAAGTTTGAATTGTGGGTGGGGTGGAGAGGGAGGCAGTGTAGCCTGAACCTGAATCTGTCTGTGTCCAATATCCATGTGTCTACTTTCCATAGGCAGCACCTGACTTTCCATCGAGGTCATTGAAAGCATTTGGGGCTGGAACCCTGGCTGTCTTTCCCCCTCCTCCACCCAGGGGCACCTGGGGCAAATGCAACATTCTCACTGTTGCCTCGGCTGGGATCATTATTATCTTATTCTTAGTGAGAACGACACATCGTGTGCACACCGACCAACGGGAAAAGATAACCTGCTCTGCTCATGACCCATTGAACAAACCAGCCCTTCTCAGCTCAGGGGCTTAGCTATGAACTCTTCAGGCCTCATTTAACAATTGATTTCCCAGCTCGTCCCACCTATTGGGAAACTGCATGTAGCACAACTTGCATTCATGTAGCAGTCCCCGGGTTAAAGAAGAGTGAAGTTTACACCCAGCAGTGAAAGGAGAAAAGCGATGGAGAAGCATAAGAGTGAAGGTGTGGTTGAAGAGATGGAATACAGGATGCTTTGAAAACAGGGAGAGAGCTAGTGCCTTGAGAAAGTTTCCTAGAGAGCAGGGGTGGAGTGACTGTAGAATCAGGCACCAACAGAGGAGCAGAGGGAGCAGCCACTAAGCAGTAAACCAAACGCAGAAGAATGTAGGATGTACATCTGAAGAAGATCAGTCAAGACAGGATGGAGTAAGGCCAGAGAAGGATTTGAAAAAAATTGTTAACGCAATACCCCAAGACACAGGATCATAAGAACATAAGAATTAGGAGCAGGAGTAGGTCATTTGGCCCTTCGAGCCTGCTCCGCAATTCAATAAGATCATGGCTGATCTTCTACCTCATCTCCACTTTCCTGAACTATCCCCATATCCCTTGATTCCCTTAATATTCAAAAGTCTATTGATCTCTGTCTTGAATATACTCAACGACTGAACCTCCACAGCCATCTAGGGTAGAGAATTCCAAAGATTCACCACCCTCTGAGTGAAGAAATTTCTCCTCATCTCAGTCCTAAATGGCTGACCCCTTATTCTGAGACTGTGACCCCTGGTTCTAGACTCCCCAGCCAGAGAAAAAATCCTCCCTGCATCTACCCTGTCAAGCCCTGTAAGAATTTTGTATGTTTCAATGAGATCACCTCTCATTCTTCTAAACTCTAGAGAATATAGTCCTAGTCTACTCAATCTGTCCTCATAGGACAATCCCCCCCATCCCAGGAATCAGTCTGGTGAACCTTCGTTGCACTCCCTCTATGGCAAGTATATCCTTCCTTAGGTAAGGAGAACAAAACTGTACACAATACTCCAGGTGTGGTCTCACCAGGGCCCTATATAATTGCAGTAAGACGTCTTTACTCTTATACTCAAATCCTCTTGTAATAAAGGCCAACATATCATTTGCTTTCCTAATTGCTTGCTGTACCTGCATGTTAACTTTCAGTGATTTGTGTACAAGGACACACAGGTCCCTCTGAACACCAACATTTCCCAATCTCTCAACATTTAAAAAATACTCTGCTTTTCTATTTTTTCTGCCAATGTGGATAACTTCACATTTCTCCACATTATATTCCATTTGCCATGTTCTTGCCCACTCACTTAGCCTGTCTATATCCCCTTGAAGCCTCCTTGCATCCTCCTCACAACTTACATTCCTACCCAGCTTTGTATCATCAACAAACTTGAATATATTACATTTGGTCCCCTCATCCAAATCATTGATGTAGATTGTGAATAGCTGAGGCCCAAGCACGGATCCTTGCGGTACCCCACTAGTTACAGCCTGCCAACTCGAAAATGACCCGTTTATTCCTACTCTCTGTTTTCTGTCCATTAACCAATCCTCAATCCATGCTAGTATATTACCCCCAATCCCATGAGTCCTAATTTTGTTTAATAACCTCTTGTGTGGCACCTTATCAAATGTCTTCTGAAAATCCAAATACACCACATCCACTGGTTCCCCCTTATCTATTCTGCTAGTTACAACCTCAAAAAACTCTAACAGATTTGTCAAACATGATTTCCCTTTCATAAATCCATGTTGACTCTGCCCAATCCTATTATTATTTTCTAAGTGCCCTGTTACCACATCCTTAATAATAGGTTCTAGCACTTTCCCTACTACTGATGTCAGGCTAACTGGTCTGTAGTTCCCCGTTTTCTCTCCCTCCTTTCTTAAATAGTGGGATTACATTTGCTACCTTCCAATCCACGGGAACCATTCTAGAATCTATGGAATTTTGGAAAATTACAACCAATGCATCCACTATCTCTATAGCCAACTCTTTCAAAACCCAAGGATGTAGGCCAGGGGATTTATTGGCTTTCAGTCCCATTAATTTCTCCAGTACTATTTTTTTCTAATACTAATATCTTTCAGTTCCTCATTCTCGCTAGACCCTTGGTTCTCCACTATTTCCGGAAAGTTTTTTGCATCTTCTTCCGTGAAGACAGACACAATAGTATTTGTTTAAATTCTCTGCCATTTCATTATTCCCCATTATAATTTCTCCTGTCTCAGCCTGTAAGGGACCCACATTTACTTTCACTAATCTTTTCCTTTTTACATACCTATAGAAGCTTTTACAGTCTGTTTTTATGTCTCTTGCTAGTTTATTCTCATATTCTATTTTCCCTTTCTTTATCATGGCAAGGACAGGGGCAATGGCTCTGTGGGACTTTGTGCAGGAGGTAACTTGGGCCATAGAGTTCTGCAGTGGCTGAAGAGTGGCGATAACAGTGAGGAGGGCTTTTGAAAATTCAGCTCAGGATCAAATCGGAATTCCAAGGTTGCACAAATTAATGGAACCAGAGCTGGAGATGTACTACAGACGTGAACAAGCCATAAAAGCTGGCTTTGGCTTGGCTGACACCGAGCGGAAAGAATTTTCAACTCAGATAGGCCATTAGATGGTGTAGGAACAGTCCTGGCGTTGATGGTAGTGACATGCATGTGGAAGCCGGCCCTATACTTGCAGATGCTGTTGGTAAGGGGAAGCATGTAAGTGATGTGTAGAAGTTGATCAATGCTCCATGTATTGCCACTTGTGGTGGAAAATCACCAAGGTAATGGGTTAATACCTGAATTCCTTTGCAGCTTAACACAAACAAACATTTTTTCTTAAAGCTACTGAAAGGTTCTCAGAAAAACTAGGGTTTCACCAGGTTATTCATTAGGCTGTATAGAATTTCAATGATTCGAAGAATACTTCAGAAGCATTCACAAATACAGCTGTTTGTCTCTTCTGCCCAGAGCTTCTAACGTTTCGTTCCTGAAGGCCTGCTCCCACCAGCACTCATTGTGCTCGCCTCAATCAAGGATACAGTTTCTTTTGAACAGAATTATAGCTCTTTCTGCCAGTTTTTGGATCAAGGAACAACATATCCTGAGGCAATATTTGTTCAAAATTGTAGAAACTATATCTTGGAAAAACAAATCTACCGAAACAAAACCCGCATTGATGGGTTTTGTGATGAAAAGTAATGATAATTAGGGCTGATTCCTCAGCCAGACACTTCTGATGAGGAGCGACACTCACTGGGAGCGCTGGTTGGGAAATCAGTCCGCATCACCTAATTGTCTGTTTGATTGGGGAATCAGCCCTAATGGGACACGGAATATTCTGGTAACTGTATTTCAGGGGATAGAAGTAGGAATTTATGAGCAATCTACAGGGACAGATTAAAACAGGCTGTATTTAATTTTCCTTCCCCCCTCCTCCGATTTTCTCTCCTGAAGATACTGATTCCTGCTTGGTTCCGTAGGTGCCAGAACCCCATGGGGGAGATTTTGCCAATGGGTGCGGGTTGGAGGCGGGACTGCTGCTTATCGGGTTTTAGTCCCGCCTCCATCAACTTCTGGCCAACCCACGCTATTTTCCCTTGATTGACCTTGTTAAGCCCACCCAGCGGGTTTAGCAGGCCAATTAAGGGGAAGCCGGTTACAGAGAACGTCAGCGTATGACGTTTCATCTGTCAAAAATTTTTGACAGTTGAATTGTCATCGTTTGACAGCTCTGTGAAGCTGTCAAACACTGACATTCTATGTTGTTTGATGAGTTCTTGTATTCAAGACTCATCAAACCTCTTTTGTGAGCAGAAATTAGATGGTTGTTGCATCGGAGAATGCAGCAGCCATCTGTCATCTCTGCCGGTGAGATGCGAGACTCTCCGCATCCCCAACTGTTGAAGCCTGCAGGAAGAAACAAAGGTAAGTAAACATTTTCTATCACTTTTCACTCACCTCACACACTTACCTCTCCACACTTGCACCCATCACTTACCTTCACAGCGCACTTTTGCACTCCTCCGACCCCCGCAGACCCACTGCTCGCCTCGGTGATCCTGGCGGGGTTTCCTGACGTCGGGAAGCCCGCGTCTCTGTAGGAAAAATGGGGATAATCCTCTTAACTGCCTGTTAACCACCTGTTAACAGGCAGTTAAGTGGCTGTAATCCCCTTCCCGCCTCCAGGAGACGGGACCCGGCGCGGGTCAGGTACCTGCCTCCTGGGAAGATGGCACGGAGGCGGGTTGGGGTCGGGATGGGTACCCGCCCCCAGATTCTGCCATTTTCCTGGCAGTCCCGCCTCCAAACCTGCCTCCCCAGGGCTGGCAAGATCACGGCCCATGTGTCAAAGTCCCTTTCCTCATCGGTGAGCTTGGCCTTTCATGCAGACAGTTAACTTTAGGTTATAAGAACATAAGAACGTAAGAAATAGAAGCAGGAGTCGGCCATGCAGCCCCTCGAGCCTGCTCCACCATTCAATTAGATCATGGCTGATCTTCGACCTCAACTCCACTTTCCTATACTATCCACATATCCCTTGATTCCCCTTGAGTCCAAAAATCGATCTATCTCAACAACTCAGCATTCACAGCATTTTGGAATCCAAAGATTCACAACCCTCTGAGTGAAGAAATCCTTCTTATCTCAGTCTTAAATGGCCTACCCTTTATCCTGAGACTATGCCCCCTAGTTCTAGACACTCCAGCCAGGGGGAAACATCCCCTCAACTTCTACCCTGTCAATCCCCTTCAGAATCTTACACGTTTCAATGAGATCACCTTTCATTCTTCTAAACTCCAGAGAGTATAGGCCCATTCTACTCAATCTCTCATCACAGGACAACCCTCCCATCCCAGGAATCAATCTAGTGAACCTTCATTGCACTGCCTCGAAGGCAAGCATATCCTTCCTTAGATAAGGAGACCAAAACTGTGCACAGTACTCCAGGTGTGGTCTCACCAAAGCCCTGTTCTTGGAGCCACAGGCTTGCCTTTTGTGGTGAGCAGGAATAAAGGGGGGAGGGGAGGGGGAGCGGTAACCTGAATTGTAACACGCAGGAAAGGAAAGGAGCAAATTGGATGAAAACAAATTAATGTATTTAAATAAACGTTAGTCCTGCCACTCAATGGGGATTTGTATAAATATATGATTGAGTCTCAGGAGCTTGTGAAAAATGAAATACTGGTGACATGCACACTATAACACACACACTTCAGTGAATTATGCTGCCTTTACTTTCCCCATTGCAACTTTCCCTTCATCATGGAGCGAGAATTGCTCTGGTTACTGGCCAGGATATTCTGTTCCTGTAATCTTGACACACACTGGAGTATATGCTCAGAAAATCCCACACCCAGTTCCCTGCCCATTAAAATGAATGGTTGTAAAACACAGTCTGGGACAGTGCAATTTCCCAATATGTGTTCCTGGTGAGCACCAGGAGAGGCAAAGCAATAAATTTCAGCTAATTTCCACAGCAAGATCATAAAAGTATTTGCAAATTGCTGTTATTTCTAGCAAAGTTATTAAAAACTTCTTTTCAAATGTGTTCACCATTTCAAAAAGAAAGACTTGCATTTCTATCATGCCCAAAGCGCTTTACAGCCAATTAAGTACTTTTGCCAGAAGTAATCAGCAGCGGAAGTCTTCACAATGAGAGTGCTACACAAAGTGACCCGAGGAATTCTGACTCCAATGTCTCCCCTTTAACAGGCAAATCCCTCGACACAAAGATTCCACAGATATTAGGGAGGAAAAATCAGCTTTCTTTATGGTAATTTTCTTTATGGTAATTTTCAGGAAATTTGCAGAAACAATTAACCATTTTTGAATTAAGCCACCGAAGCAAATTTAAAAATAAATATTTCTCTGGTTTAATTAGTTCAGGTACCTCAAGTGAAAGCAGCAAGTTGCTGTTAAGTATTGATTTTTCCATGATCTCCTCCCGATAGCTCATATCAGGTAGTAAATAGCCTGCAGACGTCTGTTTACACAGATCGGAGTCCCACTGACAAGACGGCTTCAAAGAGCAGCTGTCCTTTTGCGAAGGGTACAACTGGCACTTTGTAATCCGACGCCAAATCTACAAAACATCAATACAACGGACCCCTCGTGAAATCCTCCTGACAAATCCATTTCTGTCTTAAGATCAAGATTAAGATGTCTTTAGATGCTGTCCTGGCCGATGGTTATCTCTCAACCAACATCACTAAAACAGATGATCTGGTCATTATCACATTGCTGTTTGTGGGATCTTGCTGTGCGCAAATTGTCTGCTGCGTTTCCTACATTACAACAGTGACTACACTTCAAAAAGTACTTCATTGGCTGTAAAGCGCTTTGGGACGTCCTGAAGTCGAGAAAGATGCTGTAGAAATGCAAGTCTTTCTTTTTTTCAATGAATGCCTTTGTACTCATTACCTACTGACTATGTAACCACATGGGACCGGCGCCTGGCTGTATAAAAATACATTTCAAATGGATGCAGCAAAATAAATGTCATAACTGTTTTAAGAAGAGAAAAAAGATTTGCATTTACGTAGTGCCTTATCACATCTCTCAGAAAGTCTCAAATGACATTACAATGAATTACTTAAAATGCACTGACTGTTCGACAGACAGACATTTTGCGCTCAGCGACACTTCACAAGCAGCAATGAGATGAATCTGTTTCTGGTGGTGTTGGTCGAGAAAGGAATGTTGTTGAGGACACAAGGAGAACTTCCCTAATTGTTAACTGGTTTAAAGAACTCTTCCTATTTCTTGTACAATCAGCTCCTTGCTCTGTGATGATCTGGTCTGTACTATATATTATTCACCAGTTTTGATTTGGGCTGGACAATCAATCCTAACTTACACCATGGACTGTGTTTTCCAACCCAAATCCGCACTGGCACAAATGTAGGGAGCAGGGGCTTTACAATGGATCAAATGAAGTGGCTACATTTGGGCACAGTGAGATATTTTGCTCCTCTGCAGATGCGCTTTGCCATTTTTAAAGGGGAGGGGCCAACCTTAAATCATCTGAATTGGATACAATTTGTGAAGTTGAATCTGGAGATCAATCCCCAATCCCAGCCAGCATAATTATGAGAAACATGCTGCACAGAAGAGGAAGTGACACTCTACATGTACACAGAGACAGATAAGGCATTTTTTTAAAGGCCAACACAAACACAAAGCTGGGTAAAGTCCAGGTGTTGAAGAATTAATCCTAGATAGACTTTGGTTTGGAACGTAGGAACAGGAGGCCATTCAGCCTCTCGAGCCTGTTGCATTAGGAACAGGAGGAGGCCATTCAGCCCCTCGAGCCTGCTCCGTCACTCAATTAGATTGTGGCTGATCTGTAGCTCAACTCCATTTGCCCACCTTTGTTCCATATCCCTGATACCCTTAGCTAACGAAAAACTATCGATATCAGTCTTGAAAGCTCCAATTGCCCCAGCAGCCACAGCCTTTAGGGGGAGAGAATTCCAGATTTCTACTACGCTTTGTGTGAAAAAGTGCTCCCTGATTTCCTTCCTGAATGGCCGAGCTCTAATTTTAAGATCATGTCCCCTTGTTCTTAATTCCCCCGCCAGAGGAAATAGTTTCGTTGTATCTACCCTATCGAATCTTTTAAATGCATTTTGGGAGGACTAACAAGGCAAGGGAATACACAATGAATGGTAGGGCCCTGGGAAGGACAGAGGATCAGAGGGACCTTGGTGTGCATGTACATAGATCCCTGAAGGCAGCAGGACAGGTAGATAAGGTGGTTAAAAAGACATATGGGATACTTGCCTTCATTAGCCGAGGCATAGAATATAAGAGCAGGGACATTATGATGGAGCTGTACAAAACGCTAGTTAGGCCACAGCTGGAATACTGTGTGCAGTTCTGGTCGCCACACTATAGGAAGGATGTGATTGCATTGGAGAGGGTGCAGAGGAGATTCACCAGGATGTTACCTGGGCTGGAGCGCTTCAGCTATGAAGAAAGACTGGACAGGCCGGGGTTGTTTTCCTTAGAGCAGAGAAGGCTGAGGGGGGACCTGATTGAGGTGTACAAAATTATGAGGGGCATAGATAGGGTAGATAGAAAGGAAATTTTCCCCTTCGTAGAGGGGTCAATAACCAGGGGGCATAGTTTCAAGATAAGGGGCAGGAGGTTTAGAGAGGATTTGAGGAAAAACTTTTTCACCCAGAGGGTGGTTGGAATCTGGAACTCACTGCCTGAAAGGGTGGTAGAGGCAGGAATCCTCACAACATTCAAGAAGCATTTGGATGAGCACTTGAAACGCCATAGCATACAAGGCTACGGATCAAGTGCTGGAAAATGGGATTAGAATAGACAGGGCTTGATGGCCGGCGCGGACACGATGGGCCTCTTTCTGTGCTGTATAACTCTATGACTATGATTATACCTCGTTCAGTTCACCCTTCAATCTTCCAAACTCCAGGGAATACAAGCCAAGTTTATGCAACCTGTCCTCATAATTTAACTCTCTAAGCCCCAGTATGTTCAGATCTCATTCCTACTTGGCGTGCAAAAGTGAGTGCGCCATTAGCCTATTTGTATCATATTCACTTTCTGATGTTCCCCATTGCTTGTGACAGAGCCTGGGAAATCCACCCTGCCCATAGAAAAATCTCATTGAAGTGGGAAAAGCTGTCTTTTCAGGCTTATTCACAGTATTTATCTTATAGAAGTGCCACAGGGGTCTGGTAACAGCCTCTGGTGTATTGACATAATAGGAAAGAGTCACTTTTCTAAAGAACAATAGAGAATCATCCTGGTTCTCATCATCGTTGTAAGAAAAAACATTGGCATCATCAAATATGAGAAGGTGAGAACTTTATTTTGTTGAATGTAATTGCCTTTAATTCAATGATGAGGCTGAAGCAGTGTCTCCTAACACAGATGTAGCCTATACCCACACTTTTCAGCTAGGTCATGTAGTTGGCAACCTCACATGCCACCACTTTTTCTTGATACTGCTACTTCTATTTCCACTTGCTCTCTTGTTTACCACTTTGTTTCGAGTCTTTTATTCTTCATCCGTTTTACAATCCCGTGCTTTAAAGGGAAACTTGAGACGCTGTGTGAAAATGTCTGATGTTCATCCATCACTCCTGTGCTTGCTGACCTACAATGCCTCGATTTTAAAATTCTCATCCTTGTTTTTCAAATCCTTCTATCGCCTCGCCTCACCCCTCCCTATCTCTGTAATCTCTTCCAGCCCTACAACCCTCCGTGATCGCTGCGCTCCTCTAATTCTGGCCTCTTGAGCATCCCCGATTTTAATCACTCCACCATTGGCGGCTGTGCCTTCAGCTGCTGAGGCCCTAAGCTCTGGAATTCCCTCCCTAAACCTCTCCGCCTCGCTACCTCTCTCTCCTCCTTTAAGACGCTTCTTAAAACCTACCTCTTTGACCAAGCTTTTGGTCACCTGTCCGAATATCTCCTTTTGTGACTTGGTGTCAAATTTTGTTTGATAATCGCTCCTGTGCAGCGCCTTGGGACATTTTACTCTGTGAAAGGCGCTAGATAAATAAAAGTTGTTGTTGTTGATGTTCACCAACCAATTTTAAGGCCTGGAAATCACCATGTGTAATATTAGCATGTGAGTGGAGGCAGTAACCCATTTAACGTGAAATGTTATACATTTTTCTGGCAACTAGTCAACCCCATGTGGCATTGCATACAGGAAGTCACGATCAAACACAGTCTTCAGGCAGAGAGGGTTAGAGATAATTGGACCAGGATGTGCAAATATAATTCAGTCCCCATTTTAAAATCATACATTCTGTTCTTTCTTTTATCTTGTACACTATGACTTTATATATTTGTTATAGTTAAATAGCCAAAGAGGGTAATTTGGGAAGTAGAGTTGATTGAATAGTCGGAGTTTCTCTGCAGTGCAGGGCGTGGAGCCAGGAAATGCACAACCAGCGCTACAGAGCCAGCAGTGGCAGAAGAGTGTAATTACATTATGACAAGTTTATAAATGTGGGCACAGAAATTTATAATGGGAAAAAGTTGGCACAGAAGTGTGACAAAACATAATAGGAAGTAACGTTTTGTCGACAGGAAGTGCAGACACGAGACAGGCCGACATTTAAAAACATTTTTTTTGTCCTTCCAATTTTCTCCTCTCAAAGCGCTAGCTTATGCTGGGTACAGACTTCCTCCAGTACCACGCACAAGTGGCCATTGTTCACATAGCCCTAATAAAGGGGGTTTGGGGCTATTTACCCATGGAGAGCATCAGAGGGGTCACTGGATGGTGATAGGGAGTGAGAATCTTGGCTGAGTTTTCACCTCCTAACCCAGAAGTGTTGTAGTCAAAGGTGTGATGATGTGAAAGGGCTGTGCTGGACATCAGACTGGGAAAGAGACTTCTGTTCGAGGGTATCACCATCACCACTGAAATCACACAGTCCATTATGGATCAGAGGATTGCAGGTGTGGATGGGAGAAAATCAATAAAGTAGTTAAAACATTCGTCGGCTTCCTTTAGAATCAGCATGACGGCGGACTGCAGGTAAATTTGTGTGATCCGGATTTTTTTTTGGAGTTTTTACTTTTAATTTTAACCTTTACTGGAAATTTAGGCAATATATAAACATGATTTCCTAAATGCATCTAAACTGAATTGAATTTTCGAGTAAGACAAATAATTAGGGCATGTAATTTGTGATTGTTCAGATCCTCACTGCCTCCAGAACTTTTTATAAAGAAAGAACGTGCATTTCTACAGCACCTTTCGCGACCTCAAGATGTCCCAAAGCACTTTGCAGCCAATGAGGTTTATTCACTGTTGTAATGTAGGAAACTGTTCCATAGTTTTCATGATGCGGAGATGCCGGTGTTGGACTGGGGTGGACAAAAGTGAGAAGTCGCACAACACCAGGTTATAGTCCAACAGTTTTATTTGAAATCACAAGCTTTCAGAGCTGCTGCTCCTTCGTCAGGTGAAGTGAAGAAATACAAATGGGCACAGCATATATAGACAGAGAACAATGCCTGTGCAGAGAACAATTCCAGATGACTACAGTTAATCTTTCTAACTGTCTTTTATCACACCTCAGCAGAGAGACAATCACGGCAATCAAATGATCCAAAGACATTACATCAAAGACGATAGCAAAATACAACAAAGACAATGAGGTGGGGTCACAAGGGGTCTAATGTGTCAAATGCTGCAGTCTGTATGGAAAACCATAAACTTTAAACTTTTACTTTTTTTTACTGGAAATCACATCTGTGAACAAGCCAACGACGACTCGAGTCTGGATGACTCTACGTCAGGTGGGGTTACATGTAGCGTGACATGAACCCAAGATCCCGGTTGAGGCCGTCCTCATGGGTGCGGAACTTGGCTATCAGTTTCTGCTCGACGATTTTGCGTTGTCGTGTGTCTCGAAGGCCGCCTTGGAGAACGCTTACCCGCAGATCCGAGGCTGAATGTCCTTGACTGCTGAAGTGTTCCCCGACTGGGAGGGAACACTCCTGCCTGGCGATTGTTGCGCGGTGTCCGTTCATACGTTGTCGCATAGTTTTCATTCACATCCCTTCCCTCTGCTGCCCAATTCGCTAGGAATCTCAGATTCTGGGAAGGTGTTTCACTAAGCTTTTACCATCCTTAAAAGCCCCCTTTTCAATGTTTTTTGCCATTAATTTATTCTCACACATTTTACAATGGGTGCAAGATTTAGAGTAGTGGTAAAAATGAACTTTTTCTCCTTCAACACTTTGTATAGGTCTTGCACACCTATTTACCTTGTGAAATAACAACAGAAAATGCTGGAAAAACTCAGCAGGCCAGGCAGCATCCGTGGAGAGAGAAACAGAGTTAATGTTTCAGGTCGAGTTCAACAATTTTAGATCATAACCTCAGCGCCGATCACATTTATATTTTATTTTTTCATCCACCCTTTTTTTTCCCTCCTAGAAGCTGGCAGCTGTCCTTCATTCTGCCAGTGCATTTCACACTTCATTTAGCCTCAACCTGTCACATTAACACCACCTCTTGCCTTGATCATCTCTTAATGTCTCTCAATCGCTCCTTTTGTTCTTTCATCCCCTCCCCCTTTTCCCAGCTTTATCCTTGCTTTAAATCTATTTCATTTCCTGCTTTTTTCCAGTTCTGACGAAAGGTCTTCGACCTGAAATGTTAACTCTGTTTCTCTCTCCACGGATGCTGCCTGGCCTGCTGAGTTTTTCCAGCATTTTCTGTTGTTATTTCGGATTTCCAGCATCCGCAGTATTTTGCTATCGTATTTACCTTGTGACGTGGGTCGGTAACTGGTTGGGAGGACGGAGACAGAGATTGATAATTTTTTTGTTTTTGTTAACCAAAGGTATTAAGGGATATGGGGCAAAGGCGGATATATGGAGTTAGGTCACAGATCAGCCATGATCTCATTGAATGATGGAACAGGCTCAAAGGGCCGAATGACCTACTCCTGTTCCTATGTTCCCAAGTAGGGATAGATGGTTGATACTCTGATTGGCAGGATGTGACAAGTGGTGTTCCCCAAGGACCTGTACTGGGGTCTCAGCTTTTCACCACATATATTAATGATTTGGATGAAGGAATAGAGAGCCGTATATCCAAGTTTGCAGATGACACTATGTTAGTAAGCACAGTAACTCGCTACCACAGGGAGTGGTTGAGGCGAATAGTATAGATGCATTTAAGGGGAGGCTAGACAAGCATATGAGGGAGAAGGGAAGAGGGTTATGCTGATCGAGTTAGATGAGGAAAGACGGGAGGAGTCTCGAGTGGAGCATAAACACGGCATGGACTGGTTGGGCCGAATGGCCTGTTTCTGCGCCTGTGTAATCCGATCTAAGTAAGTTGTGTGGATGGGAGCAGGAAGTTACAAAGGGACATGGACAGACTAAGTGAGTGGGTAAAACTATGGCAGACGGTGTTCAATGTGAGGAAGTGTGAGGTCATTCACTTTGGATCTGAGAAAGATCATTCAGAATATTTTCTTAATGGTGAGAGACTCGGAGCTGTGGAGGGGCAACGGGATTTAGGTGTCCATGTACACAAATCACTAAAATCTAGTGCACAGGTCCAAAAAGTCATCAAAGAGGCGAATGGACTATTGACCTTTATCTCAAAGGGATTGAAATTCAAAAGTGAGGAAGTGATGCCTCAGTTGTGCAGAGCCTTGGTCAGACCCCACCTGGAGCACTGGGTTCAGTTTTGGGCAGCGCACCTCAGGAAAGATATATTGACCTTGGAAGAGGTACAGCGCAGAGTCACCAGAATTATACCAGGACCTAAAGGGTTAAATTGTGAGGACAGGTTGCATAAACTTGGCTTGTATTCCCTTGAGTTTAGAAGGTTGAAGGGTGATCTAATCAAGGTGTTTAAAATGATTAAGAGATTCAATAGGGTAGATACAGAGAAACTATTTCCTCTGGTGGAGAATCCAGAACAAGGGGGCATAATCTTAAAATTAGAGCTAGGCCGTTTAGGAGTGAAATCAGAAGCACTTTTTCCACACAAATGGTATTGTAAATCTAGAACTCATTCTCCAAAAGGCTGTGGATGCTGGGGGTCAATTGAAATTTTCAAGACTGAGTTCGACAGATTTTTGTTGGGTAAGGGTATCAAGGGATTTGGAACAAAGGTGGGTAAATGGAGTTGAAGTACAGATCAGCCATGATCTGATTGAATGGTGGAGCAGGCTCGAGGGGCTGAATGGCGTCCTCCTGTTCCTAAGTTCCTACTCCCAGCCACTTCAACACCCAGACATAAACATGGCTCACAGATAGTTCATAATGAAGTGCTAAATTTGCCTTTTGCTAATTTGATCCTATGTCCCCTTTACTATTCTCACAGTTTAATTTGATGTGTTCTGGATTTATTTTTTCTGAACCATTTACTATCTTATTCCTGATTTCATTTCAGGTTTTATAAATTAGGTAACTAGCATAAATTGAAATGGTATTATTGATGCTTACATACTCACAGTCACATCAGACAGGCTGATACTGTCGTTACTCAGTAGCGCCATTGATTTTGTTGTCAAAGTGATGTTCTGACTGATTAACAATGCAGGACTGCATAGTTCAGCTCATATCTTACAAATTATCGGAGATAAGTCTTAGTTTACTAAATCATTGTACAGTGCATTCCTAAGCAATTAATGTCCCTGAAAGGTATGGCATTTGTAACTACATAATTTTATCACATTTTCATAACTAATGTCATGGGGCAGTGCTGGATAATTTTCGGAGAGGTTGAATGGCCCAGAACAGCCTGCTGTGAATCAGCCACAGTGGTGGATACCTTGGCTAGTCTGCATTGATGCAAACATTATACAGGTAATAAATATTGTGCGACTCCACTTCATGGAGCAGCACTAGATGGGTCAGAGATAAAGTAATTCTCCAAACCATGCTCCCACCTAGTGAGGTTCCACGCTAGGAAAGAAGCTTCAGAAAATGATCCATTATTTCTGGTACACCTCAAGCTTTCTCAATGCAGAAGAGATATTTTTTAATCTTAGCTTTAAAATGAATGAGAATAATAAGTTTTTGCAGCAGATGCAGATGGTGGCAATGACAACATCACCACGTTGCAGTTTCAAGTTATTGAACTTTACTCCGTGTAGAAATAAAGGCCGAAATTAAACACATAAGAACTCTCATTAAGGTACTTCAACATCAGGAAACTGGATGCTGCATGGGTTTAAACAGAATCGTACAGCACAGGAGGCTATTCGGCCCATTGTGCCTGAGCCGGCTCTTTGAAAGAGCTCTCCAATTAGTCTCACTCCCCTGCTCTTTCCCCACAGCCCTGTAAATTTCTACCCTTAAACTATTTATCCAATTTCCCTTTGAAAGTTACTATTGAATCTGTTTCCACCGCCCTTTCAGGCAGCACATTTCAGATCACAATAAAAATTCTCATCTCACCTCGGGCTCTTTTGCCAATTATCTTAAATCTTTGTCCTTTAGTTACCGACCCTCAAGCCACTGGAAACAGTTTTTCCTCATTTATCAAAACCCTTCATGATTTTGAACGCCTCTATTAAATCTCCCCCTAACCTTCTCTGCTCTAAGGAGAACAATCCCAACTTCTCCAGTCTCTCCACGTAACTGAAGTCCCTCATCCCTGGAACCATTCTAGAGAATCTCCTCTGCACCCTCTCCAAGGCATTGACAACCTTCCAAAAGTGTGGTGAACAGTACTCGCAGAAGAGTTTACCAGTAAACCCTCTCCCCTCCTCACACAGTGAGCCTGAGATTCTTTCCCTGAAATAAGTTTACACTTTTCAAAGGCTACGGACAAGCAGAAGTTTTAAAACTCTGGTGCACCCGGGATGTTTTCCAAGCAGAATGCATGAAGTCCATTACACGGAAATGGACAAACTGTTTAGTGTGAACCAAATAATAAGAAAATCTAATTAAAGAAGGATTATCCTTTTTCCAATCCTGCCAGTTTCAGTTATTATAAATTCACAATTATCAGCATGTCTCTCTAATCAGACTGCCAGAGAATTATTACATTACATAGAATTTACAGCACAGAAACAGGCCATTCGGCCAAACAAGCCTATGCCGGTGTTCATGCTCCACATGAACTTCCTCCCACCTTATTTCATCGTACAATGCTGGTCGCCATATTATAAAAAGGATATCGAGGCACTGGAGAGGGTGCAGAGAAGATTTACAAGGATGATACCAGAAATGCGATGGTATACCTATCAGGAAAGGATGAACAGGCTGGGTCTCTTTTCTCTTGAAAAGAGAGAAGGCCGAGTGGTGACCAAATAGAGGTCTTTAAAATTATGAAAGGTTTTGATAGAGTGGATACAGAAAGAGTGCTTCCATTTGTGGGGAAGAGCACAACTAGAGGCCATCAATATAAGATAGTCACCAAGAAATCCAATAGGGAATTCAGAAGAAACTTCTTTACCCAAAGAGTGTGGAACTCACTACCACAGGGATTGGTTGAAGCGAATGTCCTAGAGGCAACAAGGGGGCAAGCCATATTAAATTTAGTAATGAGTAATGAGCCAGATTTAGTTAACAGCCTAACTGTGCGTGAACATTTATCCAATAGCAATCATAACATGATCGAGTTCAATGTAGCGGTTGAAAGGGAGAAACGGGAAACAGCTACTAAGATTCTAGATTCAGGTAAGGCCAACTTCAACGGGATGAGACAGAGACTGTCCACAGTAAACTGGGCAAATCTATTAATGGGTAAAATGACAGAAGATCAGTGGGAGATGTTTAAAAAAGAATTTAACGTGATACAGAACCAGTTTATACCCCTGAGGGGCAAGAGCTCTACTTACCACATAAAACAGCCATGGACAACTAAAGAGGTAAGGGACAGCATAAAACTAAAGGAAAGGGCATACAAAAATGCAAAAAATAGCACAGATCCTGGTGAATGGGAAAGATACAAAGAACAGCAAAGGGTCACAAAACAGATAGAGCTACAAAAAGGGAGCATGAAAAGAAACTTGCAAGGGATATCAAAATCAATATGAAGAATTTTTATAGTTACATTAGGAAAAAGAGGGTAGACAGGAGCAATATTGGCCCCTTAAAAACTGAAAGCGGTGATATTGCCAATAACAATGGGGAAATGGCGAACATGTTGAATAATTACTTTGCGTCAGTATTTACAGTAGAAGAGGATAGCATGCCAGAAATCCCAAAGAAACTAATATTGAATCAGGGGGACAGGGACTCAATAAAATTAACGTAAGTAAAATAAAAGTAATGAAGAAAATAATGGCACTAAAGAGTGACAAATCCCCAGGACCAGATGGTTTCCATCCCAGGATTTTAAAGGAAGTAGGTGAGCACATTGCAGATGCCCTAACTATAATCTTCCAAAGTTCCCTAGATTCAGGAACTGTCCCTTTAGATTGGAAAATTGCACATGTCACTCCGCTTTTTAAGAATGGCGAGAGAGGGAAACCAGGGAATTATAGACCAGTTAGCCTAACATCTGTTGTGGGTAAATTGCTAGAGTCTATAATTAAGGATAGGATGACTGAACACCTCGAAAATTTTCAGTTGATCAGAGGGAGCCTGCATAGATTTGTGAAAAGTAGGTCATGCCTGACAAACCTGATTGAATTTTTTGAAGAGGTGACTAAAGTAGTGGACAGGGGAATGTCTATGGATGTTATTTATATGGACTTCTAGAAGGCATTTGATAAAGTCCCACATTAGAGATTGTTAACTAAGGTAGAAGCCCATGGAGTTGAGGGCAAATTACTGACCTGGTTAGGAAATTGGCTGAGCGGCAGGAAACAGAGAGTAGGGATAATGGGTAGGTACTCAAATTGGCAGGATGTGACTAGTGGTGTCCTGCAGGGATCTGTGTTGGGGCCTCAATTATTCACAATATTTATTAATGACTTAGATGATGGCATAGAAAGTCATATATCCAAAGATAGGCGGCATTGTAGGTAGTGTAGATAAAAGCATAAAATTACAAAGGGATATTGATAGATTAAGTGAATGGGCAAAACTGTGGCAAATGGATTTCAATGTAAGCAAATGTGAGGTCATCCACTTTGGACCTAAAAAGGATAGAACAGGGTACTCTCTAAATGGTAAAAAGCTAAAAACAGTGGAGGTCCAAAGAGACTTGGGGGTTCAGGTACATAGATCATTAAAATGTCATTTACAGGTACAGAAAATAATCAAAAAGGCTAATGGAATGCTGGCCTTTATATCTGGAGGACTAGAATAAAAGGGGGCAGAAGTTATGCTGCAGCTGTACAAATCACTGGTTAGACCACACTTGGAGCACTGTGAGCAGTTCTGGGCACCACACCTTAGGAAGGATATATTGGCCTTGGAGGGAGTGCAGCGTAGCTTTACCAGAATGATACCCGGACTTCAAGGGTTAAGCTACGAGGAGAGATTACACAAATTAGGGTTGTATTCCCTAGAATTTAGAAGGTTAAGGGGCGATCTGATCGAAGTTTTCAGGATATTAAGGAGAACAGATAGGGTAGATAGAGAGAAACTATTTCCGCTGGTTGGGGATTCTAGGACGAGGGGGCAAAGTCTAAAAATTAGAGCCAGACCTTTCAGGAGTGAAATTAGGAAACACTTCTACACACAAAGGGCGGTAGAAGTTTGGAACTCTCTTCCGCAAATGGCAATTGATGCTAGATCAATTGTTAATTTTAAATCGGAGATTGATAGCTTTTTGTTAACCAAAGGTATTAAGGAATATGGGCCAAAGGCGGGTATATGGAGTTAGGTCGCAGATCAGACATGATCTCATTGAATGGCAGAACAGGCTCGAGGGGCTGAATGGCCTCCTCCTGTTCCTATGAATAGTACAGATGCAGTTAAGGGGCGGTTAGATAAGCATATGAGGGAGAAGGGAATAGAGGGTTATGCTGATAGAGTTAGATGAGGAAAGACGGGAGGAGGTTCGAGTGGAGCATAAACACCAGCATGGATTGGTTGGGCCAAATAGCCTGTTTCTGTGCTGTATATCCTATGTAATCCTAACCCTATCAACATATCCTCTATTCCTTGCTCCCTCATGTGTTTATCCAGCTTCCCCTTAAATGCATCTATGCTATTCGCCTCAACCACTCCCTGTGTTAGTGAGTTCCACATTCTCACCACTCTCTGAGTGAAGAAGCTTCTCCTGAATTCCTTATTAGATTTATTAGTCATGACAGAATCACTAAACAGAAAAAGTTTTATTATTGAATATTAATATAATTGACTTAAAAAAGAGATATCTGGAGCAATGAATTTTTGTTGTGCTGTTTTTGATCGACTCCTGCCCCAAACACTCTGGCCAGTCTGCTGCTGGAGGCAATCATGTAGAGATTTACTAACTGCAGCTCTGTGTTAAATTAGTTCCACAACAATATCCATTCCCAAACTTGATTCTGAGAGATGTTGCAAAGAATAATTTGAATCGATTTCAATTTAATTTACTTGTAACCAAGAGTTTTATTGTGATTAAAATTGATTTTCATGTTGAATCAAAGGCATCAATGGAGTAATTGATCCTGCAAAGGCCTCTTGCTATTTCATTCCCTCACTTGTGACAACCACTTTACATGATGCAAAATGTTTCGAGTAACTGGCCTGTTAAGTTGGTCACCTGCTGCTCGACAGAATTATCACCACTTCCCTTTTAATAATGGTGAAAAGCATGTATAGTACCACATTCATGCCGTCACAAATAGGTTCACAGTGACAAATGGTTTGAGACAAATTTTAGCAGCAATCTGCCAGTCTACAGCTAATTAGAAAAAATGGGTTATATTGTCATTGAACAAATGGGTGTGCTGTTATCGCGCACTGTTAAGCCTTCACTGACCACAGCATAAATTTTCAGACCAAGGTAAAGAGAAGTTTGATGTGTTTTGACTGTAGTTAGCATACCATGTAGAACCGTTCTAGTCCTCTAAATATTTCTGTAACGACACAACACTTCCGATTGGAGATTTGTAATTTTTTCCCCCTTGTTTACAGTAAATGTGCATCTCTTTCAATTTCCAATGAACAGTCGTGAACAATCAAGAGCTTTTGTGTCTTGAGACTTATTTTAGGCTTAAGAAAAACCTTCTCCACGTGATATTTTCTGTAATCCAGCTACCAGCTATTTTGAGCACTGTAAGGATTCTGTTTACTACTAGGACCCCTGGGCAGTGCTCATGAACCACACTGCAGTGTTTCTTGGTAATTGTTGGATTGCTGTTGTCCAGGGTCACTAATCATGTTATTTTTGTTGAAGAATGCTGATCAAAGAGTCTAAAGGCATTTTATTTTGATCGAGTACCATCGGTTGCAGGTGTTAACAGTAAACTATAATATAAAGCTGGCAGCATAGGATTACATAGAGTTTACAGCACAGATACAGGCCATTTGGCCCAACAGGTCTGTGCCGTGTTTATGCTCCACACGAGCCTCTTCCCACCCCTCTTCATCTCACCCTATCAGCATATCCTTCTATTCCTTTCTCTCTCATGTGTTTATCAAGCTTCCCTTTAATGCATCTGTGCTATTCGCCTCAACCACTCCCTCTGGGAAAGAAGTTTCTCCTGAATTCCCTATTGGATTTATTAGTGACTATCTTATATTGATGGCCTCTAGTTCTGGTCTCCCTCATAAGTGGAAACATCTTCTCTATGTCTACCCTATCAAACCCCTTCATAATTTTAGGTCACTCTTCAGTCTTCTCTTTTCTAGCGAGAAGAGCCCCATGAATAAATAAATAAAATTAAATATTTTATTTAATTGCGAAGTCATGAATATGGGTATTTAGTGGATAGTAAATCTGAAAGAGGAAGCAAAATTTTAAAAGAAAAATGTGACCGAACAGTTCGATCCCTTTCGATAGAACCGCCTTTCGGACTGTGGATGCGGTTTCCTCCTGAACAGCCAACCCATTAATTACCAGACCATCTGACAGCTCTATTCTAGTTGTCCAGGAAAACCCCAGCCATACAGGAACTAGTCCTCATTATAATGTTATTTGGTCAGATAAAATTCCACACTTCTGTTGTCTACTATAAAACAATGATGAGTAGGAAATAAGACACTGCTCTCTTCCTCTGTGCTTAGGAACCCAGTTCTAAATTTAGCATTATGAACTTTTATGATTTGCACAATACACTGCAACAAGAACTCAAATGCACAGAATTAATCAATGGGATTCAAGTTATTCCCTTGAGTGTTTATTCAGACATTTCACTTCCTATGTATATAAGGGCTTGCCTCAAGGCTATATGACTCATCCTTCATGCACAGATATAAAATGCTTTATAATACTTTGCATTACAAGTGCAGATTATAGAGGCAGTTGTTATTTTACTCAGCAGCACAGTGGAATTCACTTAATGATTACCACTTATAGCAATAAGATAGATAGTACAAAAAACAATCAAAAAGGCTAATGAATGCTGGCCTTTATATCTAGAGGACTAGAGTACAAGGGGGTAGAAGTTATGCTGCAGCTATACAAAACCCTGGTTAGACCACAGCTGGAGTACTGTGAGCAGTTCTGGGCACCGCACCTTAGGAAGGATATATTGGCCTTGGAGGGAGTACAGCATAGGTTTACCAGAATGATACCCGGACTTCAAGGGTTAAGTTACGAGGAGAGATTACACAAATTAGGGTTGTATCCCCTCGAATTTAGAAGGTTAAAGGGTGATCTGATCGAAGTTTTCAAGATATTAAGGGGAACAGATAGGGTAGATAGAGAGAAACTATTTCTGCTGGTTGGGGATTCTCGGACTCGGGGGCATAGCCTAAAAATTAGAGCCAGACCTTTCAGGAGTGAAATTAGGAAACACTTCTACACACAAAGGGTGGTAGAAGTTTGGAATTCTCTTCCGCAAACGGCAATTGATCCTAGATCAATTGTTAATTTTAAATCTGAGATTGATACCAAAGATATTAAGGGATATGGGCCAAAGGCGGGTATATGGAGTTAGGTCGCAGATCAGTCATGATCTCATTGAATGGCGGAACAGGCTCGAGGGGCTGAATAGCCTCCTCCTGTTCCTATCCTTACAAATCTGATCAAATCCTTACAAGGCAATCTTGTTCATATATAACATGCTTTTACCTCCTCCTCAGTTACACTGATCAGTGTCTGTCAGTTGTACTGAACAATCTGTGCTGGGAAGAAGGAATCATCCATTAAAGAGAAGGAAGGCAGCAAGCCTCACCGTTTAATTCAAATATATCATGGATTACATGCTCCCAGCACAGTTCACCGGGTCGCCAGCACTTTAAACAGCTGAGCAGAGCCGAGAGCAGTTGCGTTTGATTTAACTTTTGGGCATTTTTCGTTCTTCATTAACTTCTAATTTTCTTTCAGTGGACTTTAACAAAATTGGTCTTTTCCACGGGAAAGCATTTTAGAGGATGCACCACTAGGCTGGGCCATGCAACTGCCACCTTCGGACGCAGTGATCATTCGCGGACTCTCAAGCCTGATCTTGCCCTCACCCGAGATCCACGTGTGCAGTTTCCAGCGGGAGTTCTCGGTTTAGCAATCAGGAATGGGCACCCTGGCTGATTTTACCCTGCTTATGCTTGGGTCATTGAGGACTCCTGCCCTTGCTGCTGCTCTAGATGGCTCCTTCATTTTTTTTTTAATGATTTTTAACGTCTCAGTGCAAAAACCATAAAATATGGACAGATAGGAGAAAGTAGATCCCTATTCCAGGGTTTGCAACTCCGGGTCAACATATTGCTGGAGGGTTCAATCACATGACCGCCTGCCTCCGACCGCCCCGCCCAATCAAACAGCCTTCTCCCCTGACCCCCCATAGCTCCAATATGTTATGACTGATAAATGAAAATGTTCAAAGAAAAAATATATATGAATTATATATATGTGTGTTGAGTGAGAAGATTTGCCACCTCTTCTCCTCAGAGCTCGGCTGGCCTGCAAACCATGTGATGCACCAGATTCATAGGCCTGACTGCACAAAACACGTGGTGCAAACCTCCCGCAGTTTCTACAAGAAAGAAAACCATGACATACTTCAGGCTTGTAATTAAGTATTGACCAGTACATGTATTGCATCCAGGCAGCCTCTATAATCCTGGAAGATCACAGAGTTTAAATCACTGATTTGAAGTGATTAGGAATGCTGATTGGAGCTGTAATATTTGCAGGCTTAGCACTAGTTAAAACCTTGTGGAATTATTTCCGTTTCAACAACTTGTGACTGGAAACAATGTAGCCAAAAGAAAAGAAACTACTTAAACAAATCTCTTTTTTTTCTCTCCTCTAGAATCACGGAACGATACGGAAGGAGGCCATTCGGCCCATTAGTCCCACTCCCCTGCTCTTTCCCCATAACCCTGTAATTTTTTTCCCCTTCAAGTGTTTATCCAATTGAAAGTTATTTTTTATCTGCTTCCACCGCCCTTTCAGGCAGCGCATTCCAGATCACAACAACTTACTACGTAAAAAAAAGTTTCCTCATGTTGCCTCTGGTTCTTTTGCTGATCACTTTAAGTCTGTGTCCTCTGGTTACCGACCCTCCTGCCAGTGGAAACAGTTTCTCCTTATTTACTCTATCAAAACCCTTCATGATTTTTAACACCTCTATCAAATCTTCCTCTCAACTTCTCAGCTCTAAGAACACCACCACCAGCTTCTCCAGTCTCTCCAGGTAACTGAAGTCCCTCATCCCTGGTACCATTCTACCGGAATTAAAAACTCCGTATATAATTTGAGTTCAACGCAAGTGTTTTCTTGGCTAATAAGCAAGAAAGAAAATGATGACATTTGGTGGATCTACCAGAGTCCCATTACACAGCTTCAATTCCCAGTCTTTGCTAAGTTAGTTGACCTCGGCAAGGGTGTCGATATCAGGGATGCTGGAAATGGTCTCACCACTTTTGGGCGATGGAGGCGGAGGGAAAGAAAAACAGCCAATGTTCCTGCTGAAAGTGGGCATGCACGAATGTCGGGTAAAGAGAATTGGGCCAGGAAGTGATGCTCTCCCTCACGCTCAAATAGCTGCTGACACCCACTGTACAGGCACAGAGACGAACAACCACTTGAGCGAGGTAGCTGGTATACCATCCAGAGTAGCAGGAAAACTGACAGCAAAAAAAATTAAACATTATTTTTGCATGAGTCAGTGGAATAAAAGGTTCAACTGGTGTTTATTAGGATATCCGGTTATTAAGTTGCTCAATTACATGGAAAGAAAGAGTGTAGAAACAAAAAAGATTTAATCTGTTGCAGTAAGTTACTAAAGAATTCCTGTGGAATACCACATTACATGTATTACAAAATTCTGCAATTGTTTTAATCTCTTTTTTCCAAAACACTGTTGACTGCAAAATAAACAAGTTGACTTGAGTCCTAAATTTACCACTTTAATTAGAAACACAAGAGGATTATGAATTAAACTGCCTTTGATGAATTATGTGAATTCTTTTACAAGGTTCCCATAACACAGTTGAGATCCCATCAGGTGACTAGCAAACATTATTCACAGAATGAGATAATTAGATGATCAGTCGGGGAACAAAAATAAGCTTTTTCCATCCCGTGATGCACTAAGCAGTTTACAATTAAAGGGACTGACCTGACGACAGTACAATTCTTACATAGAATTTACAGCACAGAAATAGGCCATTCGGCCCAACTGCTCAATGCCGGTGTTTCTGCTCCACACGCGCCTTCTCCCATCCCTCTTCATCTAACTATCAGCATAACCTTCTATTCCTTTCTCCTTCGTGTATTTATCTAGCTTCCACTTAAATGCATCTACGCTATTCACCTCAACCACTCCCTGTGACCAATCAGGCAAGTTGGTGGAGGGGGGATATTACTTCCATAGGTCTGTTGGGGTCCAACACAGTAATTTCTAAAATATTGCATATATTTTACAAAAAGATAAATGTCTATTAAAGCTAGTTGGTACTGGAATGAATGCAGCATAGAATCAGAGAATGGTGACAGCACGGAAGGCCATTCGGCCCATCGAGCCCATGCCAGCTCTCTGCAAGAGCACTTCAGCTAATCCCACTCCCCCGCCCTTTCCCCGCAGCCCTGAATTTTTTTTTCCTTCAGATACTTATCCAACTCCCTTTTGAAAGCTATGATCGAATCTGCCTCCACCACCCTTTCAGGCAGTGCATTCTAGATCTTAACCACTCGCTGCGTAAAAAAGTTTTTTCTTACGTCGCCTTTGGTTCTTTTGCCAATCACCTTAAATCTGTGTCCTCTGGTTCTCGACCCTTCTGCCAATGGGAACAGTTTCCCTCTATCTACTCTGTCCAGACCCCACATGATTTTGAACACCTATCAAATCTCCTCTGCTCTAAGGAGAACAACCCCAGCTTCTCCAGTCTATCCACGTAACTGAAGTCCCTCATTCCTGGAATACTTCTCATAAATCTTTTCTGCACCTTCTCTAAGGCCTTAACATCCTTCCTAAAGTGTGGTGCCCAGAATTGGACACAGTACTCTAGTTGGGGCTGAACCAGTGTTTTATACAGGTTCATCATCATTTCCACACTTTTGTACTCTATACCTCTATTCATGAAGCCCAGGATCCCATAAACCTTTTTAACTGCTTTCTCAACCTGCCCTGCCACCTTCAACGATTTGTGCACACATACCCCCAGGTCTCTCTGTTCGTGCACCCCCTTCAGGATTGTACCATTTAGTTTATATTTCCTCTCCTCATTCTTTCTACCAAAATGTATCACTTCACTTTTCTGAGTTAAATTTCATCTGCCATGTGTCCGCCCAGTTCACCAGCCTGTCTATATCTTCCTGAAGTCTATCACTCTCCTCCTCACTGTTCACTATACTTCCAAGTTTTGTGTCATCTGCAAATTTTGAAATTGTGCCCTGTACATCCACATCCAAGTCATTAATATAGCTCAAGGAAAGCAATGGTCCTAGAATCGACCCTGGGGAACACCACTGTATACCTTCCTCCAGTCCGAAAAACAGTTCACCACTACTCGCTGTTTCCTATCACTTAGCCAATTCCGTATCCATGCTACCACTGTCCCTTTTATTCCATAGGCTTCAACTTTGCTGGCAAGCCTATTATGTGGCACTTTGTCAAACGCCTTTTGGAAATCTAGGTACACTACGTCAACCGCATTACCCTCATCAACCTTCTCTGTTACCTCATCAAAGAACTCAATCAAGTTAGTTAGTTAAACACGATTTGCCTTTAACAAATCTGTGCTGGCTTTCCTTAATTAATCCACACCTATCCAAGTGACTGTTAATTTTGTCCCCGATTACTGTTTCTAAAAGCTTCCCCACTACCGAGGTCAAACTGACTGGCCTGTAGTTGCTGGGTTTATCTTTACACCCTTTTTTGAACAATGGTGTAACATTTGCAATTCTCCAGTCCTCTGGCACTACCCCCATGTCGAAGGAGGATTGGAATATTATGGCCAGTACCTCCGCGATTTCCTCCCTCAACATCCTAGGATGCATCCCATCCAGTCCTGGTGATTTATCTAATTTAAGTACAGCCAGCCTTTCTAATACCTCCTCTTTATCAGTTTTTATCCAATCAAGTATCTCCACTACCTCCTCCTTTACTATGTCTATGGCAGCATCCTCTTCCTTGGTGAAGACAGATGCAAAGTACTCGTTTAGTACCACAGCCATACCCTCTGCCTCCATCAATAGGTCTCCATTTTTGGTCCCTAATCGGCCCCACCCCTCCTCTTACTACCCTTTTACTATTTATATGCCTAAAGACGACTTTTGGATTACCTTTTATGTTGGCTGCCATTCTATTCTCATACCCTCTCTTTGCCCCTCTTATTTTCTTTTCACTTCTCCTCTGACCTTTCTATATATAGCCTGATTCTCAGATGTATTTGCAACCTGACATCTGTCATACGTGCTCTTTTTCTGCTTCATCTTACTCTCTATCTCTTTCTAGGGAGCCCTGACTTTAGTTGCCCTGCCTTTCCCCCTAGTGGGAATGTACCTCAACTGTAGCTGAACTATTTCCTCTTTAAAGGCAGTCCATTGTTCCATTAACAGTTTTGCCTGCCAATCTTTGATTCCAGTTTACCCGGGCCAGATCCGTTCTAATCCCACTGAAATTGGCTTTCCCCCAGTTAAACATTCTTACTCTAGATTGCTCCCTGTCCTTTTCCATAGTTAATCTAAACCTTATGATACTATGATCACTGTTCCCTAAATGTTCACCTACTGACACTTGCTCCACTTGACCCCCCTCATTCCCCAGAACCAGATCCAGCAATGCCTCCTCCCTCGTCGGGCCAGAAACATACTGATCCAGAAAGTTTTCCTAAACACACTTCAGAAATTCTTCACCTTCTCTGCCCTTAACACTATTACTATCCCAATCTATATTAGGATAGTTGAAGTCACCCATTATTACTATAGTTCTTGCACCTCTCTGTAATTTCTCCGCAAATTTGCTCCTCCATATCTTTCCCACTATTTGGTGGTCTATAGACTACATCTAGTAGTGTAATGGCACCTCTATTATTTCTTAACTCTAGCCATATAGATTCTGTCCTTGACCCCTCCAGGACATCCTCCCTCTCTAGCACTGTAACATTCTCCTTAACCAATATTGCCACCCCACCTCCCATCTTTCCTTCCCTATCTTTCCTGAACACTTTATAACCAGGAATATTTAATATCCAATCCTGCCCTTTTTTGAGCCAGGTCTCAGTTATGGCCACATCATATTCCCATGTGGCTATTTGTGCCTGCAGCTCACTTACCTTGTTGACTACGCTTCGTGCATTCACATACATACACTGTAACCCCATCTTAGACCATCCTGTATTCTCTCTTAGTTTGACCCCACCTAATACCTTACTATTTCTTACTTTAGTGCTCTCTGCCTCTCCCAATCCTTTGAGCTCTTTATTTCCCCTTTCTAATTTTACATCCTGGTACCCATCCCCCTGCCAAATTAGTTTAAACCCTCCCCAACAGCACGAACAAACCTCCCCGTGAGGATTTTGGTTCCGGCTCTGTTGAGGTGCAACCCGTCCGGCCTGTACAGGTCCCACCTCCCCCAAAACCGGTCCCAATGCCCCAGGAATCTGAAGCCCTCCCTCCTGTACCATCTCTCCAGCCACGCATTCATCTGCGCTATCCTCCTATTTCTATACTCACTAGCTCGTGGCACCGGGAGTAATCCAGAGATTACTACTTTTGAGGTCCTGCTTTTTAATCTCTTTCCTAGCTCCCTGAAATCTGCCTGCAGGACCTCATCCCTCTTTCTACCTATGTCGTTGGTACGGATATGGACCACGACCTCTGGCTGTTCACCCTCCCGGGGACTCCTGCACTACCTGCCTGGTCCTCCTTGTCTGTCTGACGGTCACCCATTCCCTCTCTGCCTGCACACTCTTTATCTGCGGGGTCACCACCTCCTGAAACGTGCTACCCACGAAGTTCTCAGCCTCACGGATGCACCGCAGTGACGCCAGCTGCTGCTCAAGCTCCAAAACCCAGCGCTCGAGCTCCTCCAGCTGACGACACTTCCTGCATATGTGGTTGTCCAGGACATGGGAAGCGCCCTGGATTTGCCACATGGCACAGGATGTGCATTCCACGGGACTGAGCTGCCCTGCCATGCCTTTACTTAATAGACTATTAACTAGAAACACTTACCAGCTACTCACCAATCAGCTCCTTTCCTGGTTGTGACATCACTTTAGCTGTTTTGCAGTTGCTTTTGTTGTTGTTTTCGTTGGAGGTCCTCCGCCTCTTCACTGCCGCTGCTCCGGTCTGCGCTCTCTCTGGGCCTCCCGCTCGATTTATACTCCACCTCCTCGCTATCGCTCCAGTCTGCGCTCTCTCTGGGCCTCCCGCTCTGCTCCAGTCTGCACTCTCTCTGGGCCTCCCGCTCAATTTATACTCCACCTCCTCGCTGCTGCTCCGGTCAATAGTAAAATATTTCTTTGAGACAGAACAGAAAATGCTGGAGACACTCAGCAGGTCAGGCAGGATCTGCAGAAAAACACAAGTTAGTTGACGTTTCAGGTATGAACCCTGCCTCAAAACTGAAACAGATTGAACGGCAATTTAGGAAGGCAGGGGGGTGGAAAAAACACACAATGACATAGAATGTAAAGTGCCACGTTGGGGGATCAGGAAATGGTTAAAGAGCAGAAGTGATATGCACAGAAGACAAAAGGAGAAATAAGTGAGAAATCAAAGAAATAAAAGACATACGAGACATTGACAGAGTGAAAATATCTAAAGGGGGATAGGTAAATAGAACGGGAAGCAATAAAAACTGGGGAAATGGAGCAGGCTCCTGTGGTCCAGGAGTCAGGTGGAAGAAACAGTCGGTCAACACCCAAGATTTGACAGTTTTTGCATGAATTCTTTAAAGTAAAATACACATTCAGTCACTATGGAGAAATGTGAGTGGAGTACAAGTGAGCCGGACTGGAGCTCAAACCACCAAAAAGAGAAACCACAAATGAGAACAAAATTCTAGACAGAATCAACGGTAAATAAGTCAGGAAGCAGAATTAAGACAAACTGCTGGAGTGAGAACTCTACCACTAACAATTAAAAGTTTTCTAGGAAAGTGAAAAGCGTTTTAGAACCAATTAGCATTAATGCAGAAAAAAGGGAGGGGAAGGAGGCAGCAAGGAAGATACTTGACAAGCATTTATGTCTTCTCAATCACTTCGTTAAGGCAGCAAGTAGGTGCTTGGATCCCTGAACTGTGCTGAATTAGCAGATCTCAGCTGGAATGAAGAACACTACAATTGTCTTCAGAGCCACGAGACTAGAGCAGGAGGATGGTGGTGGGTGGGGGGGGAGTCAGCCAGGGCTCCTGTTCCTGATTACTCTCCAGTAAACCGTGCTGCAAGTGCATGTGAAGAGCTGGTGACTCTTAATCATAGGCAATTGCCTAATAAAAGTCAACCATGTGTCCCCTTTTTAAAGGGGCACAAACAATAAAGACTGTAACTTAAAACAAATTAAGAGAACCTTAACAAATCTTAACATTTTGTTCCCAGGGCTGATGATGCACTCCAGTCCCTGCAGTGGCCACCGGTCGTGGAAGGCCTCGAGCGTGCGGGCGGACACCGCGTGCTCCATCTCCAGGGCCACCCGGGCACGAACGTAGCCATGGAAGAGAGGCAGGCAGTCGGGTCGAACAACCCCCTCGACCGCCCGCTGCCTGGATCTGTGAAGAGCTGGTGAGGACTGGTTCCCATTCAACTTGCGCTGCTACCTATGGTCAAATAGCAAGCTGGCTCTCACTGTCTAGGCTTATGCACGAGAAGTGGCCACATGGGCAAGGTACTGGACATTACCTGGCACCCAGTGAAACCCACCCCAACAAAGAGTGCAGTACATACCAACATGAGAGAAAATTAGCAGGGGAAAAAATGTTTATGGATGAAATAAGAGCCCAGGGCAAAAGTATTTTCAGCAAGGGGATCACTCAGATTTAAGCCATTTTTAAAATTAACAAAACTAAAAATATAACTGAAAAGCTCTTTAGTAAATTTATATTCAAATGAACAAAAAACATTTGCTCTTTCATCCTCCTTTTAAAGGAATTTTAAGCAAACAATTTGAAAGGATCTTCCGTGTAGGACGAGTTACCTACAATCATGGATTGTTGTTTTCATCTGGCCAACCTACTGTGAAATACTGCCCTCAGCTGGCACATACAAGTTACTGCAGTTTGAAATTAAAATTCGATCGCCGTTTAATACCAGCCACATGCTCAAAAAATGACAGGCATTTCACTCCAATGGTGAACGGTCTGCGGAACACAGTTTTAATTGGCTATGCAAATTGTTATTTACAACATGGTTTAAAATTAACACCCTAGGAAAATGAATCTCAAATATTAAATACTGTAATACTGCACTAGTGCCTCAGTGCTATTAAATAGATGTTATGGTTGAAGACTTTAGTCCAAGAGGATTGCCAGATTTGAAAATATTGTACCACATCAACTTATAGAAAGTAATGAGCTTTAGGAATTAAATCAATTAATTAACTTTCAAATATCAGAAATGTTTTTATTCTACGGTATCTTTCCCCTGCATTACCAGCGATGGCCTGACGGGGGTGCAGTGCTTGAGTGACAATTCCTGGAATGTGAAAGTTCCCAAGCTGGTGTCAGAAAGCGAGCAACATCTCTTTAAATGGAAGGTCTTGTTTTACATACGGAATTGACATTGTACCCTATTTTCATATGAAAATAAAAGCACCGGCAGCTTTATTTGTTGGTTCGTCACCACTATACTGAATACATCTTTAACAATTGAAATGCAGGTTTTGGAGAGAGAAAACCTGATGTAGTTTGGGAGACCACATTATTCACTGAAAATAATTGCCCTAAAGTATCTGAAAACGAGTTTGTCTACTCTGGCTGAAGAGAAGGTGCAACAGATAATAAAAGGCCCATCACCATTATTGAGTGTTCTAGTTATGCAATGGGTGTATGTGTATATAAATCACATCACATTTTTAAATTAAAGCAGGTCAGTTATGCATTAGGGGACTGAAACAAAGCTCGCTCAGTGGTCAGGTGTGGATTTTACTTCCCCTCCACCCCGCCCCCACCCCTCACCCCCACTACACACACTTTTCTCCTTAAAGACAATGGCCCAGAATATGGCGAACTGGCAGCGTTCACCGTCAAAACTGACCACAACTTCAGGATTTAGCGCATGCGCAGCGTAATACAGAATCCTGAAGTTGTGGTCAATCATTCACTGCTCAGGGCCCCAAACACCCCTTCCAGGTGAAACAGCGATTTACTTGTACTTCTTGCAATCTAGTATACTGTATTCGCTGCTCACGATGTGGTCTCCTCTACACTGGGGAGACCAAACGCAGATTGGGTGACCGCTTTGCGGAACACCTCCGTTCAGTCCGTAAGGGTGACCCCGAGCTTCCGGTCGCTTGTCATTTTAATTCACCTCTCCACGCCCACTCAGACCTTACCGTCTTCGGCCTCGTGCATTGTTCCACGGAAGCTCAGCGTAAGCTCGAGGAACAGCACCTCATCTTCCGTTTAGGCACTTTACAGCCTTCCGGACTCAATATCGAGTTCAACAATTTCAGATCATAACCTCGGCCCCTACCACATATACATTTTATCCACCCTTTTGGTTCATGCCTTTTTCCTTTTATTTCTCTCCCCCTACGGCAGCTGTCTCTCATTCTGCCAGCATTTCACACTTCACCTTTTGTTTCTTAACCTGTCCCATTACCATCTCGTCTTGCCTTGAGCATCTCTTAATGTCTCTACTTACCATAGTTATTCCTCCCCCCAGCCTCTCCGTTTCATTTCCTGCTCTTTTCTCAATTCTGACGAAGGGTTTCAACCTGAAACGTTAACTGTTTCCTCTCGCCACGGATGTTGCCTGGCCTGCTGAGTTTTTCCAGCGTTTTCTGTTGTTGTTTCAATTTTCCAGCATCCGCAGTATTTTGCTATCGTATTAGTGTTTGGTTCACTGCTCCTCCACAGGCTGCAGCACTTCCGTGGCGTTCCACCCCCTCCCAGAGCCAGCAATCGGTGAAATCTGTCAAATCAGGGAAACGGACAAAAACGTCGGCTCTTCCGCAGTAAGTTCCCCACTAAAAATTAGACCCAAAGGGGTTAGGTGTAACTGGGGTTTTATCAGTGTATTGACTGCTAAACAAAGGTTATGGCCCTGAAAAACTAATTATAATTTTGTGCAGTGTCAAATTTATCCATTTTAATAAAAATTAAAATTTAAGAAGTTTGTCCATCTTTATTTTCAGGTTTACCTTTTCCCCATGCGAGCCTCCCAATCTTTGTATTGCTCTCTAACATTTAAAAAAAATTTGAATTATAAGCGCTTACTCACTTCCTGGTTCGCTGTCTAAGAATTCTGCATTTTGATTGGCTCCTTAGACAGCTTGTTGACATTACAGCAGCTCTTTGCTGGGAATCCCCATTAACTTCCATTGATTTCAATTACATGTCAGAAAACCCAAAATTCTCGACAGAGATCGCAAGATCTTTGTGCGAAACTTACTTCGAGGCCAGCGGCGAACGCCTTTGCTTCACCGCTGACCACAAAACCTGGGCCACTGAATCATCAATGGGAGCACAATTCAGGAAGTGGCCATTAGTCATGTGTACTGACCTCCAGAGATCACTGCAACAATTTTCCCGGCCCTAACCAGGGATGCCGGGCCCATTGTAGCTCTCCCACCAGCACCTCGGCCGAGATCAGCTAACTCAGCAGCCTCCTGGTCTGTACACCCCAACTACTCACTGGACAAGCTTGCAGAGTCACTGAGGGAGCAGATTTTACTTCGAAATATTCCCCTTACCTACTCTAGATAAGTTACACAGTGGAAACCTTACCCAACCTCAGAGACTGAAATTCACAGTGGAATACTAGCCAAAGGACCAGTCAGTGGCAAGGAGATGGTGCTGCTAAATACTTATGGCATAACTAAATGGAGTTCAGAGTCCACAGAAATCTCCCCAAAAAACATTTTTGTACTTTTTTTTTTATTGGTGTTATTTTCAGAAGTATCAGAAATGAGCCAGAAAGTTAAACTTTAAAATAAAATCTTTTCATACATAGGTTGAAATCCATTTCAATAGATCTCTCCCTTGAATAAATGTAATACATAGTTAACCAATCATGCATGCACAATCTGATACTTTATTGCTTTTAAATGTTCATTTCACTCAGAATAATAAGCTCCAGGTCAACATTTAGAAAAGCAGTTCATCAAGTTTAACCCTTTAAATTTATCTGAATAAAACACCAACTCCCACTCATCATCCTTTTCAAAGGGAGGCCTGAAGAAGTATTGTAGACATGCAGGATAGGTTTGAAGTTGCATGAACATCTCTATAGTATGTAACCAAAGTGCTCAGCCCCATCAAGGTTATACACTCTCAAGACCCAAGATATTTTAATTAGAATCTGAAGTATTTACTGTGAAGAATCAGTTGGCAGATATCTTGGCTCCCTGGCCAAAACGTGAATGCAAAAGTGAGCACTGAAATTTAGAATATTGTTGCTAAAAAGGTAAAATGGTTTTGCAGTTACAACAAAACTTTTTTTTTGGTTGGCGGGGGGGGTGGTGGTGGTTTGAGGGGGAGAAAAGTTGGTCTAGTTGATATGCGCAGTAACACCGTAAATGCATTGATAAAGAACCAGTTTACAATGTCACTATTCATTGTGACGAGCAACGCATCCCCCAAAGTCTTACAATTACAAGTTACAGTGATGGGGCTAGATGAAGTAGGGCGAGAGGAGGCTCGTGTGGAGCATAAACACTGGCATGGACCAGTTGGGCCGAATGGCCTGTTTCTGTGCTGTAAATTCTGTGTAATTAAAAAAAAATTAAGTACCATAACAGAAGAAAGCAAACTATGTGGTTTAATTGGTTTTTTGTGCTCATCAAGGGTAGGGATGGCAGTGCAGGAGAAGGGACCCCTTTCCCACCTTTTCTAGGAGTACTAGCATCCAGCAATGCTAAAGTACATCACAAGGCTAATCCCGGCGCGACTTTTCCAGTTCCCACTCCAGACCCCTTGCGTTGTTAGTGCTCCGTTGTGGGGCAGTATTCTGCTGAGGATTTGTGCCAGATGGACCTAGCATGACTCACTTCATGTAGGACTTTTACAGCCAGCAGAGCATCGAGACTTTCATCTCATCATCTGAACTCAGGTCTCCATTGAAAAGGCAGCATTTTGACTCACTGCACCAATCATCATAATCTCTGTAGTTCAAAGATTCACTTCCATAATAGTGCAGTGACAGATGCCAAGTGTGCAAACATTTTCAGCAATTCAGAACAAACATATCTGGGTCTTATTCCCTTATACAACTGTTTTATTAATGGAATAATTGGCCAGTTGAGGGAGAAATCATTGCATCTTTAAAGGGAAAAGTGGGGAAAGCATAGCAGTGGGATTAATTTTGGATAAAGAGCTGTCACAGACACAATGGACCAAATGACCTCCTTCTGTGCTGTAAACATATATGGTCTCAAATTGTTAAAACCATCCACAAAAGGTGTAACTTTGCTTCGTATCAAGGTTCTTGACGTTGGGGCTGTGGATGAGGGTAAAACACCTACCAAGGAAGGGGGGGGGGGGGAGGAGCATCTGTGGATTACACGACAATGGGAACAGACAGTTCTTAAATGCTGATTTAATATCCTCTTCACAAAGCAAGAGCAATTGTGGTTCTTTGCCTTTTATCCCCTTGAACTTTCTCCTAAATACCATCACCCGGTGACAACATTTCCTCTTCAATCTGCACTCGGGTAACAGGCCTGACTGCAGGAGAAACAGGTGACAGCTTAACCGTCTGTTAGAAAGCTGCACCTTGTGAAGAGCTCCACCCAACAATCTGGCCAGGAATGGATTCCCTGCCAATTAGATTTTTAAAATGGGAGTGGGTTGTGGGACTTCAATCGGTGACTTCCATACAGTGATTCAAAGTGCTCATGGACCAAATCTAAATATTTCCAATACATTGAGAGAATGAGAAAAACTAAAGGGGTAAAAGAATATGTACTGTGTTTACACAAAACTATAAGAGCTTTATTTGGTTTTAGACTTATTAAGCTGCTGTGCCTCAGCAATGACAAAAGCACCTAAAATAATGAAGGCATATTCACCCAGCCTTCCACAACACTGGTTTTAGTTTCTAGTTGGGAGTAAATGAAGACATTAAATCATGTTTATAATTTCTGTGCCAATCTCAATTGCAGCTCATGTTTTAAATGATTTCACAAATATATCATGCACTTACTGTATTACAACTGGCTGCTGCAACACTTGGTACTTTACTGTAACAGACTGAGCTGCTAATTGAGTGCATAGACCAATGTCAAGCATGTGACTTTATGTAAACTCTACCAAAACTGTAACTACTGCATTACATTTTGCATCTTCGGATGTGTCTTAACCCTCATACAGGCACCCATTTACAATTCAATTATCACAAAACCTCGACAATGTAACAAATGGAACTTAGATTTCACAAATTGTATCTATGGTTCTAGGCCAGTTACAGTAAATATATCAAGAACAACCAGACGAGGAATTCCGTAGATCCACAAAATACCTGCTTCAATAAAGATTAAAATTAAAAACAGTCCACAAAGCGTGGATAGCATACGATCTATCGGCAACAAACTTTTCAGATTTCTAATCTAGCTGATTAATGGTTGTTTGTGTAACATACAAGAGCGATATCACCCCTTTAAACTGACTGGATCTGTATTGTTCTTTCAAGGATATCAATTGGGGGTGGGGGGGAAGAGGAACGGTACTGAAAGAAAATGCTACCTCAACTACAGCTTTTCTATGAAAAATGGAAAATTATGCAAAACGTTTCCAGCATAACAACTTAAGCCTCCACTGCTGCATTCCAATCACAACATGGCTGCTAGTTTGTGATTGAGCGACAATTTACCTAGTTTTAGTGGGGGCGGGGTTGGGGAAGAGAAAGACATTAAAAACTGAAAAGGGTCACAAGAGCTGCTTTGCCCATTTGGACACAGTGAAGAGAGGCACTCTCACCAACATTTCTCTTTAGATTAAGGAACTAACTGAACCCTTCACTAATGTATTTTTCCTGCAAATCCCTGTATGGCCTGTTTTGGGACGCACAATGTCAGTGGAGAGAATGCAAAATGAACTGGCAAAAAATACTTTGCACTAATTATCCATTAATCAAATGTAAATGCCCAATGTATCCCTTTCTCTGTTTAACCCTCCCTTCCTCCCCACCCCAACTCATTCCTTGTAACAGAACAAAACAAATAAAATCGGAGGCAAGGCAAGCTTTTATTCTCCATATTAAATCATATACTCAAGGCACAAGTACAAGCTTGCCTCATTTATAAGCTTGTCTCCACAACCTGTAATATTGCAGTGCAAAGTATGCAGAAGGTGCCCTGATCAACACATCATGTTTGTTCCAAGTTCTTTGCATATTAGCAGAAGTAGCAGGGTCGACAGAACATACTGAACTGGCCGTGAATACAGCAGTCCCTTCCAAATAACTGCACTTTTCCATCAACTCAATCCTGGTTTTAAATCTAGTGGGAAATACAAACAACAGATCAAAAGATACAAAGCTACAAACCAAAATAAACTTGCCAAACGTAGAAAATAAACATTTTGTTTGATTTTTATGTTAAACAGATTGGGGTGAAAAACGTCCGTGCCGGATAATGACATTTTTCCACTGTTCCCCGAAAGCCAGCATCAAGACTCCCGAAGCAGGAACTTAGAAAAGGCTGGTGGGGGGGGGCGGAGAGAAAGAGGATATTTCACAAAATCTCCACAGGAAAACATCAAGGCCTCCACTTCTCCATTATTCCAAAGTGAAAAAGGTGCCAATACTCTTCCCCCATCATTTGCTGCCTCTATGATGGGAGTTCATAACTTTTAACATTAATTCAAATTCGTCCTCACAATGCATTAACAAGAACAATTCTTTGGTTTCTTCCTTCAGAGGTCTTTCCCCCAGTGGCACTGATCATCTTCACCCACATGCATGTGACCAACTTTTTTTTTTGGCTAATGGTCAGATAACAGAGGGCACGACTGCACGAGGAGCAGATTCCCATTTGCCCCTTAGGCAGAATACTGCAATGCCTTGGGGAAACTACACCTGACGATCTGAACAAGAACTGGTGAACTCCTAATTACAGCAGCCAGATTTGAGGAGCAGGAGTCTAAAATTTTACTGATGTAACATAATTTATTCATATACAGCACTAGCACAATTTCACCACCTAGTACAGCTGCTGGGGCCAGGTAGGAGAAAAAAGAGAGAGAGGAAGATCAACAACTTTAATCCATGATATATATAAATTAAGATTTTTGATTAAGCAATACACACTGGTCTTAATTTTGGAAACTATAGTTGAATTATTATTCAAGCAATAGAATCTAGTAAAACAATGGCGTGAAATCTCAGACACAGTATACAAGCAAGAAAGACTTACTTGCGGAGGGGTTACTACTTGATGCTTGGAAATCTTGTTTGATCAGTCTTCCTTCATGAAAATACTGTCCTGAACAGTAAACTTGCGTTTCAATGCTTCCGATATAAGCACTGAAGGGTCATTCTCTTTCAAAAGCTGCGAGCCTCTCCTAGACCTACAGTGATAATAGATTCAGTAATTAAAACTTGCCCTAGCCAGCAAATTTAAGCTTTCTCTTGTAAAGCAATGTACTTGCTGGTAAATATTGAAAGCGTGATCTGGAATGTGCTGCAAGGTTGTAACACAAATTGATGGGAGTACATAACAAACTGCAAGACTAACTGCTGTTCAGTTCAATATGCATCAGGCTTATTTTATAAGCCAATTGGGTGATTGTGGCATTAGGATATCTATTAAGGTGGTGGGGTTTATTGTTTGCTGCTGAGGTCTGCTGGTAATGTCCAAGTTCAGCATTACCCACTGGAGACCCTGCTACATAACTGAATAATAGAAGTTCTCATGTCATAGGAAGTGCCAATGATACAGAAATGTTTTTGCTACCCAGTAGCTGAAAGACAGCATATGCACCGGATATAAACAATGCTCCTTATCTTGAATTAAAATGTTTGCCAAATGATGTATTCCGTTATATAGAGATAGCCATTTCATGCAGAACATGCTGGGAGCATGGAAGGTCGGGCCAAGGAGATATATATATATATATAAAACATAGACTCCATGTTTAGATAGGCATTCTGCAGTTACCCTTGGTTTACATTTTGTGGATTGGTGTTGAGGGCAGGGGGGGGAAGCTACAGAAGCTAATAAACATGACCTGTGAAAGGAGCAGGATTGCTGGAGCAAATGACCTCTCCTTGTTATTGCCTTTTAGATAGGCACCCTCATAAGAACACAAGAAGGGTTTTGATAGAGTAAATAAGGAGAAATTGCTTCCAGTGGCAGAAGGGTCAGTAACCAGAGCACACAGATTTAAGGTGATTGGCAAAAGAGCCAGAGGCGAGAGGAGTATAATTTTTTTTTTTATAAACACAGCGAGTTATGATAATCTGGAATGCACTGCCTGAAAGGGTGGTGGAAACACATTCAATAGTAACTTTCAAAAGGGAATTGGATATATACTTGAAAGGGAGAGGTTTGCAGGGCTATGCAGAAAGAGCGGGGAAGTGGGACTAATTGTGTAGCTCTTTCAAAAAGCCGGCACAGACACGATGGGCCGAATGGCCTCCTTCTGTGCTGTAAGATTGTAGGATTCTATATTAAGAGCATTTCAGATTTCCTGCATTTGCATTTTTCCCAATTATTTAATGGTAACTTTTCTTTAAGCTTGGGTCATCAGGCAAAGTCAACAGCTAGACTTCAGGAATTAAGATCTAAAAAGCAGCACTAACCAATCATTTGTACTCCAAAGCTGCACGTTCTACTGAAATTAACAGATCTGGTAGCAAGGAATAAAGACGGAAAACCTGTGTTGCCGGATAAACAACCTCACTTTCACTCTTCAACTTACCGTGCACGTCACCAGACTCAACTTTCATTCACATTTTAAATGGCATCACAGCTTAAGCCTGATCAACCTAAATTCATCAAGACACGTGCAAGGACTGATCTACAACGGAAACGGCACTGCGAGATCCTCTACCAAGACGTGTGCGTGTATGTAATCCTTTGATCACACAAGCAGAAGCCAAGGGCGCCTTAGAGCATGTTGCTTCATTATGTCCGTTCCAGTCTTTAACGATTAAAGTAGATATTATATGGACCTGAGTAGAACACTAATCTGGATTAATTGCATTCTCCTCCTACTCTCCAGATAAAAGTTACCATAAGAACATACGAAATAGGAGCAGTAGGCGGCCATTTGGCCCCTCGAGCCTGCTCCACCATTCAATAAGATCATGGCTGATCTTCTACCTCAACTCCACTTTCCTGCACTATCCCCATATCCCTAGATTCCCTTAATATCCAAAAATCTATCCATCTCTGTCTTGAATATACTCCACGACTGAGCCTCCACAGCCCTCTGGGGTAGAGAATTCCAAAGATTCACCACCCTCTGAGTGAAGAAATTTCTCCTCATCGCAGTTCTAAATGGCTGACTCCTTATTCTGAGATTATGAACCCTGGTTCTAGACTCCCCAGCCAGGGGAAACATCCTCCCTGTCAATCCCTGTAAGAATTTTGTATGTTTCAATGAGATCACCTCTCATTCTTCTAAACTCCAGAGAATATAAGCCTAGTCTACTCAATCTCTCCTCATAGGACAATCCCCCCATCCCAGGAACCAGAACCGTCGTTGCACTCCCTCTAAGGCAAGTATATCCTTCCTTAGGTAAGGAGACCAAAACTGTACACAATACTCCAGGTGTGGTCTCACCAGGGCCCTATATAATTGCAGTAAGACGTCTTTACTCTTATACTCAAATCCTCTTGTAATAAAGGCCAACATACCATTTGCTTTCCTAATTGCTTGCTATACCTGCATATTAACTTTCTGTGATTCGTGTACAAGGACACCCAGGTCCCTCTGAACACCAACCTCTCACCATTTAAAAAATATTCTGCTTTTCTATTTTTCCTACCAAAGTGGATAACTTCACATTTCTCCACATTATATTCCATTTGCCATGTTCCTGCCCACTCACTTAGCTTGTCTATATCCCCTTGAAGCCTCCTTGCATCCTCCTCACAACTTACATTCCCACCCAGCTTTGTATCATCAGCAAACTTGGATAGATCACATTTGGTCCACTCATCCAAATCATTGATATAGATTGTGAATAGCTGAGGCCCAAGCACTGATCCTTGCGGTACCCCACTAGTTACAGTCTGCCAACCCGAAAATGACCCATTTATTCCTACTCTCTGTTTTCTGTCCGTTAACCAATCCTAAATCCATGCTAGTATATTACCCCCAATCTCATGAGCCCTTATTTTGTTTAATAACCTCTTGTGTGGCACCTTATCGAATGCCTTCTGAAATTCCAAATACACCACATCCACTGGTCCCCCGGTATCTATTCTGCTAGTTACAACCTCAAAAAAACTCTAACAGATTTGTCAAACATAATTTCCCTTTCATAAATCAGTGTTGACTCTGCCCAATCCTATTATTATTTTCTAAGTGCCCTGTTACCACGTCCTTAATAATAAATTCTAGCATTTTTCCTACTACTGCTGTCAGGCTAACTGGTCTGTAGTTCCCCGTTTTCTCTCTCCCTCCTTTCTTAAATAGTGGGGTTACATTTGCTACCTTCCAATCCGCGGGAACCGTTCTAGAATCTATGAAATTTTGGAAAATGACAACCAATGCATCCACTATCTCTATAGCCACCTCTTTCAAAACCCTAGGATGTAAGCCATCAGGTCCAGGGTCTTTATCGGCGTTCAGTCCCATTAATTTCTCCAGTACTATTTTTTTTACTAATACTAATTTCTTTCAGTTTCTCAATCTCGTTAGACCCTTGGTTCTCTACTATTTCCGAAGTTTTTTGTGTCTTCTTCCGTGAAGACAGACACAAAGTATTTGTTTAACTTCCTTGCCATTTCCGTATTCCCCATTATAATTTCTCCTGTCTCAGCCTGTAAGGGACTCACATTTACTTTCGCTAATGTTACAGTCTGTTTTTATGTCTCTCGCTAGTTTACTCTCATATTCTATTTTCCCTTTCTTTATCAATTTCTTGGTCCTCCTTTGCTGAATTCTAAAATCCTCCCAATCCTTAGGCTTACTACTCTTTTTGGCAACATTATAAGCCTCTTCCTTTGATCTAATACTATCTTTAACTTCTCGTTAGTCATGGTTGGACCACTTTTCCTGTGGGGTTTTTGTGCCTTAAAGGAATGTATATTTGTTGTAAATTATGTATTAATTATTTAAATGCTAGCCATTGCTTCTCTACTATCATACCTTTTAATGTAGTTTCACAATCTACCTTAGCCAACTCACCCCTCATACCTACATAGTTTACTTTGTTTAGATTTAAGACCCTAGTTTTGGATTTAACTAAATCACTTTCAAACTCAATATAAAATTCTATCATATTATGGTCACTCTTCCCTAAAGGCCCCTTTACTACAAGGTTATTAATTAACCCTTTCTCGTTGCACAATACTAGATCTAAAATAGCCTGTTCCCTAATTGATTCCTCAACATACTGATCTGGAAAACTATCTTGCATACATTCCTGAATTAGTCCTCCACTCTTTTACTGCAAATACCAAGTCCTAGGGCCAAGTATATTCATGGTACTTACCACGAGAGCTCCTTCCTTGATTATAGCATTTGTGATTTAACCTGGCCAGCAAAGAACATCTCTTAAAATTCAAAATAATCATTTCAGATGACTTCCCACCCCACTTTTGTTTTTCCTCATCCCGCAACTTCTCCCACCCAGATTCAGGGACACCAAGGTCAAATGTAGCATTCGACTGCCACCCTGAGACCAGTTAACTCAGCATAGGCCAGGAATTCCACCCAGGAACGGCTGCTACGTAGAGCTTAATGCACTGGCCTGTGCCTTTTGATTAAATTTTCACAAATTTGCTGCCAGCTTGACCTGTTGCGTGGAGAGGAGAAGCTCCGCTCCTCTTCCATTTCAGCCTGAAGCATTGGTCTCTTATCAATATTCAGACACTTCACATTGTCACCACAGTTAAAAGTATTCACAGCATTACATTATCTGCTGAAGTTATGTTTATTTCCAACTCACCCTTGTAATGAGTTTAATTTGACCCTATTCATGTCTTTCAGAATATCCATCATATCCGCAAAGCTCGTGGACTTTGAAAGACAGGAGGTTTCGTCATCTTCGTTGATCGTTACATCCTGCCCCTTATTTTCAAAGTCAAAGTTTGATGATGCAGGAATGGAGAAAGATGTGATACTTAAAGGTTCAGCTTCGTCTGTCTCTGCAATATCATCATTTATGGTAAATGACGCTAAAGGAGGATATGCCGATTCAAAATCTGGTAAAGAGCAGGCAATGCTCGATGTATCAGGAGAACAAAGTTCTGGTGTAAGAGGAGCAGAAGCTGAAAGACAAAAGGAAAGATATTAAAAGAAAGACGTGCATTTATATAGCGCCTTTTGGGACGTCCTGAGGTCGTGATGGAGATTTTGACAATTCCACCCAGTTGCAGTTACAACCCACCAAATGGCTGCTAATAATCCACCATTGACTACAATTGCTCCCCAAAGGCTACACCAACCCCAAAGAGGAGGAGAAGAAAAAGAAAAAAAGAGAAACTGACACAAATCAATGTATCTCAAGGAGTTTGTCTTTAGGCTGTTCATGATGAGGGATGATGGGAGACAGGTGCCACATTCTCAGTTAAAAATTGAACAAAGATAAAATACTTGTAACAATATTACACAAGATATGAAGGTTAACCTCCCTTTCTCAAATGAGTTGCTTACAGTGCGGAGTGGTAATATTTTCACAAACTCACCAGTATCCATTTTGGTCTCTGGCACAGCAACTATTTTAGCAATCTGTTCTCGCAAACGGCTAAGTTCATCTTGAAGTGCAACTGTGTGGTTCAGAGCAGCTAGACCTGGCTTCTTCAGGCTTTCATGTTTCCTCCCTTCCCTTCGGAAGTTGGGGACTGATGAATTTCTATGCATTATAAGTAGTGGGGTAGGGAGCCATTCATCCCTGTAGGGTCTGGCATCAGCTCTATGAACAAAAACAAAAATCACCAACAGAAAATGATAGAAGCAGGTAGGTATTAAATATATAATCATTCAGAAAAGTAACTCTTGAAAATAGTGGTCTTAAAATCAAAAATAATTGATACAGTTAGAGACTCATCTGTTGCAACCACACTGTTAAAGATTCAGACTTAAATACTACCAGTCCCAAATGTTCCTGGCTGGTTCATCACCTAGTTAAAATAGTGATGTGAATGTCTGTACTGTTTGTTAAGGACAAACTGTGTTGGTTCCAGGCATAGGAACACAGATTATATTTATTTTAAATATGGAAACGTCAAGCCTGTTAAAAGTCAAAGAATGGATAAATAAGATACAATGTTTAGAACAAATTACCAACAGCATATTTCATTTGAAACAGTATATAAAAGCCTTGAAGAAAGAGAGGCAACGTGAAAGATTATTTTCAATATCCCACCCCCAAGGTCACATATTATTCTATCCATAAGCTAATACTTGGCAGACCAGAAAATGCACATCATTGGGGAAACACCAAGTGTGCCATGGCACACTGTAATCCAATACTATACCAGGAGGTGCCAATATCACCCAACCCTAATTAGTCAATACCTCATCCTGGTGAAAGCTTCTCCTTCATCTGCAGCTATCCACGCAATGTCTGCCAGAGTTGGCACAGCCGGTCTATCACCATGGATAGAACTTAAAGACTCAGCTGCAGTGAGCCCTGGAACAAGCTGTGGGAAACAAGGAGTTAAGATTGCATTAATGGGAACGTAAACTTTTGGCCAGACAAAGTGAGCCAAAGTAATGTGAGGGTTTTTTTGGTTGTTGTTTAAGGCTTTCCAATATTAATAGTTATAGATTTGGGCCACCATTAGTTACTTTTATTATTTCATATTGTTCATTAGAGACTGGAGGTAAGATACAACAAGAAGGGTTCAAATTGTAGAAGTCACCAAAACATCCTAAGAATGAATCAAATGCTATGAATTTCATTGGATCCATGGTATTTTCCATCTTGCATTCCATAGTGCAGCCACCACCCTCTTACACAAGAATTACAGGCAGGAAGTACGCTCTGGCATTCCATTATGGTATGCAAATGTATACATTCCTCAAATTAATGTTTACCTCATCCTAAATGTGAAGTTGCTGTACTGTAACCACAGATCATTATGCCTAGAATGTACTCGCAGGCAATTTAGATAAGATTCACCTTTAGAAATTGGTAGCACACACAGCCTTTCCTAATCTGTTTCCACGCGTATTCCTGAAATGTTACCATTTTCCTCAAATGTCACTTCTTTCATAAATTCAGTGGCAGCCACTCATGTACTTGGAGATTCCCAGCATTAGATTCATTTTATTTTGTTGCCTTCATGTATTCTTCATTCAATCAGAAGGACAGGATGAGGAAAGTTGCTGACTTCTTTGCAACACTACCATTAACACTCCATCAACTGATATGAGGCACACATAGCAAGGCCAGGATAGAACACTATGCCATCACCAGGCACTTCAAGAAACACAATGAAACTTGCCCACAGGAGATAAACCAGTTGAAGACTACAAGTCAAATAGTCTACAACAAATTGCAGGGCTCTGTCACTAGAATGGCTAAATATTTTGTTTGAATAGTAATATATTCAGCTTGAATAGAGAATCTGAATTATGCTCAACTCTGTACTGGGAGTCTGAGGCACACCAATTGCCTTCGCAGATTAAATTGTTAAAATTCTTGGGGTAGAAGATATTCTCAAATGCTCAGATATCATGGTAGTGGTGAGCCCATTCTTTGGCACTATTTTATATGAAAAGGAAAGTTAAGAAAATCAAAGAAGCCAAATGCATAAACTTGGATTATCTAATCAAAAATCATATTTGCATTCATGGTCAGCACAGCATTTGTAATGAAATTCCCTGCATGTCAATACTCAAGAGTCTCCAAACCAAATTACTGTGAAATCTACAGTAGTACAGTTTCTGTTGGCCAAATATGAAGTACACACTCTCCCGATGTAGGGATACACTCCACTTACCCAAGGCTAGAGAATTTAGGTTGGAGCTTACCCCTACCCTGAAGTGTGCATTGCAGTGCTGCTGGAGTTTTACTAGCTTAAACCTCACAGCTTGTCAGATCAATTATAACCTCTTATCAGAACAGTTGTTCAAAGTGTGTTCCCACAAATTAGGTGTGAGAGTAAGGTTTGTAGACAAGTAATTAAACAGGCACCCAGAGAATTTGTTTTATGAACAAATGAATCAGAGCAGCAAAATTGTTTTAAATCGCTTCCCCCTTGGAAGTAAACATCCTGTTAAATAATTAAAAATGTTTAAACAAAAGTTCAAAACATTAGCTACAGCTGCTGCACAAAAGTTAAACAAGGAGACACCACCCCCCCCACCACCGAGCTGCTGGGAGAGGAAAAATAGCAGCCATCTCACAGATGGTTCCTGGTAATGACAACGGCCCAAAAATTCGGCCGAATACGGGAGAGTACCCGCTGCATACTCACCCGTATTCGTTCCCGAAGTGCCGGTTTCCTGCATGCACTGCGCATGTGCGGGAAACCGGCACTTCCGGTATGGTGAAGGGGGCGGTTCCAAGGTGAACCGCGTGCGCGCTACAGGTTGCGCGCACGCAGCACACTTAGTTTTTTTTTTCAGGTTTCAACGCGAGGGTAAGTATGGAAGATTTTACACAAGTAAAAAGGAGGCGTAAGACCTCTTTTGAACAAGGTAAGTAGTTAATTAAGTATAATTTAAATTTTTTTCAACAGGTTTATCTTTTTTAGAGACTTTAAAGAAAGGTAAGTTTATTTTTATAACTTTTAAAAAGAATTTAAATTTTTTCAAAAATTTAAATTTTTGTTTAAAGTGGTTAATTTATTTAACTATAGTTATTTTATTAATGTGATGGTTTTTTTTTAATTTATTTGAGGTTTAGCTGTTCTTTTGGGGCCGATTTGTATTCATATATTTGACAGGTCTTCCTGTCAAATCTATGAATGAAAGATGGTCTGCTGCCATTGGCTCCCCATGGCCCATGTGATCCCAGGGGTCGCATCACACTAACTGCGCCCCTGGGACACGCAAGCACTGCGCGTCGGCACCAGGGAGAGGCCCAGGACCCGAAGTTCCTGTGGGCCCGAAACACAACGGCAGGCGCGGTAGGTAAGAGCGCGCGCGATCCTTACCCCCGCGGCAAGCCGGCCACCCGAATTTCTAGGCCAATATCATCACTAGCAGATTAGCCTCAATCAGGATTAACTGCCCTCCCACCTGAAGATACCGTATACAGAGATGAATCAAGCTTTAGGATGGAATAGAATTGCCAAGATAGACACTTCACAGATATAAAATACATACTACTCTACTTTAGTCAGCTCCCACTAATTCAATCTTTTAAAGCACCAACACATTGTTTACAAAGCAGCTGCTGATTTACAAAGCAGTTTAGGAGAAACGGTACTTGTACAATTCACAACTATTTTGTCTTCTACAAAAAGGAGAAAATTCACGATTTCATAGTTTTCAAAAACAGCCAGTTGACAAAGCAAGCAAGGTGTATATTTACTATAAGGCAAGTGTGGCAGACCCTTCAAAATACTGAAACCCACAGGGACTCCTACCTGGGGACTTCCATTCTAACTTCCAAAAGACAGTGTTAGCTCCCCAAAGGAAAGTGCTATTATTTCAGAATATTAAAATTAGTATAGTATATAGCAACAAAAATAACATACAAGAAAAAAAAAACTGTACTCATGGCAAACAATATATCCAGCCCCAGATAGATGGATATTAGATGACCTTGGGGTCTTGCAGGTGACTCCATTGGGTTCACAGAACCCAGTTTGATAATCGATATGCTATGAAGCATAGCAGGTCAGAGGCTGGGTATTCTGCGGCGGGTGTGTCACCTTCTGACTCCCCAAAGGCTTTCCACTATCTACAAGGCACAAGTAAGGAGTGTGATGGAATACTCTCCACTTGCCTGGATGAGTGCAGCTCCAACAACACTCAAGAAGCTCGATACCATCCAGGACAAAGCAGCCCGCTTGATTGGCACCCCATCCACTACCTTAAACATTGACTCCCTCCACCGGCATACCGTGGCTGCAGTGTGTACCATCTACAAGATGTACTGCAGCAACTCGCCAAGGCTTCGTCGGCCGCACCTCCCAAACCCACGACATCTACCACCTAGAAGGACAAGGGCAGCAGGCGCATGGGAACACCATCACCTGCAAGTTCCCCTCCAAATCACACACCATCCAGACTTGGAAATATATCGCCGTTCCTTCATTGTCACTGGGTCAAAATCCTGGAACTCCTTCCCTAACAGCACTATGGGAGTACCTTCACCACACAGACTGCAGCGGTTCAAGAAGGCTTCTCACCACTACCTTCTCAAGGGCAATTAGGGATGGGCAATAAATGCTGGCCTTGCCAGCGACGCCCACAACCCATGAACGAAAAAAAAAATTTCAGCTTCAAGGTCAATATGCAAAATAAATAGAGTCTTCTCAAATTAAGTAGCAACTTATAATGATAAAGTGTGTGTATTTTAACCCAATTGTTGAAACAATTCAAGATATACGCCAGTACTAACTTTTTTCAGAATCACATATGTAGAAGTTTACTATTTAAATAACATCTATTACCTGAAAACAAACTCTAGGACATGGCTTCAAAGGGAGGTTTGATCCAATCATTCGAACGACGCTCCGGGAAGATCCATAAGGTTTGTTTTGCCATATTGGAATCATCTGTAAAATAAAAATTGCCACAAAAACTAGAACAGCAGAAAATCTTCCATAGCCGCTTAAACAATGTACAATTTTATACAAAAATAAAAGCCTAAATCCAAGTTAGGGATTTTTCAATATGACAGCCACACACATCTGGAAAGGGGCAGTCGGCACCTCAAACTGAATAAGCAGTCATAAATAAATCTGATGCTTCAAATGATGGCATAAAAGTGACTATTTGAGCATTCCCCGCTAACAAAAGAATCTAGACACAGTCCAATTATGTGGAAGAAATTGCAGACATATAAATATCACTTTAAAAAAATGCAATAATAGCTTTGTTAACATTCAACCCATTTAAAATTTATTTAAAACACAACTAGAAAGCCAAGAGATAACAAAAGCAATTTTTTCATTTATGTCAACAGCTTATGTTACGACAGCATTAAGTGAATTAAATTGCATGCGTCTATGTTAAAGTATGTCTGAACCATGTACCTATGAAAGTACAGAGTAAAATATATTGTTCCGCAATGGCCGAGTGGGAAAGTACATTACCTGGTGTGGAACTGAGCCAGAGAGAGCAAGAAGGGCCAGCATTTGATCCCTGGTGCGAGTGGTGTTAGCTGATCTGAAATTAGGCAGCAATAGCCCTCAATGCCCTTGGGCTGTGACAACAGGGGAAGGGGACGGGATGCCAGATTCATTTGGCAGTAATTCCTGCTAGAGAGTGTATGTGGACATCATATAACAACAGGATGGAGCTTGGATGTAAACTGCAACAACCCACCCTCCTCAGTGTTTAGTTACCAGTCAACACGCTCTGCCTAGATTCAAATAGGAAGAATAGCAACTTGGATAAAGTGCTGGAAGAAAGCCAAAGCATGTGGAACCATACACCAGCATGAATTAACACAACAATCACACAAAATACATTTATTTAGGTGGAAATAACTGAAAGCAGACACATTAAAAAAAATAAGCTTTCTGACATTGTAGCAAGTTTGTCACAACAGCAAGCAAGTTAACCTGCATGTATACATACTTGAGAGGTCGCACAACACCAGGTTATAGTCCAACAGTTTTATTTGAAATCACAAGCTTTCGGAGCTATCGATTGCTCCTTCCTCCACATGCTTTGTTCTCTATCTATATATGCTTTGGCGATTCTGTATCTAATTTACTTCACCTGAGGAAGGAGCAATCGGTAGCTCCGAAAGCTTGTGATTTCAAATAAAACTGTTGGACTATAACCTGGTGTTGTGCGACCTCTCAATTTTGACCACCCCAGTCCAACACCGGCATCTCCGCATCATGTATACATACTTACCCAAGTTGCCTGCTCTGAATTGTGGGAGGTTTTGCCACGTTTTTCGTAAAAAGAAAAATACTGCAAATCGAACAAAAACAGAAAAGGCTGGAAACACACAGTAGGTCTTCCAGCTGGAAAACAGACATTTTGGACTCGCACCCTGTGACAGAAATCAAAAATAAGGTAACGGGTATATTAATAGAATCAGAAAAAGAGGTGGAGGGGAATACAAGAGAAAGCATCAGTGGAATGATTGTTGGACGATGCAACAGACTCATTATATCATTCAATAATTATTCCACCAGTATTTCCTCTCTACACTCGGTCTTCGCACCCCGCCCCCCCTGTCCCCTTCCACTGTTTTAATGATTCTATTAATAGGATTGTTCATCTCCTATTTTTCAGTTCTGAAGAATACAAGTCCTGTTCTCTATAGGTGCTGCATTTCCAGCTTTTCCTTTTGTTGCCGCCTTTGTGTTGTGCTATCACATTCATCGAGAACCCGAGGTCAAGTGCACCCAAACATTAAAGATTAAAACACATCAAAATTTAGCTGTGTGGATGAGAAAGTTTTAATCCCATTTATCTTGGCTGAATTTCAACCCTGGTTCAAAACAGAGAGAATGGGCTAATCCATAAAACCAGTGAAGCACACCCATTTCCAAAACTAACCAAGGAACATAGTTTCCAAACATTTGATATCATGCAGGTGAAATATTAGTGTTCATAAAAAGTGAGCAAGCATCAAGTGTGTTAGCTTCAAGAGGAGAAAGCTGTTGATAAACTGGGTGACCAATTCAGACCATTACTAGTTCCATCGTACAGTGCTCAATGTTCATACATTTTAAACTTTTCCCCAAATAGTATATACTTACAGTATCCATCTCCATCTTAAACTGCACTGAAGAATTCCAAGTTGGTACAGTGCAATTAAACAAAAACACTGCGCCTCTGAAGCAGACCAACTAGGAAAGAATACTGCTGGAACCAAATTTCACCTATCCACATGCATCAAAGTGGATCAGCAAACGCCTTCTGGAAATTAAACAGTTATTTTATAAGTTGCTTTATCAAGTTCTTTACATGCTATTTTCCTTTGAGAACATAAAGTCTGGAACCTGCATCTTCTAAACAGCATATAAAACTCTACCCTCACGTGGATATTATCTCACCCATTTAATTTCACGAGGCTACAAAGCAGAAAGTAGAAAATGCAGCACAGCCTTTATTTTAAACTTAGAATGTTATAGATTCAGTGAGTGAAAGACATTTAACATTTGCGCACCAAAGGCCCTGAAGTTACACCATGGGATAATAGTGTCTGAATGTTAATACATTAGTCTGAAATTCCCATCTCTGCTATTTCGGCTGAGCTGTTATCCTGTTTAAACTAAAGTCGGTTATAGACTAGTGTCCCACGGCATAATTTTAGGACCATAGAGAATAATCAGAGCAAAATAGCCTCACAGTGGTCTAGGTAACATATCAAGAGGAAAATCTGGAGATGTACTATTACACCACACTGAACACTCAACGAACACAAAGCAGAAATTCATCACACAATTCAAAGGTAGAAGTAAAAGAGTTAGAGTAATAGCAGAGGTAGCATAAACAAATTAGCATTTATTTTAACCAAACAGCTTTGCAGTCTATAGCTAAAACCCAAGCCACATTACTGGAAGATTCTAAACATCAATTGTTCTCACAGTATAGAATTCCTGCTCAAATCTCCCAGCTTGATATTTTAGAATGGCAGCAAATATTCATAACCCTACTGCAAATGCTAATTTGTCAAACACTAAAGAATCACCCCGATTTAAATATTCTTAGCACTTAAAGCGAAAATGTCCCAAGCAGTCTAAGACTTAAAAACAAAATGAGGTAAAGGTATTTTTATAACTACTTCTCATAAATAAATCTCGACTTGAGATTTCAAAAATAATGAAAATTAAACATCTAACAGCATTGCACTGCAACTACTCGCCGTGGCATCAGAAACATTAACAGTGATTTTTTACTTATTAACAAAACTAGGCATCCTGCATTATGGGCATTGACCATCAAGACTGAAGAGAGAGGAGAAAATAATGTAGTGATTAGATGATACTAAACTTGAGCCTTAACAGCCTGTAGATTATAGGAGGAAGGGAGATTAAGGGTTTCCTTAGTATTGAGGTCTAGGGAAAGAATTGTTTATGATAGCGCTATGAATCTTAAATTTAGTTTGGCCACAGGGAGGAAGACGACCACGTGAGATGGCACATTGACTATAGTACTAACAAAATGGAGACAAGAAAGGTCGCAACACAGAGATTAGAGGCTCTAAATGAAAGAAACATTTCAGATGACAAGCTTTTTCTTGCATCGTGTCTAGGTGTGCGAGAGGTGCTGGAAGAGACTCTCAGACATGGGACTGCTATTCAGGTTTGGCACAGACTTGGCACTAGAGAGCTTAAAGTTGTCAAGCTCAGAAACAGTGTACAGCATAAGAGGAAAACAAGCTTCCTAGAAGTAGCTTTAACAATGTGGGAAATGTGGAAATCAGTGCAGATCAGAGGATATAGTGAGGCCCAGGAATAAGGATAGAGACATCAGATGTAAATGATACCATAGTAACAAAGCTCAACACTGTTTTTCATATTTAGGATATTTAATAATGTGGAGTGCAGTGAAAATTATGAAAATATTTGCATAGACAATATGTAACTATTAAGTATGAGAAAAAAAGTACTTCATGGTTAAAAAAGCTCTACTTATTTCAAAATGTTTGCAATCTAAAAATCATTGTTTTCTGAAACAAACAATGTTCACCATTTTTGAACAGTGTGACCTTGACAATACTAGATTTCTACCATAGTTTAGATACAAAAACAGTAAAAAACAGAATAACTTTGTACACTATTTATTTCCCTTATTAAACAAGTTTTTGACAAACCAATACAGCATCTTTCAAACCTGCATAATTAAGTTCTCTGGAAGCTCTTTTCCCCAGGCCATAATGCCATCCATCATCAGTCAATTTACCACCAAAATTGATCAGTCTAAAATTTTTAATTGACTAATGTAGAAAATTTTCAGTGCAAACAATTAACATTTCAAAAATAGCTGTTTCTAATCTAAATCACTGTTTTTCTAGACAATCCACATTTTGAACAGTCTGACACTGACAATACTATATTGTCATTTAAACCATGGTGTCCAAGCTGCCGCTCTGAGCCCTGGCAATCATGCCCTTACATTCCATCTATTTATAATTATTATTTGCTGCTTTGACCCATTTGGAATGTTGTGGGCCTGGAGGTTTGGACAAGCCTGACCCGAGCACTGATAGATAAATCACAACACCAAGGTCACCGAGCACCAGCTTTACCTGTGGCTCCAACACACCTAAGCACCTTGACTGGGGCCATTTAAACTCCCCTGCACATCAAATTGGGCAAATCCTAATTGTCAAAACTGTACATCTGGGCCCAGTCACCAGCTTTTCTAAAAAGAGTTTTTAATTTATGTTATTAATAATTAAATAGAAATGAAAAGGTTAAACCCACTTTAGTAAATAAACGCACAGCCTTTGCATTTGGTGCTGAAACTCTAGGCCCGGAACTTTGCGTATAAAGGCTCCGTGTAAAGTTATAAATCTACCTTATAAACAAAGAGGGGCCTTTCTGCATCAGATGCGACCAGACATTCGGGTGAAGCAGTAACCGCTCCCGCGGCTCAGGGCTCAGGCTCCAGGCTCCAAGCTCGGGCTCCGGGCTCGGCAGGCCGCTGGGTGCACGGGGCTCGGCAGACGTTGCCAAGGCTTCCCAACAATCTCGTCACCCATTGGCTCCGCGCTCAGGCTGCCCATCGCTCGCAGCCAATCGCGTTTCGGGAGCGGGGTAGGTGAGGCTCTGCGGCCTAGGTCACTCCAAAGCCTCGGCACCAAGTGAGTCTCGGTCCCGCCCTCCGCAGGGCCTGCATGGAGCAAGTGCACCGGCATTTGTCGCACTGTGCGCCAAAAGACTGACCAATGGTCTCGGGTATTTCGGTTTGTGTGATGCGTTCTATGGATGAGGGTTCTTGTGCTTTTATTTTCAGTGTTATTTTCTGCTGGTTCAGTCAAACCTTTGTTGTTAGTTTGTGAGTAGCTGACTGCTTGTGTCGGACTCGCCCTTTATCAATGCAAAAAGCTGCCGGGATACAAGGGGTGGAATCATCACATTCCCTCTGTTGAAGATTAGGGCGAAGGATTTGTTGTGACAGGTGATTTGTTGTTGCTCAGATCCGCTCAAACCAGTATTTTCACTTCCTCTGGGACTTCTTGCAAAATTGTGCTATTGAGAAAATCGTGCGACATATGATAAAATGTAGTAACTCTCGGGATCTGTTGAGTGGGCAAGCCGTGCCAAATCACTGGGCCTCCTGATGAGTTCCATTCATTGGAAATCTTAATAACTAATATACGATGAGACACCGGTAAGTGCAAAAAATGACTTCTGTTTTGGTAACCATCTTTTTTTGGTGTGTGTGATTTTTCTTATAAAATGTGTTGTATACAACGCTTTAAAAACAGACCGTGTCGTTCAAATACTGACAGGTGAGGACTCTTTTTTTTATTTTAAAATTTGAACATTTTATTTACAGTAAATGACATTACAGAGCTCAAGTTCAGCTCTTTGTACAAAGTCACAAGCCATCATTGCCTACAAGGCAGGGAGCTCAGTCTCTACAAGTTGGTGATGTGATCTCCAAGCTTGAGGACTCTTCTTGGGGGAGGGTGAGTGAGCGGGGTTTGTGGAGGTGGTAAGTGATCTCAGAATCATAGAGTGTTACAGCACAGATGCAGTCCATCAAATCTTTGCTGGTGTTTTAAGCTGCATTTCAACAGTGGCTCAGTGGGTAGCATTCTCACCTCTGAATCAGAAGGTTGTGGGTTCAAGTCCCATTCCATGAAAACATAATCCAGTGCAATACTGAGGGAGTGCTGCACTGTCGAAGGTGCCGACCTTCGGATGAGATGTCTGTATGGCATTATTTGAAGAAGAACAGGGGAGCTCTCTCCTGGGTCCTGGCCAATATTTATCCCTCAGCCAACAGCACTAAAACAGATTATCTGGCCATTATCATACTGCTGTTTGTGGGAGCTTACTGTGTGGAAATCGGCTGCCACGTTTCCTACATTACAACAGTGACTACATTTCAAAAGTACTTAATTGGCTGTAAAGTGCTTTGAGACATCTGGTGGTCATGAAAGGTGCTATAGAAATGCAAGTCTTTCTTTTATTCATAAGGTGTGTCTATATGCATCTCTTCACTTCAACTGACGAAGGAGCAGCGCTCCGAAAGCTTGTGATTTCAAATAAAGCTGTTGGACTATAACCTGGTGTTGTGCGACTTCTCACATTTATTCATAAGAACATAAGAAATAGGAGCAGGAGCAGGCCATCCGGCCCCTCAAGCCTGCTCTGCCATTTAATGAGATCATGACTGATCCGATTTTGGCCTCAACTCCACTTTCCTGCCCGCTCCCCATTACCCTTGTCTCCCCTGTTGCTCAAAAATCTGTCTATCTCAGCCTTGAATATATTCAGTGACTCAGCTTCCACAGCTCTCTGGGGTAAAGAATTCCAAAGATTCACGACCCTCTGAGAGAAGAAATTCCTCCTCATCTTCGTCTTAAATGGGCGACCCCTTATTCTGAGACTATGCTCCCTCGTTCTAGATTCCCTGACGAGGGGAAACATCCTCTCAGCATCCACCCTGTCCAACCCCCTCAGAATCTTATGGGGGAAAAATTGAGTCGCTCCCCCTTTGGGGAGAGCGCCCCGAAAAAATTGAGTGGTAGCGCCCCAAGAGGAAAGCGAGGCGCTATAGGAAGCACCCCGCCTCCCTCTTGGGGCGCTGTGAGGGAATATCACAGCGCTATGTGCCGCGGTACTGCAGGCCTTCCTCCCCTTCTTAAAGGGGAGGGGTCTTGCGCAGCACGACCCAGGGCCCAGCTGGGCCACCGGGGATCGGAGTGCCAGCAAAAGAGCCTGGCACTCGAGATATGCCGGGCTCACGGAGCGCAGCTGGCACTCTGTGGGGTGGCTCCACAGAAGGCCGGGGACGGCAAAGCGGGCAGGTGCTGGCAGGCGGCCAGCAACAAAAATGGCCGCTCGGCACCGTGCCTTTAATTAGCGCCGCCCTGGCCGCAGGTAGGCCCCCCTGACCCCGTCGGACATAGCGTCTGGCGGTAAGTCAGGGGGCGCTACTGAAGATCGCGGCCGGGGTGCGAGCGGGGTGCTGCGCATGGCGATGACGTCAGTGCCGCAGGGCGCTAACGGTTACCGCCGCCGCTAATGTCCCACTGAATTTCGCGGGAGGAATTGGCAGCGCTGCGCCCGGGTGCTAGTTGCTTTGCGCCCTCTTAGGGCACTAACGGGAGGCGCAAACCAACCAAATTTTTTCCCCTATATGTTTCAATAAGATCACCTCTCATACTTCTAAACTCCAATGAGTATAGGCCCAACCTGCTCAACCTTTCCTCATAAGACAACCCTTCCATCCCAGGAATCAACCTAGTGAACCTTCTCTGAACTGACTCTCTGTTTTCTGTTAGTTAGCCAATCCTCTATCCAATCTAATATATAACCCCAACACCATGAGCTGTTATCTTATGCAGTAACCTTTTATGTGGCACCTTGTCGAATGCCTCTTGGAAATCCAAATACACTACATTTACTGGTTCCCCTTTATCCACCCTGCTCGTTACCTCCTCAAAGAACTCTAATAGATTTGTCAAACACGATTTCCCTTTCATACAATCAAACAGAGTCAACATGGTTTTATTATGATTTTCTAAATACCCTGCTACTACTTCCTTAATAATGGATCCGAGCATTTTGCCAATGACAGATGTTAGGCTAACTGGCCTATAGTTTCCTGCTTTCTGTCTCCCTCCTTTTTTGAATAAAGGCGTTACATTTGCGGTTTTCCAATCCGCAGGGACTTCTCCAGAGACAAGGGAATTTTGGAAGATTACAATCAATGCATCCACTATCTCTGTAGCCACTTCTTTTAAGACCCTAGGATGCAGGCCATCAGGTCCATGGGACTTGTCAGCCTTTAGACACATAAGTTTGCCTAGCACTTTTTCTCTAGTGATGGTGATTGTTTTAAGTTCCTCCCTCCCTTTTGCCCCTTGATTTTCTACTATTACTGGGATGTTTTTAGTGTCCTCTACTGTGAAGACAGATACAAAATATTTGTTCAATGCCTCTGCCATTTCCTTGTTTCCCATTATTAATTCCCCAGTCTCGTCCTCTAAGGGACCAACGTTTATTTTAGCTACTCTCTTCCTTTTTATATACTTGTAGAAGCTCTTGCTGTCAGTTTTTATATTTCTTGTTAGTTTACTCTCATAAGCTATTTTCTCCCTCTTTATTTTTTTTCGTCATCCTTTGCTGGTTTCTAAAATTTTCCCAATCTTCTGGCCTACCACTAATCAGGCAGATATTTAATTCCCTTTAAAAAAAAAAATCTAATCTCTGCTGCAGCAATGGTTTATATCAGAAAATTTGACATTTTAACCACCTGTAAAGAAATGTGTTTCCAAATCTTAAATTTGTGCCCCCTCATTACCATCTTGCTGACCAGGGGAAGCAATCTATCATTATTGCACCATAATCATTCATAATCTTGAAGACCTCTATCAGGTAACCCTTCAATCTTCTGAGCTCCGGTGAAAAAAAGCCTGTAACTTCTCAAGCCTCATCAAAATTGTAACCCTGAATCTGGTAACATCCTTAATAGTGAGTGTCAACTGGCTATTCTATTATGGAGCGCATCATAGCTGGGCCCAATTCTGTCCTCATCTGATGTCCATACACATGCACTTTCTGGGAGGGTTCAGTGTTTAGAAGTGGGAATGCCAATTGTTCTAACTTAACATGGATGATAATTAAAACTATTGCATTTTCTGACATTAAACTTTTACCTGTACTGATAGAGAAAGGCTCAGTCTCCATAAGGTGAAAAGAACAGAAGACAACAACAGGTGATTGGGAAGTAGTATTCAGGTGATTTCAAAGTTGTATTTTAATATTGTATGTGGAAAGAGAGAGGAAGATAAGAAATTCCACAGTTTTGACATGCTGGGAAAGAATGAGTTAGAGTAGGAGATGGTACGCTAGGTATTAAATTCACCACAGTGAAGATGTAGGGAGGAGAAAGAGCATGTAAGAGTGTTTATTTCAAATTTAGAAACAGCACGAGGGAAAAGTTTGGAGGGACAATGACTATAACAGTAGTAATTAAATAGCGAAAGAAGAGAAACATTGTGACAAATAGCAACAACAATTTGAGTAGCAAAACATCCGAAGGCCTTTCACAGTTGTGGGAGGAGTCCGACTGAAACAAGAATAGGTGGGAATTATCAACGGTATAGTCAAAACGCTAGGTTTTAAGGAGCCTTAAAGATGGAGAGAGGTATGGCTAGGCAGATGGGTTTAGAGAGAGCGTCCAGAGTGTGGGGCAAGAGATGGCTTTTGGGCCCTCCACCAATGTAGAAGGAGGTGGTAATGCACAGTGGGCCCAGAGTTGAAACAGTGAAGCATGTTAGCTGGAGAAAGTTGCAACGGTAGGGAGGAGTGAGTGAGCTGTGCAGGGGGTTGTAAATAAGTTGATGCTGAAAGTCAGGGGCTACTATAAATCAACAAAGACAGGGATGATAAATTAGCAAGACTTTGTGTAGGATAGCATCTGGGCGAGAGTCCTGGATGAGTTGGAGAGAATGTAGGGTGTAGTTCATGAGGCTGGTGAGGGTATTGTTGAAAGAGTCTCATTTCCTCCATCTTAATGTTAACAAAACCAAAGCCATTCTCTTCAGCTTCCACAGACACCTACACGACACCCGTCTCAATTCCATGAACCCCTCGGCTACCACTTCAGGCTGAAACTGGAGCCATGGAACCTTGGTGCACTGCTGGACCTTGAGTTCAGCTTCCCCCCCCACTCCCCATGGGTCACAAAGACCATTTTTTCTCAACTCCAAAGCATTGCCTGCCTCTACCTTATCCACTCCTCTATATTGCCAAAACCTTATTCCATGCTTCCAACCTCACGATTGGATTTCTCGCGGGCTCTCCTTGCTGGCCTTCCTACTTCAGCCCTTCATAGACGGCAAGCCATTCAGAATGCCATGGTTCACACCCTCACGCATCATTACTAGGCTCTATTAGTACCTGTTCCCAGAGAGCCTCATCCTCATCTTCAAATCTCTCCATAGCTTTGCCACTCACTATCTCAGTTATTCCCTCTAACCACATGTCCCTGTGCATACCTACTATTCCTCCAACACCAGTTTATTTCTTGTTCCCTGCTCCATCACCGGTAACCACTCTCTCAGCCACTATGGCCCAGCTTCTGGAATTTCCTCCTTCAAATCATTTAACTTGTCACCTCACATTCTGCCTTCAAAAGCCTCCCAATGACCCTCTTATTTGACCATGTTGTCACCCTGTCCTAATTCCTCTTTCTCTCCCTCCTGCTTGATGTCCATTTGTTATGCACTGCCCTGTAAAGTGCTCTGAGAGATATCTCTGTACATGAGGAGTGCTCAAATATACACAAATATAAATTGTTTTGTAAGTTTGGAACTGAGAATGAGGCTTTCAGACAAAAATTGAAGGCTAAGAATTAGAAAGAAATTGCCTATCAGATGACCAGCTTTCTATTGTATCTTGTCCAGGATTACAAGAGTGGTGTTAGAAAACCCTCTCCAGATATGGGAGCAGCAATCACATTCTGAGCAGTATTGGGCTTCATAGAGGTAAGAATTGTTGTGGAGGGGGGGAAAAGAAGTTTAAAGTTTATATTTTTTTCATCATTTTTCTTCCCTTCTACCCTTTCCTTTCCTATCCTACCCTTCCCTCTCCTTGCAAACATACAGTTCTACAGACACCTATTATCATTTGATACATCAGCCCAAAAGACCTGTATTCATGTTTGAGCTTTGACAGTGAGTGTTGCACAGCTATTTTACCATGGGAGGCATCACAACACAGGGTTATTGGATAATGCAGAAACATGAGCTCTCCAGTCCTGAGACACTGAGGCCGATTGTAGCACCTTTATCACCACCCTAGCTGAGATGGGCTAATCCAGCACAAACCAGGATTGGACCCAGTGCTCTGCTAGTGTGTATGGTTAATTTATTTACTGTATGAACTCACTGAACTATGAAACAAACGTCAAACCTTAATCTCCAGTGGAAACCTGCCAAATAGGTTCCCTTTGCTGTTAGGCAAGTCTCATGATGTCACCAATTGGAGGTGTTCTAGAGTGGCGCCATTTAATTTCGTGACTTGCCGACCCAGAACTGCTCAAGCCCAGGGAAAACGCACTACCGATAATGCTGTTCAGGCAGCTCAGCTTCACTATTTATTTCATGAGTTGGAAAGAACCATAATTCACTGGCAGAGTAGCTATAAATCATGTTATAAAGTTTTTTTTTCCACAATTTAAATTAACCTAATAACATTAGCTTCTCCAATAGCTCAATGGATAAATACATCACCCACTGTAGTTCTGATCACAAAGGTTCCAGCTTCAATCCGTCATCAGTGCTGAGTTAGCCAATTTCAGCCAGATGGATGCTACAATTGACCAGGCTAGGGAGGAGGGATTGGGGGGGAAAATCACCCATGGTTCTTCACTCATGATCATTAACCTGTGTTGCAGTGCCAACACATGACTATTGATGGCTCCATGGTCTAATAGTCTGCTAACACTCACTGTCTCGGCTTGCATCTGAAGAATGTGTAAGGTATGGATGTCTGGAAGCACATCCAAAACCTTACCCAATATCAGTGCTATCTTTGGGGCAGAAAGGGAGAAAATAGGAATAAAAAGGGGAAAGATTTTTTTTTTGAAAATTCTATTTACAATGATGTATGGTGCAAATTTCTGTTTATTCAATGTACTTCAGTGTCTCAAAAACAAAACAGGTTTGATAATTAAAAAAAAATATTCAACCTAATTGAATTTTGTTGTCTAGAACAGTTTCCGAGGGTAATGCGACATTGCATTGAGGGTAATGTGACGTCACAAGATCATCTCTTCTACGAGACCAACTTGTAACTCCCTTGATCCATTTCCCATCCAGCTCCTGACCACTCAACTATCTTTCCTGGCCCCAGTGCTCACCAGCATTGTTAATGGTTCCTTCTGTTCAAGCACTATCCCTCTTCCTTTTAAAAATGCCATCATCACCCGCTCCTCAAAAAGCTTAGCATTGACCCTTCCATCCCCTCCAACTACCAGCCAATCTCCAACATTCCCTTCTTGTCCCAGGTCTTTGAAAGTGTTATCACCTCTCAGCTATGTGCTCTTCTGCAGCTCTCTTCAATCTGGTTCCTACCCCACCCATAGTATCAAACTGTCCTGGTTAAATTCACCAATGTTATCCACTGTGTCTGTGACCATGGCACTTTATCCTTTATTTTTTCTGAACTTTCTGCAAAGCTTGACATGGTTGATCATGCCCTCCTCCTCCGCCACCTCTCCGTAGTGGTTCACTGCAATGGGACTGCCCCGGCATGGTTTAACTCCTACCTGTCCTAATGAAGCCAGCAATGGCTTCTCATCCAGATACTCTGCTCCCATACCTCAGAACACCCACATTAGTGCAAATAAAGTCCCAACCCCCTGCACACCTCTCACTTCTGTGAACCCCAATATTCCCCCTCCCTAATAAGGCTCTCATTATTTCCACAGACCACAACACCTTCCCCAGTACTCTTGCATTGAGAAGCCACTCCTAAATCCCACAACCCATCTCTACACTCCCACCATTGCAATATACTTACACACCACTCCTCCTCCCAGAACCTGGGACAACCCTCCCGCTACTTCCACATCCTGTGACCCACTGTCCAATCTTCCCGAACCCTAGAAACATGTAAGAATACAGGGATAAGTGAACTATTGTATTAATCAAAGGGCACCAGATGAATTCTTAATCCCATGACATTAACTTCTCGTCAAGGAAGTGTCTGGAGTTTACAATTCAGTTTACACCCAGTGAAGTAGTATATGCTGAATATTGGCTAGCCTGAACTGTTTTATATCAACCAGTCCAGATTAGGTTAATGTTTAGAGTACCAATCCTCTAAAATACATGTAAACTTCTGAGTGAATGAGATGACCCCTTCTTGCCAAATCATCAAAGAGTGTTATACCATGAAGTCACAAAGTAGCACTTCTTTATTAACATACTTATGATAACACAATTTGCAGCATTTAAGTATTAAGTATTAAACAGTGAAGTATACAAACTATTTGGGTAGGTATTGTTAACTAATGGAATTGATGATTGAGGTTACAAAGGTAGTTCAAATATGTCACAACTCAGCATCAACTGGGCTTCACTGATCATAAATTGATATTACGGTTAATCTCCAAGACTGACATAAAAATCAGCAATATTAGTTTATGGTTGGACACTAGACCAGACCAGCTAATGGCTTTAGGTTGTAAGTCTACTGGTTATATTAAGTCTTGTTAGTTCAGTATCTAACTGATACCCTAGTAGCTTTAGCAATGATTCCAGGACTTAATACAACTTCGTTATCAAGAGCCAACATGGTATAGTTGGTTGCCTCGCTTTCCTCTGGGAACGGTAAACCTCTGTCCACAGATGAGCTATCATTTTCCTTTTGAATTGTCTGTTTCCTGGATAGCGCCACCTACCTGTCGGTAGCTATATTTGGACTAGGACTAGTTGAATCTCACTCTTGTTTTCTTGGGAAAACTTCTCGTTCATCCAAGTGACACACTCAGAAATCTGCCTGTATGTAGATTGTATAGAACATTAAACTTTGAATATCTCTCACGTTCTCTCTTTCCCCACCTGCTTTCATCTCCTTTGACCCCTAACCTTTCACCACTTCTTGTCACTCAATCCAGGCTCCCACTTTCCCACCCAGTCAGCACCACCACCCCCTCTGGAGACCTATTCTTTCTCATCCCCAAATGTTTTGTTTTGGTGACTGCATACCTTTTGAGTATCTAGCTGTTTGTGCAATCCATAGGACAATGTGTTAGTACTGTTCCTCCCAGTGAGATCAGTCAGTACAACACAGTTTGGGCTTTTGTATTGCATTATTTTTTGGAATGCAAGATACAGGAGAAGAATTTTTCTTGCTATTATAACTTCATTACCAACCAATAGAACAACAACAATCACGTGATGTGGTATGAAAATAACCCTTGTCACGATATAATAGTCATAAAAGACCTCATAATTTCCACACGGGGTAGGACTTCCACTGCTTTAAGAAGCATTCTACAAGAACTACAGCTGCATTTGCAAGGGCATTGCGTCTTCTGCATGCGATGTTCAGGCAAGATCTACGATCTCAGATGACATACTAAAATATAACCTGAAAATATTCATCAGCGATGAAAAACAGATACTAAAAGGTATGCATTGCTGAAACAAATTGAATTTGTTAATGTAATTAATCATGGGAACTCAAAAAATGACAATGCAGAGGAATGGTATTTTGGAAAACGAGTGTTTTAGATATCAAACGGACAACCCGTGCAAGCTGAAGAAAATACTAAACATGACTAAATGTGTGTCTGGATTTGACTTGTGTCTGTGCTTCCTCATGTAGACAAATCAGTAAAAATATTTTTAGTTTAGCAATTTCACTTCAGTATGTTGGAGAATGATCTTTGTACATATTACCAAAATATGTGTGCTAGGGTGTGCTAGTGCATGAATCGCAAAAGGTTAGTATGCAGGTACAGCAAGTAGTTAGGAAAGCTAATAGAATGTTCTCGTTTATTGCGAGGGGAATTGAATACAAAAGTAGGGAGGTTATGCTTCAGTTATACAGGGCATTGGTGAGACCACATCTGGAGTACTGTGTACAGTATTGGTCTCCTTATTTAAGGAAGGATGTAAATGCATTGGAAGCCGTTCAGAGAAGGTTTATTAGACTAATACCTGGAATGGGCGTGTTGTCTTATGAGGAAAGGTTGGACAGGCTAGGCTTGTATCCGCTGGAGTTTAGAAGAGTAAGAGGTGACTTGATTGAAACATATAAGATCCTGAGGGGTCTGGACAGGGTGGATGTGGAGAGGATGTTTCCTCTTGTGGGAGAATCTAGAACTAGGGGTCACTGTTTAAAAATAAGGGGTCGCCCATTTAAGACAGAGATGAGGAAAAAAAAATTCTCAGAGTGTCGTGAGTCTTTGGAACTCTCTTCCTCAGAGGGCGGTGGAAGCAGAGTCTTTGAATATTTTTAAGGCAGAGGTAGATAGATTCTTGGTAAGCAAGGGGGTGAAAAGTTAGCGGGGGTAGGCGGTAATGTGGAGTAATCGGATCAGCCATGATCTTATTGAATGGTGGAGCAGGCTCGAAGGGCTGACTGGCCTACTCCTGCTCCTAATTCATATGTACTGTACCTTAAATTATTAAAACTGCAGATTCTTTCTTCCCAATACCTATCAATCTTAAACCTTTAAATAATGTATTCCTATAATGCACATAACCTCGAACTAGCCTTTAAGAATGGTGCCCAGTAGCTCAGTTAGTGAGTGTATCTCCTGGTGTGTGGCACAGGCCAGCAAGATAGAAACATAGAAACTAGGAGCAGGAGTAGGCCATTCGGCCCGTCGAGCCTGCTCCACCATTCAATACGATCATGGCTGATCATCCAAATCCAGTACCCTGTCCCTGCTTTCTCACACCGAATCCCCACATCGAGCCTGCACCTATCCCACCCTATCCCCGTAACCCCACGTATTTAATTCCCCCTAACATATCCCATCCTATCCCCATAACCCCACATATTTAATCCCCCCCTAACACTAAGGGTCAATTTATCATAGCCAAATCTCCCTGCCCCCCGGAAGATTAGAACAGACATCCCACTAACAGCCTCAGCCGAAACCGTGGCCCTCAGCAGGTAAGTGGAGAGAGAGGAGGCTGATGCAAGGCTCTCTCCCTCCATGCAGGCTCCTCAGGGTCATTGCTACTGCTTCCTGGATCCTACAACCATGGTGGTCCCAGAAAGTGGCAGTAACAAGTGGATGGGCTGGGAATCCAGGCCCACGCCCACCCACCCCCCCCCCATATTGTCATTTACGTTAGTAGGCAAGGAAGGAAAGGCCACTAGCAGACTTGGCATTGACAGAGGAAGGGAAATATAGGTCGGCTGTGAGGAGTTAATAGGCCTCACCACCCAAATTCTCCCTCTTTTGTCTGCTGCTATCCTGCCCAATTTCGGATGGGTTCATTGAGGATAATCTAGCCCAATAAATCTTGGTGTGATACCCTGAAAGTTGAAGAGAAGAATTGCTGTTTGAACAGGATAAAGAAAGAAAAAACTTATATTTATATAGTGCCTTTCACGATCTCAGAAGGTCCCTTAGTGTTTAAAAGCCAATGAAGTACTTTTGAACTGTAGTTACTGTTGTAATATAGGGAAACACAGCACCCAATTTTTCCAAAGCAAGGTTACACAAACAGCAATGAGATAAATGACCAGAGAATTTGTTTTAGTTATGTTGGTGAGGGATAAATGTTGGGCTGGATGCCAGGGGGACTCCCCTATACTTATTGAAACAGTGTCACGGGATCTTTCATGTAAAGCTGAGCGCCTCAGATAATGTCTCATCTTGAAGATGTACTTCTGAATCAGTACTGTGCTGAAGTGTCAGCCTAAAATACCTGCTCCGGTTTCTGGAGTGGGGCTTGAACCTGCAACCTTCTGATTGAGAGGTGAGAGTTCTACTGCTGAGCCAAGACTGACACCAAAGTTAGCCAAGGAATACTGTACCCCAGCATGAGTCACTGCCTTCAAGTGAAGATGGAATTAAACATAGAAACATAGAATCTAGGAGCAGGAGTAGGCCATTCGGCCCGTCGAGCCTGCTCCGCCATTCAATACGATCATGGCTGATCATCCAAATCCAGTACCCTGTCCCTGCTTTAATCCCCACAGTACACATATCCCATCCTATCCCCATAACCCCACATATTTAATCCCCCCTAACACTAAGGGTCAATTTATCATAGCCAAATCAACCTAACCCACACATTTTTGGACTGTGGGAGGAAACCGGAGCACCCGGAGGAAACCCACGCAGACACGGGGAGAATGTGCAAACTCCACACAGACAGTCACCCGAGGTCAGATTCGAACCCGGGTCTCTGGCGCTGTGAGGCACCAGTGCTAACCACTGGTTTAAATTAGAAGAGATTAAAATAGCCATTAAGAGGGGCTTGAACTCATCATCTATGTTGATATTACAATGTAGTACTCCGCCTTGGCTCAATGGCAGTACACATCCCTCTAAACCTGAAGGTCATGTGTTCAAGTCCCACTCCAGTGATTTGAGCATGTAATCTATCAGTGCAGTACTGAGGGAGTGATGCACTGTTGACTTGAGGTCCTGTCTTTCAGATGAGACATTAAACTGACCTCTTGAGTGGATATAAAATAGCCTATGGCACTGTTTGAAGAGCAAAGGAGTTCTCCTGGTATCCTGGCCAATATTCATCCCTCAACAAATATCACTAAAAGAGATTATCAGGTCATTTATTTTATTGCTGTTTGTGGGACCTTGCTGTGCACTAATTAGCCGGCATGTTTCTTTACACTACGATAGTTACTTTACTTCAGAAGTAATTAATTGGCTGCAAGGCATTTTGGGACATCTGTGAAAGATGCTTTGTAAATGCAAGTTCTTTCTTTTATTGAGGAAATATTGCATTGTCAGCGGTAGTGTTTGGTGTTAGCCAAAAGGGGAAAAAACACACACACAATTACTGCACAAATCCAAATATGAATGGTGACACTTTTATAATCCATTAGGAACATGGACGTTGGATTAATTTGTATTGGAATTTTGGATTGTTCAGTACGATGGATGGGAGGAGTGCTGGTCTTATTTGGTGACTGGTTTCCACGGTATGGGAGTATTGTCTTTTTTATCTGTGGCAATCAGGTGAAAGATGACAGTAAAAGACGGAACACTGTTTTTGTTAGCATCAAGTCTTCCCAGGTCAGGTGATAGCCAGAGTCAGGTAAGCTTCCTTTACTCTCCCTATCAATTCCAGAAGAGCAGTTTGTACTACATCAGTATAATAGTTCAATTTCCCTAACTAGTTATCATTATGGTTTCTCTGAATGAGAGTACCAGTTTTTTGAGCTATGTATGCATGCTCATTATGAACTGATCTAGACCACCCATCAAAACCATCACGGCAAGAGAAAAATGCCAATGAGGAATTAGGTGCAGAACCAACAATGCAGCAAAGAGGACGGGGAACCAGCTCTAACCTAAGGTTGCTTCCAATGAGTGCCATGGCTACATAATTTCTTTAAGATGGAAATACAAGTAACTATGCTCAAATCACCTTCTCCCATATCTTCATGTTCAGTTCTTCCAATACCATCTATTACTACATTATGCTAGCACAACCATTACTATAGCCATTGACAAATAAATATTTTGCACAATGTTCAAATCAAGTACCGTGCATTCATTTTGTCCATTGTATGATGTGTGAATGTATACAAAGCTCTCCCAAAGGTTTAGTCTAAATGCACCACCTAGTATGGTACTGAATCACACAGACCAGAAGGGTCTTAGGTTTGATTCCTGGTCTATGATGAGTTAACAGCTCTCAGCCAAGATACCAGTGGTAGGTGGGTAGTATTACAATTGGTCTTGGTGTCCTCAGGCTAGAAAGAAGGAAAAATAGCCAGGATTTCCAATTCTTGATGGAAATCCAGAAACGTACATGCATGTTGATGTTGAGTGAATGCATGATAAGGTTCAGCTGTGATGTCCTCATGGTTGAACAGTCCATCCCAACACTCAGTATCCAGGCTCACGTGAAGAATGGCCACCCAATCATTGCTTTCAGGGGCGGAAGGGAGAAAACTGAGACAAAGAAAGAAAGTGTGTACGGTAATGGCCCTTTGACTTTGGACATAATGATATGATTTGAATTGGTCCTGCTAGATATCATCACTTCCTTCAATAACAGTGAATAATTGATTATTAGCATTTAGCAGATAATTAGCTGTTTCACTAAGCAGTATAGAATGTTAGTGAAAGGACATCATTTTTCCAAAAGTAATTGATCATATGACTTGCTAATGTCGCTCCACATATTTGGAAATTAGACTGCAATAAATTCTCAATTATCATTAAAGGAATTATGCCCTTTTAGTTAATGCATGCCCAATTTTTTTTTTTTGTTTTCCTGTATGACATAGTTCTCTTTACAGTTATGTACAGCTCAGCACAGAGTCACATGGTTATCTGCACTATTAATAAGGAAGAGTTCCACTGAAGACAGAAGTGAAACAGTCTAATGTTTGAAATAAATGAAGTTCTTGGCCCTGTAATATCAACACAATCATGGATCACAACGAACAGAGGAAGGAGAAACGGCAGGATTATTTTTCTGATGTGAAGGCAAGGTAGGTATTCAACATTAGAACCCTGATAAACTGACAAAAAAACATTCAGTCCATTTGACTGGCAGCATCATCCCAGGGTCCCAGACTAACCATTTAAAAAAAAAAAAAAAAAATAGTTTTGGCATCAAACTCAGTTCTCTAATATCAGCTGAAACAGGAATTGGTAAAACTGCCTTTTAAATGCTTCAGTAGAGCTGAGGTTCACTGGACTAAGCATCTATCTATTCTATAAGTAATAATTCTAGGTGTGGAGAAAATATGTTATGAAAGGAAGAAAGTCTTGCATTTATGTAGCTCATAGAATGGTTACAGCACAGTAGCAGGCCATTTGGCCAGTCAAGCCCGTGCCGGCTCTCCGCAAGAGCACTTCAGCTAGTCCCAATCCCCCGCCCTTTCTTCGTAGCCCTGCAATTTTTTTTTCTTTCAGGTACTTATCTAATTTCCTTTTGAAAGCCGTGATTTTGAACACCTCTTTCAAATCTCCTCTCAATCTTCTCTGCTCTAAGGAGAACAACCCCAGTTTCTCCAGTCTATTTACGTAACTGAAGTCCCTCATCCCTGGAACCATTCTTGTAAATCTTTTCTGCACCCTCTCTAAAGCCTTCACATCCTTCTTAAAGTGCGGTGCCCAGAATTGAACAAATACTCCAGTTGAGGCCGAACCAGTGTTTTATAAAGGTTCATCATAACTTCCTTGCTTTTGTACTCTGTGCCTCTATTTAAAAAACCCAGGATCCCATATGCTTTTTTAACCACTTTCTCAACCTGTCCTGCAACCTTCAACGATTTGTGCACATATACCCCATGGTCTCTCTATTCCTGCACCCCCTTTAGAATTGTATCCTTTAGTTTATATTGCTGCCTCTCGTTCTTCCTATGAAAATGTAACACTTCGCACTTTTCTGCGTTAAACTTCATCTGCTACTTGTCCGCCCATTCCACCAGCCTGTCTATGTCCTCTTGAAGTCTATCCCTATCCTCCTCACTGTTCACTATACTTCCAAGTTTTGTGTCATCTGCAAATTTTGAAATAGTGCCCTGTACACCCAAGTCCAAATCATTAATATATATATCAGGAAAAGCAGTGGTCCTAGTACCGACCCCTGGGGAACACCACTGTATACCTTCCTCCAGTCCGAAAAACAACCGTTCACCACTACTCTCTGTTTCCTGTCACTTAGCCAATTTCGTATCCATGCTGCCACTGTCCCTTTTATTCCATGGGCTTCAACTTTGCTGGTAAGCCTATTATGTGGCACTTTATCAAATGTCTTTTGGAAGCCCATGTACACCACGTCAACTGCATTGCCCTCATCAACCCTCTCTGTTACCTCATCAAAAAATTCAATCAATTTGGTTAAACATGATTTGCCTTTAACAAATCAGTGCTGGCTTCTTTTAATTAATCCTCACTTGTCCAAGTGACTGTTAATTTTGTCCCTGGTTATCGTTTCTAAAAGCTTCCCCACTTCCGAGGTGAAGCTGACTGGCCTGTAGTTGCTGGGTTTATCCTTACACCGTTTTTTGAACAAGGGTGTAACATTTGCAATTCTCCAATCCTCTGGCACCTCCCCCGTATCCAAGGAGGATTGGAAGATTATGGCCAGTACCTCCGCAATTTCCACCTTTACTTCCCTCAGCATCCTAGGGTGCATCCCATCCGGTCCTGGTGACTTATCTAGTTTAAGTACCAACTCTTTACCAATTTTTATCCCAACTAATATCTCAACTACCTCCTCTTTCAATATGACTTTGGCAGCATCTTCTTTTTTTTTGGTGAAGACAGATGCAAAGTACTCATTTAGTACCTCAGCCATAACCTCTGCCTCCATGCGTAGGTCTCCATTTTGGTCCCTAATCGGCCCCACCCCTCCTCTTGCTACCCGTTTACTATTTATATGCCTATAGAAGACTTTTGGATTTCTTTTTATGTTAGCTGCCAGTCTATTCTCATACTCCCTCTTTGCCCCTCTTATTTCCTTTTTCAGTTCCACTCTGAACTGTCTGTATTCAGCCTGGTTCTCACTTGTATTCTCAACCTGACATCTGTCATACGGCCCTTTTTTCTGCTTTATTTTACTCTCTATCTCTTTCGTCATCCAGGGAGCACTGTTCCCTCTAAGGTGCATGGGTGCGCACCCATGCACTGATCCCCGAGCTCATGCGCAGTTGATTTGAAAAGCCGCGCAGAGAACTGGACAGTAGCTGGAGCGGGGGAGGGGCCCAATACACAATGGCCCCTGGAATCCAGAGTCGTGTGACCTCAGAGCCGATCGCAATTGCAGCTCCTGAACTGTGTGTTCCAATGGTCGATGAGTTGCTGTGTAATGCCGGGAGGGGTTTGGTTTTCTCCCTTGAACTTCGACCTTTCAGCTGGACAGCAGGAGAATCCCCCGCGCTGTGATTATTCGCCTTTCAGCCTTCAGCGCCGGCTCACGGTATACCGGAGCCGTGCATCCGCAGTACACAATTGGGCCACGCTTTCTTCGGCTCCATCCATAGGTCAGGGGATCTGTTGGTGGGGGGAGGATCGAAAGGGGAGAGAGAAAGAATCGGAGTGAGAGGGGGAGAGAGAGAGAGAGAGACTGGGGGGGGGAGGGAGAGAGACTGGGGGGGGGGAGGGA